>JAUTXW010002137.1:15000-397976 GCA_030620095.1 Kuschelorhynchus macadamiae | reverse complement strand
TCCCTAAACGCCTTATATACTGCCAAGGAGTCGTCACAATAAAAGAAGTAGATTGGCAATTGAAATTTCCGAGTAAAAAAGTTCAGGAATAGCGCTAATTGTGCCTACCTCAGCGTTTAATTTCTCCTTAATCGGGCGAATTTTTAATTAAACCTCTGACAAAAGTTTAGAATATCTGTTTCCATTCGGCGAATCTAATTTTAAAATATTTTTAAGTGTCGAGCAATAACTTTCTTGAAAATATTGCTCAAAACTGGCTTGTGAGTAAATGTGATTTTATTTTCAAATTAACAGAATTAAAGTAGCTTCAAACTTTTTTAAATATTACTAGAGCCAAAAAAAAAGTCAAGTTACATCCATTTACATCCTAATAAGCAAGATTTAAAACCTAAAAAATTTTCAACAATGCCATGTTTCACTTATCGTCAAAAAAATTAAGGGTCATATGGGGATGACCTGCTAATATTTTCGTTAAAGTGATTTGTCAAAAAAATTATTACAAAGTAAAAAAAATTATCCTATTTACCTCGAATTTTGCACAAAAATCAAGTGTCATGGGAATGAACTGGAACGATTTTCATATGAATACAAGGAAGCAAAATAAAATGGGGACTCAATAAAATATTTAAGAAATCAGTCTGAAAAAATAACTTTTAATTAATTAGGTTAATCTGAAATTACGTGCAACCATTAAGGGTGATATAGAGATAAACTGGTAAAGTTGTGATATGAATTCAAAATGGCGGAACAAAATGGCAGCGAAATAAAATTTCAAAAAACTAACGTAAAAAATTCGTATTCAAATTTTCCAAAAAAAATTAATGTGATATAAGGATAAACTGATACAATTGAGACCTCCTAGACCCTCCCTAGCTACGTGCCTGGAAACAGGACAAACTATTTTCTTCTTTTTTTGCATACAAAGGTAATTTTTGTATATAGGGTCATTCTAAGGAGTTGAATCAGCTCCCTAGAACAAAATTAAAATTTTAGGTTTTTCTTTTAAGAAGTGGAAAAGGCTAAATCTGTTTTATATTTCGTATATATTTTTCGACTAAACAGGGTTATTCTTAGGGGGTAAAACAGCATTTTAAAAGATTTTAGAAAAATAATAAAACACAAATGTCTATTTTATTATTAGTATATTTTTTGCATATCGATTTGGGATTTCGTTATTAGATAGGATAGTAATTTAAAAAATTTATATATAACACCTAAGAGCTGGCAAAATGGTTTTAGTCTAACTTTTAAATAGCTTAAACTATTCATTTTGGGTTTTCCATAATGGATAGAATATTAAATTTGATGTTTCCGATAAAAATATTTTACAGTTTGTTGTCAAAGCTACTTCTTAGTCCAATATTTAAAAGTTATTATAATAGGTATCTATCATAGTACCTAGGATTTTGCGTACTACACAGTATTTTGAATATACATGTTCTAGATTAAGAACTGACAGCTGTCAAACTGTCAAATATGGGTCTGAAGTCTTACTTTCAAGTGAAGTTATCAACTCTAGCGTCTATTGTTTGCGTCCCGCCTAATAGGGGCAGGATATATATATATATATATATATATATATATATATATATATATATATATATATATATATATATATATGTATGGAAAAATACGATTCCGGATGTACATCCGTTCGCTACTGTCATTCTGAAAAGAACAGTTTTGCTGACGTTTCGCCACAATCACATTTGGCATTTTCGAAGCCTTTCCTTCTCGCATCCGAATAGAGACTGAAGTGTGAGCTTTCCTTTATACCCACATTCGGGGCCGAAGGTTATATCTGAGCGATCGTTAGTCATTATTTACGTTTTCCGATGTTGCTGTTGTTGTTCCGCTAATTGTTTTTTTGTGATTTTAGATTTGTCGATTATTGTCTTCCATACTATTGGTAGTTTTAATGATTCGACCCTTTTATCTAAATCGCCTTGTTTTTCTATTTCTATGGTTTCTCGGATTATTCTGGTCTCATAAGGCTCTATATTGGCAATCTCGCTAAACCCATCGAAATTTATTTTGTGTCCGGTTTCCTAATGATGTAGGAATAGGGCCGAGGTTGTTTGTTTGTCTCTGATGCCAAGTTTATGCACTTCTACTTTAGCTGATATTCGCCTGTTAGTTTGCCCCGCGTAAGCTTTTCACAGTCCTGGCATGGAATGCTGTATACTCCGTGGTTTTCCAATTTGATTTTGTCTTTTGGGTTTCCAAGTAGTTTACCTATGGTTGTTTGGGGTTTGTGTAATGTTTTGTATATTGTGTTTTCTAAGAATTCTCCCGATTCTGTCTGTTGTGCCCTTTACATATAGTAAGATTACTTGTTGCCTTCCCGGTTCATAATTTTTGGTGCTCGTTGTTCGGGAACCCTGTGTTTTAATAGCTTTCTCTATGGTGCGATGTGTGTAGCCATTTTTCTTTAAAGCACCAGATATTATATTAAGTTCTATTTTTCACGTCTGTGTTTCTGTTAGTCGCACGGATCTAGATATTAGAATGTTGGCTACAGCTTGAATTTGTGCTGGGTGACCAGTGAGTGGTGATGTGATCTTGTATTTAAATATCTGTCGGTATGTGTTGGTTTTCTGTACACAGTGTATACGAAATGTCCGTTATACAGTTTTGTGATCAAAACATCTAAAAATGGAAGTTTGTTGTTTTCCTCCATCTCTAGGGTAAATTGTCTTCTGAGATGTATTGAATTTTTGTGAGTTAGAAAGTTTTTGTTGGTCTGTATGACCATGTTGCCATATAATAAATATGTCATCCACATAACGAATCCATAACTTGGGCTTCAAACTTGCTTTCTCAAGAGCTTCTTTCTCGAATTTTTTCAAAAATAAGTTTGCAGCTACTGGTGATAGCGAGGACCCCATTGGAGCACCATTTGTTTTTTTATACATTTGCCCGTCAAATGAAAAATAAGTATTTTTAAGGCAATGCTCCGAGAGTTGTATTATATGTGCCTGGAAATCCTGGTTCCTAGCAATCCTGTCCAAAGCTTCGTCGATGGGAATAATAGGATACAAAGAGTTGACATCTAGGCTTGCTATGATATCGTCTTTTTGAAGAACGATATCTCGTATAATTCGAGTGAAATGTTCGGAGTTTTTGACAAATGAATCAGCTTTTTCGACAGCTGGTTGCATAATTTCAGCAAGATATTTTTCCAGTTTTTGTAGCGGCGAATTAATAGCACTAACGATAGGTCTGATGGGCGCTCCTGGTTTGTGTATTTTTAGTAAACCATAGAGTTTAGGATATCCCCTCGACTTTTCCCGTGGTATGATTTTTTGTTGTATTTCGGGGTGAACTTTTTATTTTATTTTTAGTTGTTTTCTCTAGGTATGTAGTCGGGCTTTTGTTGGTGTGTAGCTTTGCTTATTTTATTCTGGGAATGCACTTGTTGTTTATGGCATCTAAGGACGGCGACGGCAGAGCAGTAGATGAGCGTGTGGAGCTTCAAGGGTGTCATACTCCAAACTAAACTCTATTAGTACGGTGTTAAAAATATTATTATTATCATTTTGATTATTATTATTATCTAGGAATTAATTCGCCACCCTAAAGATTAGTTTAATTTTAAGACAGAGAAAAAAATGTTGAATATAAAAGTTTAATGGTTTATTACCTAGTTTTAAAAAAATCAATAATAATGTACACGGGATGTCTCAAAAATGTCAAGCAGACCTAACATACATTGTTTAAAATGGAATAACCTGTATATTATATGTTCATCCAATATGTCTCGTCTGCTGATTAAAAATATACTAGGTTAGATGCCTTTATCTCCAAAGACACACGAGTTTGACAAAAACTTTGCCATAAAAAACTATTCCCATTGATTCCACTGTGCAATATACCGTTATCTCTCTCGTTTTAACACATTGCTTCTTATGGCAGGGTTTTTCTCACATTTCTCGGATGTCTTTACATATAAAGATATCAATTTTGGTAAATTGGATATCTCAGATGGGTTGAAAACCATTTGAACTGCCCTATTGCTTATTAGTCAAGCTCTTCATTTACGGACGAGTCAAGATTAAACTTGTATCATTCGCAGGGCCAATTAACAATCTGGTATATAACGATCATATAAAATATCTCTTGAGAAAAATATGGCAGCAAATGAGACATTTATTAATGTAGGAATAGAAATGTGCGATGTAATTATGTTCAACGGAAAGACTGATTTATTTATTACAGAGGGGCCTATCAATGCCCATGTTCACAGGATTATTTATAAAAATAAGCTGATCACTCAGCCCATTTTTATAAACAGTAACGTTCGACCACCAGGGGCCAAATTGTTACTTGTGTATTAAAGTTGTCATCCGCTTTAAGTCTAAATTCAGTCATTTAAAAACAGAAACATAAGCCTTGCCATGTTTTTTCAGTCATCCTGTATATTTTTTTATTTTATTTAAATCCTACACTGATATCGTTTAATTTGCCTTTGGTATACCATTTTTCTTTTTTTTTTTTTAGTGTTTTAAAGTAAAAACGCATATTCTTAAAGAAAAAAATAAAACAGTATAATGACTTTTTCCAAGAGAACATTTTTATTAGTAGTTAAAATAGGGGAGCGCCTCCTCCTCCTCCTCTTTCTCTCTCTCATGTCCCTCTTTCTTATCTTCCGCCCCTTTTATTCTCATTCGCATCATATTTTTAATTTTTTCTCTTTGTCCTCCCACATTTGATTTTGCATTCTTAAGTCTTATAAATAGGTGCATCAAGATCATTTTAGTATGCTAAGGTACGAGTGACTGTTAAAAGAAAAAAAATCTGTTGAATAAATCTATTAATAATATTAAAATAAAATGAGTGAATCAGTTGGAGAAAGAAATCGATCCATTCCGCTTCAGAGAATTAGCCTCGAAGAAATTATACCAGGAGTTCGAGAAGAAACTATACCATTAGTTCGAGAAGAAGAAAATGGGATTGTTTTAAAAATTTTTAACAAAACTGAGAGTGAAGAGAAAAAAGTGTTTTGTGCTATTTGTTTTGAAATAATCGAATATTATGATTCATGTAGACCAAATACATGTTCCCACATTTTTTGTTTAAAATGTATTTTAAGATGGAATGATGAAAATTGTTGTTCTATAATGGTAAACAATTGTCCTGTATGTCGCACTAGATATTACTATTTGGTACAAATCTTCAAAGATGTAATTAGACATCATTTTGTTGTAATTTTAAAAAGAGGATAATATTTTTTATAATTTGTGTTTGTGAAAACTCTGGTCAAATAAATTTGTAAAAAGTAAATGTAAATATATAATAATTGAAACACAGCTTTTTCCTTTTCCTATATTGAAACGACAATATTCTTTAAGTGTTTTAATACATACTAATTTTAAAATAAACAGTGGAAATTAAAATAACAACAATGTTCTAAACAAGTTGTTATGGTTTAACATTTTTAAAATAAACAATGGAAATTAAAAGTTATTATTTTTTAATTATATTTTAGGAACGTATGTGTGTGCTTGATTAGCTATATATCCAATACATTCCTTTTTTATATGAACTGTGAGAGTTTATTGAAACACTGTTAAAACGAAATAAAATAAATCTATTGAACTAGAATAACAAAATTCACATCCGACTTCTTGCAAGTCCAAAAACCGAGTCCTCCTCTAATATTAATACAAATCTCAAGAAACATAAAGTTCCACCCCCTGTGCCAAAATTCCTCGCTTTGATTGGACCTATTCGTTGGCAAAAGGGGTTTTTTTATCTTCGAAAACTTTCCCATGGTCAAAATAAAAACATTCATTACAGATAGTAAAATGGGAATTTGGAGAAAGCTTTAATAAGAAGGGTCGTTTCGGTATTTTCCTATCATAAACCCTAAATGCAATAAACAGTTTACTATCGGTGATGGTTCCTACTATCGAACGTGCAACAACATATTTTAAAATCGTACAAAGAAGTGTTGTAAAAATAAAAATTAACGGATAGCATACAAGAACCATAAAACTAAATTAGACTCTAAATGCCGATGGAAATTCCCACAATTATGTACAGAAAACTAAGTACCTACAAATTGTTACATTTCTCAATAGCAATAGATAATTAGCCTAGATTAAAAAGTAAATGTAAAATAAAATAAATATGTACAGTATGTTATGCAGTAACAATGAAAAGAAAAACAAATATATACAGTGTGATATGCGCAAATTTTAACTTTGGCAGACAAATGTGGGAGACATTCAGTCACCACAATATTAAAAATATTAATATAATTTGCATCAAGTAAGAGAAAACTCAATTGAATACAGAAACAAGCGTTAACAAAATTTTATGCTAATATATGAGCGCTTATAGTGGCAGTTGACATAATCTATACATTATTTTTACATATGATTAGCTATTTCATTTTTCGTTCTTGTTGCAATAAAAATACAGGGTCAGATGTTAAAACAAAAAGAAGTATTTTGCATATAGCACTGAAAATATATAACCGCTTATAGTAACAGTTGACATTTTTTAAAATTAATATTGTTGACGTATTCTACTTATTATCTTTACAATTTATGTTTAAAATTAATATTTTTGACATAATCTACCCATTACGTTTACAACCTATATTTAAAATTAATATTGTTAAAATAATCTACCCATCACCTTTACAAACTATGTTTAATATTAATATTTAACAACATAATCTTCCATCTCTCTTTTTTTTCATTTTTATTGCAGTAAAAGCAAACAGGTACAGGAATTAGTAGAAAAATATGTATCCTACAAATAGCACAATGTAAATCAGAAGCATTAACAACATAAGCTCTTTTGTAGTGGCAGCTCGCATGATCGGACTCCCCTCTCCGTAAATATCTTATGTGAATTGCACTACAAGGAAGGCAAATAGCAAATGTTCCTAGTCTTCGACTTTCAATTTTAATGTAGCTTTGTATAACACATACATCTTTTTCTTCAAAATTATTAAATAATTCACTAGCCCTGAACTTGCTTACTTTTACGTCAGCTTCGGTTCCTAAATTTAGCAGTTGTCCATCCATGTCCACTCCTTCGTCAATTTCCTGATCATCTTCCTCCTCATCTTCCTCTTCCTTAATATAATTAATGTCGATGTTAAACAAGAATGATCTTCTGACAAGCCTAGATATTTATAACTGATGGAATCGCCTTCCAAGTTAATAAAAATTTCTTGTCTTTCTTCAATTTGAGCGGCGATCTCCATATTATTTTCTTCAATTTGGGCAGCGTTTTCAATCATATTTTCTGCCATCGTTAGGAACTTTAGATTTAGATAGATAGATTTGCTGCGACAACTGATATTACAGAGAATGATACTGTATGATCACCGAGTGGTTGTTCTGAAGTATATATCCCATCGACCACCACTTTCACTCCTGCGTGATATCCTTCTCAGATCCTACTGCAATACTTAAGTTTTTTTTTTCACTGTCCCTTTCCTTGTCACTTTACCTCGGGGGGAGGGGCCATATTCGCCCAACCCCGCTCCGCCAACCCCCATAAGGGGGGAGACCCTCCTTAACCCCCCCACCCTCACCTCATCTTCTTTCTCTCCCTTCCTTCTTTCTCCTTTTTTCTTTTTCTTCTTTTTCCTTCCTTCTCCTTTTTCCTTCCTACTCCTTTTTTTCCTTTCTTCTTTTTTAACCTAACCTAACCTAAGACCCCCTTAACCCCCCCCCCCCCTCACCCCATCTTCTTTCTCTCCCTTCCTTCTTTCTCCTTTTTTTTTTCTCCTTTTTCCTTCCTTCTCCTTTTTCCTTCCTACTCCTTTTTTTTCCTTTCTTCTTTTTTAAACTAACCTAACCTAAGACCCCCCTTAACCCCCCACCCTCACCACATCTTCTTTCTCTCCCTTCCTTCTATCTCCTTTTTTTCTTTTACTCCTTTTTCCTTCCTTCTCCTTTTTTTCCTTTCTTCTTTTTTAACCTAACCTAACCTTTTTTTTTTTTTTTTTTTTTTTTTTTTTTTTTTTTTTTTGAGGGGTTGGAGAACCGTTTTATCGGCTTGTGTTTGGGCTTCTCGTACCGATCTTGTGCTACCCAAAGCGTGCAGGACTCCTGCCTTTTTTTCCGAAAGGTCAGACTACCTGCCAAACTCCCTTCCTCAGATCTTGCAGCTCTCAAATGGAAGATCCTTGCGGACATACGTCATCCGGAGAGCCCGTGTCATTTGGCTATGTGCTCTTCAGTATTGTGCCCTTTCTTCGGTTTCTTTTCTTTTCATAATATCGACAATCATCTTGTATCCTGCGTTCCACTTCCTAGGTGAAGACAGCATTTCTTCAAATAAATGTACACTATTTACAATATTTACATCTGCACTTATATTGGCTACGTGACGCTGGAGTTCCCATCTTGGGCAGTTTATTAAAGTGTGTTCGACGCTATCCGATTCACAGCAGTATACACAGTGATCGTCGGTTTTACCAATTCTACTCGTGTATACTCGAAAGCATCCATGTCCTGACAGTATTTGTGTCAAATGGAAATCTGTGTGTCGATGTTTGCACGCGATCCACGCTTGTATATTTGGGATTAGTCGCTTTGTCCACTGGCCCTTGTCCCTGTTTTGATCCCATCTCTCCTGCCACATTTGTATTGTCTCGGTCCTTGCCCTTTCTCTTGCTTCTTTTGTAGGTGGTTGTTGTTCTTCCTTATCCAGGATCCATCTTTCCCTAGCTATTAAGTCAATTGGCGGTATCCCCGTAATGACTTGCAGAGCTATGGTAGATACGGTACGGTAGCCGCGTGCGACCCTCAGAAGAGCTTTTCTTTGTATGTTTTCCAGACGATTTTTGTTTCTGGCGTTCCCTACCCGTTCACCATGCCATATGGGTGCCCCATAGAGGACAGTCGATTGCATGACCTCGTACAGCAGCCTTCTCTTTTGAAAGCTCGGGCCTTTTATGTTTGGCATGAGCCGTGAGATCGAAGCTATTTTTCCCTCTGCTTTCTTGATGACACTATCTACGTGACTCGTGAAACTCAAGTTTTCTCCCACCACGATGCCCAAATATTTTAGACATTTCTTTGGAATTATTTGTATGCCGTCCACTGAGAAATTAATCCCCTGTCTATCTCTGCGGCCACTCAGGATGACTGCCTCTGTTTTTTCTGGTGCCAGTTTTAATAGGTTTGTGTTTAACCAATTTTTCACCATATTCAGTGCTGTGTTCATTTTGAGGACAAGTTCTCCTTTGTTCTTTGCACTAGCGATGATCGCTAGATCGTCCGCGTATCCGATGGCCTGTACTTCGTCTGGGTATCTGAGATTTAGGACTGGGTCGTACATAATGTTCCAGAGCATGGGGCCCAGGACAGAGCCTTGCGGAATGCCGGTCGTGATGTCCCTTAATTGTTTTGCTGTTTTGATCTTCCTTTGATTAAAATAGCTTCTTAAAATATTTATCAAGTATTGGGGGATCCTTTTACGGATAAGGCTTCTTAAGATTATCCCGTGTGATACTGAGTTGAATGCGTTTTTTACGTCTAATGTTACCAGCGAGCACCATCTTTCACCCGTGCCTCTGAATTTTGTAGTCTCAGCTATGTCTAGTGCTTTTTTTACTGCGTGGATGGTCCAAAGTCCTTTTCTAAATCCGAATTGGTTTTCGGCTAAACCTCCTCTAGCTTCCAATTCGTTTTCTAGTCGTCTCCTCACTAGGTGTTCGTATGTCTTCGCCAATGTATTTATCAGGCATAATGGTCTATAGCTATTAGGAGATTCGAAGTCTTTTCCTGATTTATGTATTAGCACTAGCTTGGCTAGCTTCCACGTTTCTGGGAAAGTCTGTTCTTTTAATAATGTGTTGAAGCATTCCAGTAGCTTTTGCGGAGCAATGTTTATCATCATCTTGACCGCTTCGGGGGGTATCCCGTCTGGCCCAGGGGCCTTTCCGTTCTTGATTTTATCCCCGGCTGCGGCTAGTTCCTCCAGGTTGAAAAATGGTACTTCGTTTGTGAAAATTTGTGTGGGAAGTATTTCGTTGGATATCGGAAACAATGCATCTATTATCTCGTTTGTTTTAGCCTCCGTTAGGGTAAAAGGTGGGCCCGCATCTTTTAAAGACCGTTTTACTATCTGGTATCCCTCTCCCCAAATATCGTCATTTAGCCTGTCGCAGAGAGCATTCCAGTGCTTCTTTTTCTCGTTCTTAATTGATTTTTTTAGTTCTTTTTGGGCACTTTTATACTCCTGCCAAGTTATTTCAGCCCTGTTCTGGTCGTTTTCTGCTCTGGCGCCTCTAGTGTATGTTCGCCTTAGTCTGATACAAATTGCACGGCGTTCAGCGATTTCGTCATTCCACCAGTACGGCATGGTCCTTCTGGATGGGGTTCTAACTTTTTCCGATTGCTTCACCGTCTTTTTTAATATTACTGTAAGATTTTCTGGGCTCGGTGCATTCCTTACTGTCTCCAGTTCCCTTCGTAGTATTGTCGAAAATCTAGTTTTGTCTAATTCGAGCCTGCCTTTTATTTCTGTTTGCTTTTTTGAGCTGTCGTTTATTGTGAAAGTAATATGCTTGTGCAGTGCCAATGGCTCGTTGTCTAGAACTTCCCAGTTATCGATTTTTCTGGCCAGGCCTTGGGTTGAAAAGGTAACGTCTATGAATGACTCACTTCTACCTCTGACGAAGGTTGGCTTGTCGCCTCTGTTGTGGACAACCAGTTGCAACCTCGCCCCAGCTTCCATCAAAATTCTTCCTCTCGGGTCTTCGTTTGGGGACCCCCATTCGTGTGACTTAGCGTAGAAGTCACCGAGAATTAATGATTCCCTACCGCCTCTCTGGATAGCTCCTGCTAATACGTCCACGTAGGTTTCATAGTCTCCCAGAGGTATATTTGGGGAGACATAGCATCCAAAGATATCAAAGTCTTGCGTTATTACTCTAATGAACCCATCCATTTTTATAACTTTCTCTACCTTTATATTACGGTTTAAGAAGTAGATTGCTACGTCATCTTTGTTGTCGCTTAACCAACCCTTACTGCGTGCTATCTTCTTATTTGGCTCGCTAGTAACAATGACATCTACGTGGATATCCTTAGATGTGGCAAAAGCCATGTCGTGCGCACGTGGCGACCGGTCCGCGTTTATTTGAAGAATTCTCAGAGGCATGGGTGTTCTTCTTCTGAGTTGTTATCTATCTCACCTTGGGATTTGTCTTTTCTATTCTTCAGGTCCATTTGGGTGATTTGTCTCTCATGCATGTTAGTGCTCACTCCTCTCTGAGCTGGGGTATACCGTCTTTTTACGGAGAGGGCGCGGCGGAATGCTTTGCAGCTACTTGTCCCCGTCTTATGCTTTTCTCCGCAAAGAACGCACATCGCACTTTCTTTACAATGTGCGGCCAGGTGTCCTTCTTCTCCGCAATTATAACATCTGTTCTTTCTATCAGGTCCTGTGCAGTTTTGGGCCTTGTGGTCATACGCCCAGCATTTATGGCATCTCTGAATCTGAATTCTCTCCTCGATTCTGCAATTTGTGTAGGCTATTCTGATTTCCCGGTGCTTTAAGAGTTCCTCGGCAGTTTTGTGGTCTGTTGTCACAGTAACCGCTTGTGTGTTTCCCGCGTAGGGTCTCAGTTCACTGATCTTGAAAGCTTCTTGGTTAACTTGACCTGCCGCCATTATCACTGCCTTAAGCACATCATCTTTGGTCGTGTCTGCGTCCATTCCCTTGATATGGATTGCCCTCTTGTCCCTCTGGGCTCCTATGATGTTGATTTTAGCTTCTTTGGTATGCTTGCCTATCACGTTCTTTAGTTTTTCCATAGCTTCTTGGTTTTTGTCCGTAACTATTAAAAGTTTGCCTTCTTTGGTCATTTTGATGCTTTTTATTGCTTGACCCGCGTCTGTTTTACCAATGCTGGCTTTAACCTCTTTTAGGGTGTCTTTATATGCCCTGCCTTGCTGCTCCACGACAAGGGCGTATGTTTTTCTTTCACGAGTTTGGTCTCCAGTTTTTTGGGTCGATAGTGAAGCCTGTTGTTTAGTGTAGATCACTATTTGGTTTTCCGTGCCGCGGAAGATTGCCTCCACCATTTTCTTTAACCGTTCTGTTCGCATGCGTTCTGGACTGTGCAATGCTATCCAGCAGTCGCCTTTTGTTTCTTCCTTGAGGTCTGTCAGTCTGTCCCATAGCTCTGATTCCGTACGGCCTTGGCTCATCTTAATTATTTTTTTCGTACTATTTACATACTCGCCCTTCGACTTGACTTTCGTGTTCTGTTCCAA
Organism: Kuschelorhynchus macadamiae; assembly: GCA_030620095.1. Lineage (NCBI taxonomy): Eukaryota > Metazoa > Arthropoda > Insecta > Coleoptera > Curculionidae > Kuschelorhynchus > Kuschelorhynchus macadamiae. The sequence continues at coordinate 385,722 of JAUTXW010002137.1, read as the reverse complement.
AACCTGGAGTTCCTCGGTCGTGTCCAAATCTGGATATCTGTTCCTGAATAGCGCCTGTATTCCTTGGTCTGTAGTTATTTCCAGAGGGTCTACCATGAGCACTTTAACTGTGGTATCTTTAGTATTTAACGGGTTTCCTGTTTTCACTTCTGTTCGAGAGAAACACTCCTCTGCCCAATCCTTGTCCGCTACTTGTCGCCATTTATCATAGGTCTGGATATCATCTGGGTTTAAAAATGTTATTATTTTATGATCAAAATTTGTTTGGGATCCTTGGCTACTTGTATTTGTTTTCGCCGGGGTTTGGGTTTCATTGTCCACCGTCGTCTTAATCGGTCCAACTTGTCTCGCTCTTTCGAGCCATGTCTTGACATTCACGCTGTTGATTTCCCTGATGTGTCTTTTGAGCCTGATGCTTATGTCCTTAATGGCCTTTTTAGTATTTTGCTCAATATTTTCTTCCAGTTCCTTGGCTATCGCTGTCAGACTGAGCAATGTATCGGTCAGAATTTGGTATGCTTCTGGGCCGTCTTTTTTCTTATATATTCCGCTATCCGTTTGTTCTATAGAGGTGTTCATCAATTTTCTTTTCTTGTCCTCCCTTCCGAGTGAATGACTTCTTGCCAGTCTGCGCAACATGTCCGTCGCGTTGTCGTCGAGGCCTTCGTTTCTTGCCTTGGTACTGGTTGTTGGGTTGTCCTGAATTACAATGGTCTCAACGGCTTGTGATGTTGTCTTTGGGCCGCTTCTGATAGGCGACCTAGGTATACTATCTCGCCTAGCAAATGGGTTACTAACAATGTCTTCTGTAAAGCGGTCAGTGCCCCCCCAGAATCCGAGGGGCAGCCTGGCTGTTCGCCAGGGTGGGATTCCGAGCCACCGGCTCTACCCACCTGGGGTAATTTCGTTTGTCTTCCCGCCATAGCTGGTTTTTATGGGTGTCCTTCCCATCGCATTTTATACCTACTGCCAGGTATACACTCAGCCGCTCCTTACATGGAGACAGACGCTGTCGGAGTACCGCTCCTAACATGGAGACCGTCGTGTCCGATTCTGGTTTTTGGCCCGCCCCGGGTATTTTATTTCCCCGGTACCCTCCATATCTGGAGAACATTCCCCTATCCGCCACCTGGGGAGGCGCCCGGTATGGGACCAGCAACCCACTCGGGAACCTAACCTAACCTAACCTAACCTAACCTATCTGAACCTAAAAAGGGTAGCCGGTAATTGGGGAGCCGGGATTTGAGTCTCGGGAATTCAGGGCTCCGGGGGGAGTGGAGGGGGAAGGGGAGGGGAAGGGGGGTAAGGTCGTTGCTCGGCTTGGGAAAGTGGTTGTATGTGTTTTCATATAAAATCGCCCCAGCGAAGAGACGAATGCAATTGATTTGTGAATTGTGCAGGGCTCGCGAGTTTTCTGGTGTTTTCATTGTGTCTATTTGGTAATTTTTTAATTTTTATTTATATTTCTAACATTTTTATTTGGCAAAATTTAATTCTTATTTATATTGGTGACATTTTTATTTATATTTGTGACACTTTTATTTGGTATTTTATTTGTTATTACGATTTTTTTCATAATGGACAATTTTTTGGCATCGAGTAGCAAAATTATTGACAATGACTTCGACTTATACACATGTACTCAAATGCAAAATTTTGCAAACCAACAAAACAATGAAACAGACGTATTTACAACTAGTCAACAACAAACTATTCAGGACTTGAATGAAATTATTTACAATAGCCAAGTTCAGAATAATGCCAACAAACAGAACAACGAAAAATATTTATTTACAGCTACTCAACAACAAACTCTTAACGATCTTAATGACATTATTGACAACAAAACGGACTTAATTACAACAAAAACTAAACAAACTCTTGAAGAACTGAATGATATTGACAAAATTCTAGCTATGAGGATATTGTTTGTTTTCAAAAATCTAATCCAAATTATTTAACATTAAAATCGCCAATTAATTCTCCGAGACCAATTTGCTCTCCCTTTTTGTTTAGTGAAAATTCTGATTCGGAAGAAGAACAAATTGATCAAAATTTAAGTTCGGCTATATCTCCTATTAATTCACCATATGATATTGTAAATTCTGATTCGCAAGAAAAACAAATTGAAGCAAATTTAACTTCGGATATTTCTATTAATAATTCACCAGTTGAACAAAATTCAATTTCGAAACCATCATTTATTATTAAAAAAAAATTTAAAATTAATAAAAAAAATAAAAAACAACAAGTAGCTAAGTGTCTGGGTTTCTCTATTCAAAATTTAACTGATTTGATCACAATTAAACAGGGAGACGCAAGTACGTTGAATTATGTTAAACAGGCCTTTGACAAATTAGTTGACTCATTTGAAGAAATGGATTCATAAAGTCAATTAATTTCTATTGCTTTTTTCAAAATTTGACTATAACTAAATAAAAATGCACAATATTAATTTTATTATTATTACAAGGAACTGCAAAATTGCAATTGATTTTTTCAAATTTTGACTATAACTAAATAAAAATGCACAATATTAATTTTATTATTATTATCTAGAAAACTTCAAAAATGCATAAGTGTGTAACATGTAATAAAGTCTTTACTAGTTTTTTACTTTACTGTAAAAAAACATGTTTGCGGAAATTCCACAACACTCACTAGTTGGTTGAAACAACCAAAGCTTGTTAAAGGTAAGAACGTTTTATTTTTCATGTTTTATTTTGTAAAATATTTTTTCTTAATTTATAGATTATACAAATATTGTAAAATATTGTAAAGAATGCAAGAAAAATATAAACCAAAGTCTATGGGGTGGACATCTTCGATCTAGTGTGCACAAGAACAATTCCAAAATAGGCTTGGAGGAAGGTGTTTGAAATTATCAAGTCGGCATTCAGGGAACGAATAATATCTTATAGGATTTCCTCACCCCAAAACTTCATAAATGTGAAAGAATATTTTCAACATTTGGAATACAAAATTGTACACCTAATAGATCAAGAACTGCAGAAATATAAATGTATCAAGCTAAATACGGAACTGTTCGGTTTCTATTTTAACCCCAGCAGCGACAGCTATGATGTCCAATCTTTTAATGCGCCGTTCCAGGTCATTTGCCAGGGATATCAGACAAAAGAACTTTTAGAGCAAATCTGCACCATTATTGACCAGAAAGCTGACGAATTTGCAGAAAGAGATTCAGGTAAAGAATTTAAATGTTTACATTACACAAATTACAAAAAAGTAATTTTTTAATTTTTACATTGCAGGATGGGCTTTGATGAATTTACTTCATTTAGAAATTAATGTTAACAAGCACAATCCGCTGAGATCCTCATCTTTTATCGAACTTCCTCAAGAGATCAAGAGACGTCAAGCTGTGATCAACATTAGGAATGATGACAACTTTTGCTTCTCTTGGGCAGTTGTGTCTGCTCTTCACCAACCAAACGGATTAGATTTTGAAACTTCATCCTACCCACACTACTCTTCTGTTTGGGATATGTCAGGTATAGAATTTCCAATGTTGCTAAAGAACATTAAGATTTTTGAAGAAAAAAATAACATTTCCATTAATGTATATGGATTAGAAATTATAAATCCTAAAAACGGGTATGAAGTAATTGGTCCACTTTATTATTCATCGAATAAAAAAAATCAACATGTCAATTTATTGTTAATAAGTGATGACGATGAAAAAACTTTTCATTATTGCTATATTAAAGATTTATCAAAATTAGTTTCTGCATAAATGTCTAAACATCACGGAAAAAAATATATTTGCGACGGTTGTTTACAATATTTCCCTACAGAAAAAAATGTATTACAACACAATAGCTATGATTGTGATCATTTACGAATTAACCTACCTTCTAAAGAATTAATAAAAGATAAGTTTGGAAACTATTCATATGATAATATTTTGAAATTTGTAAATTATCATAAACAAATGAAAGTTCCTTTCGTGGTGTATGCAGATTTTGAATGCATTTTAAAGCCTTTAAATAATGACAATGTTGACAAAAATCGTAATACTTCATACACCTTAAAACAATATGAACATATTCCACATTCATTTGTCTATTACATTAAATGTTCCTTCGACGATAATTATTCTAAATTTGAAAGATATAGAGGTCAAAATTGTGATACATTATTTATAAATTCTTTAGAAAGAGACGTGTATAACATATACAATACATTTTTAAAGGTTCCTAAAAAGATGATTCCTTTGAACGAACTGGACAAAATTTATCATAACTATGAAACAGGTTGTCATATTTGTAATAAACCTCTTTTAAATGACAGGGTTGCAGATCATTGTCATATAACTGGTCTTTATAGAGGTCCAGCTCATTCACTCTGCAACATAAATTACAGAATACCTAACTTTATTTCAGTTATATTGCATAATTTGCGTAATTATGATTCTCATCTATTTCTTAAAAAAATATGCTTAAACAAAGAACAACTAACAGTTATCGCACAAAACAAGGAAAAATATATTTCATTTGAAAAGCTTATTCATGTTCAACTATTTTGATAAAAAGACACAAAAGGCCAAGAAAAAAAATATATCGTTAAGGTTCATTGATTCTTTTCAATTTCTATCCCATTCGTTATCAAAACTCTCTGAAAGCTTAAAACATGAACAATGTAAAGAAATAAAAAAAAATTTCAATGATGAAGAAAGATTTAAACTTATTCGCCAAAAAGGTGTATTTCCTTACAATTATATTGATGATTATTTAAAATTAGAAGAAACAACTTTACCTCAGAAAGAGCAATTTTATAATACTTTAACGGATGAGCACATCAGTGATGCAGAATATCAAAGAGCTGTAAAGGTTTGGCAAGTGTTCAAATGTGAATCTCTTGGTCAATACTCCGACCTTTACTTACTCTCTGATACTTTACTTTTGGCAGATATTTTTGAAAATTTTAGAAGCACTTGTTTATCCACATATAAGCTCGATCCAGCTCATTTTTACACTTTTCTAGGTTTATCCTGGGAGGCGTTTTTGCGTTATACTGGAATAGAGTTAGAATTGTTAACAGATCCAGATATGATACACTTTTTCAAAAAAAGCGTTCGCGGTGGTGTGAGCTCTTGCATTTGTAGAAAATCTGAAGCTAATAATCCATTTCTTTAAAATTTTGATCCTTTAAAGCCAACTAAATACATAATTTATTATGATGCAACAAATTTGTATGGTTATGCAAAGTTACAACAGATTCCAACGGGAGATTTTGTTTGGTTAACAGGTAAAGAAATCAACGATTAAAATATTATGAATATTTCTAAAAAATTTAATAAGGGATATGTTTTAGAAGTTGATTTAGAATATCCTACAAGTCTACATTCCTATCATAACGATTTTCCGTTTTGTCCTGAAAATTTTAAACCGCCAAATTCTAAATGCATAAAATTAATACCCAATTTAAATGATAAATCAAAATATGTTATTCACTATCAGTTATCAAAACAATATTTGGAACATGGACTCAAGTTCATATAGTTTTACAGTTTTCTCAATCTGATTGGTTGAAAAAATATATAGACTTGAATTCAAGATTAAGAAATGATTCAAAGAATGAATTTGATCGTAATACTTACAAGTTGGCAAATAATAGTATTTATGGCAAGACTATGGAAAATGTTGATAGGAGAATTGACGTAAGACTTGTTACAGAGTGGGAAAAAAATAGAAGAAAGGATGGTGCTGAGAATTTAATTGCAAAACCATATTTCAAGGACTTAACAATATTTTCTGAAAACTTGGTAGCTATTCAAATGCAAAAGATTCAAGTTACTTACAATAAACCAATATATGTAGGCTTCTCAATATTAGATATATCTAAAACTGTCATGTATGATTTATTTTATAATTTTTTAAAACCTCTTTATCAGGAAAATATTTCACTTTTATACACCGATACCGATTCGTTCATTTTAGAAGTCACAACTCCAAATATTTATTCTGACATGATAAAAAATATTCACAAATTTGATACATCTAATTATGAATTTGGTAATATTCATGAAATGCCTATTACAAAGACAGTTATAGGAAAATTCAAAGATGAATATGCTGGTGAACCCATTACTGCTTTCTTTGGTACTGGGGCAAAAGCATATTGTATTAAAACGGAAAATAGTTTAACAAAAAAAGCAAAAGGTGTTAAGAAAAGTGCCATTAAAAAGCAGTTGGATTTTATTCTTTATAAAGATGTTGTTGAAAATCATTTTAAAACTTTTTGTTCAATGTATGTTTTTCGATCTAGACAACACACAGTTTTCACCGAATTAATTAATAAATTGGCTTTGAGTTCTGAAGATGATAAGCGGTATAAAATTCCCTATAGTTTTAATACATTAGCTTGGGGACACCAAGATATTGCTTTGTATCAATGGAATGCAGAACATGAAGATTTAAATATATTTATGTAGATATTATAAGGTATTTAAATTGTTGTTTTTGAAACCAAAGTTAGTCTTCATAAGCCTTTCACAAAATGTGCTTAGAAACTTTTGACAAAGAAATTGATAACAGTTATTTTAAGACATATGAAAAACGACTTTCCACTTTTAAGAAATGGAAAGGAAGATTGAGACCAGAAGTGTTGGCTGGAGCTGACTTTTACTATATTTCTATCAATGATATTTGTAAATGTTTTTATTGTGGTATTGAAATTTTTGATTGGTTAAGTTATGATGATCCTATTGTGGAGCATAAGAAATTTGCTAGGAATTGTGATTTAAATAACTGTTTATGGAAAAATAGGAATCAAATAATTGTAACCATTCAAAATAAGTCTTCAAGCTACACATTTTATATAGTATTATTAATATCCTTATTTATGAACTTTTACATATCTTTAAATTAAGTATTTTATTGTTATTTTTTTACAACTGCTTTTGCTTTCGTGGTGAAAGTATCTGCTTAATATAAATTTGGAATATAATTATTAATTTGTTTCAATGACTATCAGTAGTTCGCAATTCATTCTTCTTTATTTTATTTTCCAAAATGTTTTTATGTTCATCATCCCCTGGCGTAACACAGTGTGAAATATGTTTTTCTAATAAAACAGACGTCCCTCTAAGTAAATATTGTAAATTTATGAAAATTGGATTAATTAACAATAGTACAATTAGTTGGATGGAACGAATAAATGGAGATGAAAATGCAAGTAAATTTTTCAAAATTTTGTATCATCCAAATCGATCTATTTTTGATACAAATTGGATCGAAAGGTTAGAGTTTAAAAATAATCAGTTACAAATTATAACTCCCAACTGTACCAATTATTATGATGGATTCAGAAATTATTATTTTTCCATCATTAGTGTTACATTAAACTTTGCATTATTTTTATACATTACCATTTTAATTATTTATCTTTATTAAAATTTCAAACTAGAAATCTATTTTTTCATTAATCCATTTTAATCGAAACTTTAAAGAAAGTGGGGTCGAGAATATTTAAGTACAAGAATATCGCAATATGTTTCAGTCTCGTTTAGTCATTATGAACAACGCCGTGGTTCATAAACCTTTAGAAACGCTTCTTAATTCAAAAATTTATTTTTTAAATAATTCTTTGTCAAAATTTGTTCTTGTTGGCATTAGTTTAAATGATTTTTCTCCAAAAATTGTAATTGGTGGAAAAACTGGATTTTTAATGGCACTAACCGAAGAAAATTGGAAAGACATTTGTGTTCATCAAGGAATTATTGTAAACAATTTCTACTTTCCTCAAGTTGATCAAACCAGTGTGAAGATAAACAACATTCATCTGCAGGTCCACAAAATAAATGATATCCCTGTTCTGCAAATTACAAAAGGCCCACACTTCATATACTTAGGACAAGAGTCTCTGGACAATTTGTGGCGATTGAAGGAAATTATTGATTATAGATTATCTATACTTAAAAGGCAAGAATTCAATACATATTTCAAAATATTTCAAAATAATATTTCAGCTGATTGTGGCGACTTGTGTACGCATGTTTATAACATAATAAGTCCAACACAAAATCCTAACAGTGAAAATGTTTCAACTATGATGAAATTACTTGCTTTATATCCTGAAGAAATGGAAAACAAATTGAAGCAAAATGGAACAAAAATAAAATATTACGAAGAAAACAATGAAAATGGATCAAAAAGAAAATATTACGAAGAAAACAATATCTTTTCTGGAAGAGAACAATAAGGTGCATGTGTTAGTGAAGTGGGGCTTTGCTTACAGACAAGCCCGTAGGAGTAACTTTCAGATGTGGTACTTAGATAGACTCCGTTTTGAAAAAAGAATAAATGATTGTAAACTTATTCTAGATTCGATATTATCTGAGGAACATAGAAATGAAATATATTTGACACGTTTTAATAAAAATTGTATTTGATATTTTACTTAATAAAATTTTAATTTCTTAAATGTGAATTTTATTTGAAATTAATTAGCACATTAGAGTAGGTACTTTTCAGACATTGTAATTTGTATCAGCTAAAGCATAAAGTGAGGAACAGAAATAAAACAAATTTAACTAAAATTTAATTTCAATTTAATTAAACAATATTTTTTTTATCAATCCATGTATTATATTTTTTATCAAGTCCTAACCATTTCACATAAACTTTGTTTCCTTTCCTTCTCAAAATCTTCTCAATAAGATACACATCGGTATGCTTTACTTTTAGTAATTCTTGCTTATAAAAACTACCCAGAATGTCCTGATTATCTTCGTCTTGAATTAAATATGTCCAGGGGTTTATCATCTTAACTTCTTTAATGTGGAATATCTCATTTGACCAATTTGGTGTGTAACCTTTCGAAAATGCCTCTCGATGCTTGCTTATGCGTACGTGTTCACCCACTTTAAACTTTGGAGATTTTATATCTAACGTTTTAGCATGAGTAAATGCAGATTTCAAGATTCTCTTTTCATTTGTTTTACTTACTTGTTTTGGCTTCATTCCTATTGAAGAATGTTTTGTATTGTTATATTCTTTTACAATATCCGCTAATATATTAAACCATTTGTAATTTCCTTGAATGCTAAATATTTTCCACATATTATTCTTTAAAGTCCTGTTTACTCTTTCTACTATACTCGCTTTCAAATTGGAAAACGTGCTATAATGGTTAATTCGAAATTGTTGCATCAAATTTTGAAAATTTACATTGAAAAACTCTCTCCCTCTGTCCGTTTGCAAGTTTTTTGGTGGAGTTTTTGCACTGATTAATATTTTTTTCATTGCCTCTGTTACGTCTTTTCCAGATTTAGATTTTACCGGTTCGGCCCAAACATACTTAGAAAATACATTTATGGTAATTAAGATATATTTAAATCCCTTATTAAATTTGGCATAGGGTAACATTTCATCCAAATCAGCTTGAAAAAGATCATTTAACGCTTTCACCACCACCCTTCTGCGTTTGTAGTTTTTTCTAGCAGGTTTATGTAATTCATTAACGACTTGTTGTTTAACGGTTGACATGACAACAAACTTGTTTATTCAATTTAAAGGAAGTTCAATTTCTATTTTTCGTAATAATTCGAAATATAACTTTTATATGTTTTTTCCCATTCATTCAATTTATCAATTTGTATTGTATAACTTTTTTCATTTAAAACTTTACTAATTTTAGTAATCTCCTTTTCTAAAGCATTAAAGGAGTTTTTTATCTCTCCAGTTAAGAAAGTAGTTGATCTACTATCACTATTTTTGAATTCCTCCTCTGTTTTACTTAATTCTTGTTCTAATTTCTTAATTACACTAGACGTTATCTTTCCAAAGGAAATATATTGTTGCTTTTCTTCCAAAGAGAGTTGGTCAATTGTTCTACTGTTAAGAATGCTATTTTGATTTCTTTTTTTTTTTCATCTTTTCCTTGTGTTTTTAAATTAATACTTCTCTTATATTTGTTTCCATTGTTTTATTAATTTTGTTGATGTCATCACTTAATTTTTTGTCTTCCTTTTTAACATGTTCATTTAAAAATTGCAAATCTTTACTGATTTGATTTAGCGTTAGCAACTGTTTATTAACGTTTTCAATTGAGGTTTAACATCCTTTAATTTGGTTTTCATACTTTAAAAAATTTTCATCAAAAACCTTAAGCTTTTTAGCAAAGATTTCATTATTTGTTTTGTGGCGACTGATGTCTCCCACATTTGTCTGCCAAAGTTAAAATTTGCGCATATCACACTGTATATATTTGTTTTTCTTTTCATTGTTACTGCATAACATACTGTACATATTTATTTTATTTTACATTTACCTTTTTAATCTAGGCTAATTATCTATCTATGCTATTTAGAAATGTAACAAATTGTAGGTACTTAGTTTTCTGTACATAATTGTGGGAATTTCCATCGGCATTTAGAGTCTAATTTAGTTTTAAAGTTCGTGTATGCTATCCGTTAATATTTATTTTTACAACACTTCTTTGTACGATTTTAAAATATGTTGTTGCTCGTTCGATAGTAGGAACCACCACCGATAGTAAACTGTTTATTGCATTTAGGGTTTATGATAGGAAAATATCGAAACGATCCTTCTTAGTAAAGGTTTCTCCAAATTCCCATTTTACTATCTGTAATGAATGTTTTTATTTTGACCATGGGAAAGTTTACGAAGATAAAAAAACCCCTTTTGCCAACGAATAGGACCAATCAAAGCGAGGAATTTTGGCACAGGGGGTGGCACTTTATGTTTCTTGAGATTTGTATTAATATTAGAGGAGGACTCTGTTTTTGGACTTGCAAGAAGTCGGATGTGAATTTTGTTGTTCTAGTTCAATAGACTTATTTTATTTCATTTTAACAGTGTTTCAATAAACTCTCACAGTTCATATAAAAAAGGAATGTATTGGATATATAGCTAATCAAGCACACACCATACGTTCCTAAAGTGGTGACCCCGACGTGATTTGTTTTGTGAGAGCAAGTAGTGTAATTAGTGCTTCAGTGTTTTAGTGATAAATTGAACAATCAACGTAAGTACCTAGTATTACAGTGAACTTTTTATCATTCCTTTTGTGGTAGGTTGTGTTTTAGTCAATACAACAGTCCCTAAGCTATCGTGAGTTTATTTGTAACAAATATTTCGCGGTATACCATGCCTAACTCTGCGGCAGAAACCAACAGTGCCATCCCTATCGCGAACGCTGTCGCGATAAATTCCGCGCCGCGACTTCCAGACTTTGACCCATCGGATCTAGAACTTTGGTTCACAAACACCGAGCAAAAATATTTGGACATTCTCGCGAAACTTCCGCCGCGATATATCAGCGAAGTGCGCGACATTGTGACGAAACCATTAGATTCTAATTCCTATTCCGAGCTAAAAGAACAACTCATAAAGCGGTTAAGTGCGAGCCAAGAACAGAACACTAGGCAACTGCTAGAAAACGAAGCTATGGGTGACGAAAAACCTTCCCAATTCCTTCGAAGACTGCAGGCACTAGCAGGATCAGTAGTCCCGGAGACATTAGTGAGGAGTATTTGGGTAAGACGCTTACCAGCCAATCTACAACCTATACTAGCTACGCAATCACGTCAAACACTAAGTGAAACTGCGGACTTGGCTGACAATATATTTACTGCTCTGCCTGTGAGCCCTTCCGTAGCGGCAATCACCCCTAAGCATTCGCAAGAATACCAGATTCTCCATTCCGTCATGCAACAACTAACACAGCAACTTTCAGAGGTCAAGGGAGAGCTAGCTAGTGTCAAGCAGGACGTGCATGCTTCAAGAGGAATGAGAAATTCCCGCACGCATTTTCGATCCCGATCCCAGTCGCGGCATCGATCGCCGTCTACACCTAGGGAAGCGCGCCCAGCCGGATTATGCTGGTACCACTGGCGCTACAAGCAGGAAGCCCAGAAATGCACTATGCCCTGTTCATGGAACCAGGGAAACCAACCGGGCAGTCACTGATGGCGGCAAATGACACCTGCCTTTATAAATCACCCCGCCTATTTATCTACGATCGTGAAACCGGACTCCGATTTCTCATCGACACCGGTGCCGATCTAAGCGTAATCCCGAGACTCCGAGTGGATGGTGCTCATACCAAATTAACCTACGCACTTTCAGCTGGCAATGGTTCGTCTATAACCACATACGGAATAGTAGCGCGTACCCTCAACCTAGGACTCCGCCGAGATTTTCCATGGAGATTCATCATAGCTGACGTATCTCAACCTATCCTAGGAGCAGACTTCCTCGCACACTATGGACTGCTCCCGGATCTGCAGCAAGGCAAACTCTTAGACTCCACAACACCACTGGCATCACGTGGTGAGGTTTTGGAATGGACCGCTCCGACCGTCAAAGTAGTTAATGGTGCTTCCCCTTTCCATGTGCTTCTGGAAAGGTTCCCAGGAATCACCAAACCAAACGGTGCTCCCAAACACATTAAACACAAAACTCAGCATCATATTATTACCACGCCTGGTCCGCCTGTCGCCCAGAAACCACGTCGCCTAGCTCCGGACAAACTAAAAACAGCAAGGAAGGAATTCGATACCATGGTGAAACTCGGACTTGCCAGGCCATCTAAAAGTCCTTCGTCCTCGCCGTTGCACCTAGTACCAAAAAACAACGGCGCATGGAGGCCCTGTGGGGATTATAGAGCTCTGAATAGCAGAACCTGTCCTGACCAATATGGCGTCCACCATATCCAGGATTTCGCACAAGAGCTCCAAGGAAAATCGATTTTCTCAACCATCGACTTAATCCGTGGATGAAGTTACTCGAGGGTTGGACTATTGTTATGTGTACCTAGACGACATCCTTGTTGCCTCAACGACCCCGAAGAACACCTCCGCCACATGGAAACACTGTTTCAGCGGCTTCAGCAATACGGCATGGTCATTAACCCAAGTAAATGTGTTTTTAGCCAGTCCCAAGTCAAATTCCTAGGATATTGCGTCTCAAACGCAGGCACCCAACCACTGCCAGAAAAGGTCGAAACTATTCTGGCCTACCCAAAACCTGAAACGGCCAAGCAACTTTGTCGCTTCCTGGGTATGGTGAATTTCTACCGGAGATTCAAACCCAAAGCAGCCGAGATTCAAGTATCACTGAACACACTCCTCAAGAAAAAAATCAAAGGAAGATCCCCGTTACACTGGACCACAGAAGGTCTAGCCTCATTCGAAGCCAGCAAGAAAGCACTAGCCCAGGCTACCTTGTTGTCGCACCCAAATGTCAACGCACCCCTTGCTATATTCTGTGACGCTTCAGACTCTGCCATTGGCGCTGCCTTGCAGCAGTGGGTAAATGAATAGTGGCAACCACTTAGCTTTTTCTCCAAGAAGCTCAGTCCTACAGAGTGCAAATATGGCCCTTATGACCGTGAGCTACTGGCCGCATACCTATCCGTCAAATATTTCAGACACATGGTGGAGGCAAGAAACTTTAGTATTTTCATGGACCATAAACCACTGATATATGCATTTCGTCATAAGAAAAGCCAAGTATCACCTCGACAGTTCCGGTACTTGGATTTTATCGGTCAATTCACGACAGACTTTCGGCATATAGCAGGGAGCGATAATGTGATTGCAGATGCCTTATCTAGGATTGATGAAGTTCATAAGTCAATCGATTACGACGCTTTAGCAACATCACAGAACAGTGACGAGGAACTGACCAGATTTTGTCAAGACGATTCGGTCTTGAAAATGAGACAAATCCAAATTCCTTTCACTAACAACACAATCTGGTGCGATATGTCAACTTCAATAGCTAGACCATTTATTACGAAGCCATTCAGGAAACCAGTTTTTGACAGCATACACCAACTAAGCCAACCCGGCGTCAGAGCCACAGTGAAACTAGCAACTCAGCGCTATATTTGGCCATTTATGAAGAGTGACTGCAGGAAGTGGGCCCAATCCTGTCCTGAATGCCAGCGTTCGAAGGTCTCGCGTCATGTCATTAGTCCAGTCGGAACGTTTGCACCGCCCTCTAGCCGTTTTGAGCATGTTCACCTTGACATAGTGATAATGCCGTTATCTGAGGGATACAGATATTGTCTGACCATGATAGACAGATTTTCCAGGAGGCCTGAAGTAATACCACTGAAAGATCAGGAAGCAACCACCATTGCACGAGCTTTTTATGACAACTGGGTGTGCAGGTTTGGCGTTCCACTACGAGTCACCACCGATCAGGGCCGGCAATTTGAGTCTTGCCTGTTCAAGAAATTAATTGTCTAATGGGCACCAATCATATTCGTACAACGGCATACCACCCCGCAGTCGATGTCATAAGTCCCGCTGGACCGAGAGCCTACCCACAGTTTTGTTCGGTATCCGAATGGCTTGGAAAGAGGACCTCGACGATACAGCTGCAGAGATGATATACGGCCAACCCATTCGCCTGCCTGGAGAGTTCTTAGCATCCCGCTCACTGAATATCCAAGATGATGGCTCCAGCAACTTCGCCACTGAACTAAGTACACGTTTTCTTGAGCTACGCCCCACCAATGGATCTAACCACGATGCAAAGAGAAAAACGTTTATTTTTAAAGATCTTCAAACAGCCACTCATGTTTTTGTTCGCCATGACGCTCAGAAGAAGCCTCTGCAACATCCTTACGATGGCCCGTACCGCGTCGTTAGCCGGGAGATTAAGGTGTTCGTCGTTGACATAAGGGGACGCCACGTCACCGTCAGTATCGATCGACTCAAGCCAGCGTATATCTTGAACAAGGACCAAGAGGACATGCTACTGTCACAAGATATGGAGATGGAATACGTCATTCACCGAGCAGGAATCCCTAGAAATGATCAAATCACTCTGCAACCCGCAGAAATTACCAGAACCAGATGTGTCTCGCAACGAGAAGAAGAAGCACACGAGCTACCAGATGGGAACCATGCTCCTACATCAGAACCCATCAGCAGGTCACCAGAGCGACAGACCAGATCGGACAGACATGCCCGGTTTCCCAACCGCTTCCAGGCTGGATTGTCGTGAATCTCAATCACAGGCAGGGGGGTGTTGTGGCGACTGAATGTCTCCCACATTTGTCTGCCAAAGTTAAAATTTGCGCATATCACACTGTATATATTTGTTTTTCTTTTCATTGTTACTGCATAACATACTGTACATATTTATTTTATTTTACATTTAATTTTTTAATCTAGGCTAATTATCTATTGCTATTGAGAAATGTAACAATTTGTAGGTACTTAGTTTTCTGTACATAATTGTGGGAATTTCCATCGGCATTTAGAGTCTAATTTAGTTTTAAGGTTCTTGTATGCTATCCGTTAATATTTATTTTTACATCACTTCTTTGTACGATTTTAAAATATGTTGTTGCATGTTCGATAGTAGGAACCATCACCGATAGTAAACTGTTTATGCATTTAGGGTTTATGATAGGAAAATACCGAAACGACCCTTCTTAATAAAGCTTTCTCCAAATTCCCATTTTACTATCTGTAATGAATGTTTTTATTTTGACCATGGGAAAGTTTACGAAGATAAAAAAACCCCTTTTGCCAACGAATAGGACCAATCAAAGCGAGGAATTTTGGCACAGGGGGTGGAACTTGGAAGAATGTTTCTTGAGATTTGTATTAATATTAGAGGAGGACTCTGTTTTTGGACTTGCAAGAAGTCGGATGTGAATTTTGTTGTTCTAGTTCAATAGACTTATTTTATTTCGTTTTAACAGTGTTTCAATAAACTCTCACATTTCATATAAAAAAGGAATGTATTGGATATATAGCTAATCAAGCACACACCATACGTTCCTAAAGTTTCATTTTCACCTAATCTCCTTTTTAAATTATTAATGTCACTTATTCCCTCTTGATTTTGTTTAAAAATCTAACTTAAAATTGTTGAGAATTTTACTTTCAATATTTGAATAAATTGTATTTTCCAAAGAAGCAGAATTTATTAATTGGTGTTTTGAAATATGGCGTCCAAATTTATCAACTGTCATGTTGAGCTTTCATTAAACAATAAATATGATTATATTTAATAGCTGTTATTTATAGTATAACTTTATCTTCTCTTAATTCTTCAATAATAGAGATAATCTCGTTACTATGAGCATTATTTCCCGCATCACTCGATGACATTAATAAACGTAGCCTATCAACAATTTCGTTTACATGATTCCAATATACATAGTCTGTTTGTTTGTTTTCAAAATTAATCCCTTTCCTGTTGTTTTGGCTCTAGTTGTTCTAAACAGAGGTTTTGGTTTGTCAAATGCTGTAACTAATCTTTGCAAGGTTTTTGTCTTTGTAATCCCCTTTCTTTGTAAATATGGTCCTATTATTGTAACATATTTGTGTGATGTATTTCCTTGAACTTGTTCATTTGAATCAAAATTCCTACGATATATATTTGTTTTAGCTAGAATGTTCATGTAATTATCTAAATCTTCCTTCTTATAACCTTTCGGTTCTTTTTTGAAAAGCAATTCGTATAAACCTGGCGTGCCTGTGTACGTTATTCCTCCCACTTTAATGTCTTTTCCAATAATTTCTACCGGTATCTGTGTTAAACCAAAAGAAAACTTATCCGTTTCGAGGTCATGAACTATTCCATAATAATGGTCAAATTTATGTTGTGTATCTTTTACACCCTCATCAATATATGATCTGGGTAATTCATGAAAATCTGCTAAGTAATCTTTATATGACGGTGTACCAATATAGGTTTGAATTGTTTTTCTAGTTTGTTCCAATATGTCTGACAAATTTAAATTTGTTGTGTCACTAGAAGGATCTGAAGTTTCCGCTATAACAGTTGATGTCAATGGTTGTACTACAGGAGAGGAAGAAGTGATACTACTGTCATCTAAAAATGTTGGTAGTTCTGTGGGGAGTGATATGCCACAACAACTTGCTCTATCAAAAATATTAGAATCAAATAAAGATATATTGATAGGATTTAGGAGTTGGGAACTTGTTGAATATTCTTCTCTAACCGAAACAACCCGTCACACATGGCCGGTAAAAACAACTAGTAAACTAGAAGCTCCTCGTCATGTTGTGATTGGCTTTCAAGAAAACAGAAAAGGGAAAATTGCTAAAGATATGAGTAAATTTGACAATATTACCTTGTCAAATATTAGAGTATTTTTAAATTCTGAAAGATATCCTTATCACGATTTGTACTTAAATTTCGAAGAAAACAAATTTTCTGCTTTATACGAAATGTTTGCCAACTTTAGACAGTCTTACTATGGTGTTCCAAATGAACCCATTTTTAATCCTGAACAATTCAAAAACATTAGTCCTATTACACATATTGATTGCTCCCATCAAAATGAAACAATTCAAACGGGATCCGTAGTAATGAGAATTGAATTTGAGACACACAATGCAATTAAAAAAGATACTTCGGCTTATTGTCTTATTTTACATGACAAATTATTTAGCTACAACCCTCTTACTAAAGTTGTGAAACAATTATAAACTTTATCCCCACTATTTTCATATTTCGATTTAATTTAAAGGGATTTTCAAAAGCTTTTAGTTTTAGTCATGACATCAAAACTACAACAACAAACTGAAAAATTTATTTTTAAAATTAATCAACTGAAAGAAGAAATTGCAAATTATTCAAGTAAAAAAATTCTCATTAAAAAATTTGCTGCTTTGAAAATATGAGATTGGTTATGGATATTCAAGGATTCAAGGATGAAAAAAATAAATTTATACCGAAAGAGCTTGCAGTTTTTGATGGTTATGAAATGACTCATTACAGTTTTAAAAAGCTTTTTCCAATGGAGTTTCTTTCACCTGATTGTCACAAGCAGGCGGTATGGCTAATGAAAAATCATCATTGTATACATTGGAATAATGGATTTACTCCATTACATCATTTCCCAAAAATAATTGAAATACTTACGAAGAAAGCTGATTTTGTTTTTGTAAAAGGAACCGAAAAAAAGGATTTTATAGAGAAATATTCTAAAAAGCCTGTGATTGAAATAGATGAACAACCAGCGCTAAAGCTAATGGAACCAAAATGCTTCTATCATTCAAAATCACCTTGTATGTGTGCTTTGACAAATGTGGTATTTTTATATGACAATTGTTTTATGAATGAATAAAAATATAAAAAAACTTAATTACATTTTTATTTTGCATTAACTAACCATGATTGAATACAATTAATATGATACCTTAAATCTAATTTTCTAAATTCATTTAAAAGTTCACACTCATTTTTATATTTTAAATAATCATTACAAAATTTAGCGGCTAATTTACACTGTTCCATTCGATTTATATTCTTAACGTATACTGACAAATCTTGTTCTTCTGCGTCTTCTTCGCCTACAATTGATAAATATTGGAAGTATGCAGCAGATATAATAAACTCTTCATACATTTCAGTAACCACTTGCTCCATTGTGAATATTATTAAATTTATTCTTCCTTTTCAATTTCTTGAAGAATAGTATCCTCGTCAATAAATTGCTTCAAGTCTTTTAAATAGTAACCAAAGCCAAAATCTTTTAGATCTTGAATAAGTTGAAAAAAATTTAATGTTTCACAGTATTTGTTGCAACAGAGGGCAGCCTTTACGAATTCCGCAGATTGATTATAATAAAAGTCTATCCACTCCGGACCACTTGCCATAGAATATGAGAAATAGGTTTTTGAAAGATTACTAAATTTGTCCTCTAATAATTTAACTGCAATCAGCAACTCAGCCATTTAATTTATTTAACATAATATCTTAAATATGTGGGGGGACGTCTCTTGCGAATAGGATTAACTTTTCTTGATAATACCTGTTTTTATCTTCGCATAATTGGAACCTCTTTTGGGTTGCAATAATAGCAGGTATAAATTGGCAATCTCCTATAAATTCTATTAGGTGGCTTAATTCTCCTACAAAGTATGATTTCCCAAATGTATTGAAAAACGTAGTAAGGCTTATAATTCTAAATAATCATCACAACAGTCAATTGCTTCCAAATAATCTCGTTTCAGTGGATAAAACAGCTTGGTGTATTCATCTTTCGAAATCACTTCAAAGAAATTGAGATATTTAACTTTTAACTGTCTGATAGATATAGCTAACTTTTTGCGATTACACATAATTCACTTATTACTTGACACATTTTTTCTTTTTGTTTTATACACAATTAGTGGAAAAATTCAAAAATAACTTTTTACGCAACTCGAGCACAGCTTAGTAAATGTGCCTCACTATAGTAAAATGATCTTGATGCACCTATTTATAAGACTTAAGAATGCAAAATCAAATGTGGGAGGACAAAGACAAAAAATTAAAAATATGATGCGAATGAGAATAAACGGGGAGGAAGATAAGAATGAGGGACATGAGAGAGAGGAAGAGGAGGAGGAGGAGGCGCTCCCCTATTTTAACTACTTTTATTATTTTTCAATAGAGAAGACAAAAGATAAATGTAAATCTGGATAAGTAAAAATTTTGATGTTACAGGGTAAGGTATATAACTGCATTAGACACGCCCTGCACGTGCCCTTGGCTGAATGTTTATATATATATATATATATATATATACATATATATATATATATATATATATAAATCAATAATAATGTACACGGGATGTCTCAAAAATGTCAAGAAGACCTAACACATTGTTTAAAATGGAATAACCTGTATATTATATGTTCATCCAATATGTCTCGTCTGCTGATTAAAAATATACTAGGTTAGATGCCTTTATCTCCAAAGACACACGAGTTTGACAAAAACTTTGCCATAAAAAACTATTCCCATTGATTCCAGTGTGCAATATACCGTTATCTCTCTCGTTTTAACACATTGCTTCTTATGGCAGGGTTTTTCTCAAATTTCTCGGATGTCTTTACATATAAAGATATCAATTTTGGTAAATTGGATATCTCAGATGGGTTGAAAACCATTTAAACTGCTCTATTGCTTATTAGTCAAGCTCTTCATTTACGGACGAGTCAAGATTAAACTTGTATCATTCGCAGGGCCAATTAACAATCTGGTATATAACGATCATATAAAATACCTCTTGAAAAAAATATGGCAGCAAATGAGACATTTATTAATGTAGGAATAGAAATGTGCGATGTAATTATGTTCAACGGAAAGACTGATTTATTTAATACAGAGGGGCCTATCAATGCCCATGTTCACAGGATTGTTTATAAAAATGAGCTGATCACTCAGCCCATTTTTATAAACAGTACCGTTCGACCACCAGGGGCCAAATTGTTACTTGTGTATTAAAGTTGTCATCCGCTTTAAGTCTAAATTCAGTCATTTAAAAACAGAAACATAAGCCTTGCCATGTTTTTTCAGTTATCCTGTATATTTTTTTATTTTATTTAAATCCTACTTTGATATCGTTTAATTTGCCTTTGCTATACCATTTTTCTTTTCTTTTTTAGTGTTTTAAAGTAAAAACGCATATTCTTAAAGAAAAAAATCCTAGTTCCACCTATCATGACTTTTTCCAAGAGAACATTTTTATTATTTTTCAATAGAGAAGACAAAAGATAAGTGTAAATCTGGATAAGTAAAAATTTTGATGTTACAGGGTAAGGTATATAACTGCATTAGACACGCCCTGCACGCGCCCTTGGCTGAATACGATTTAAAATAAAATATAATAATATAATACATTTTTAGAGGCATAGGAATAAAAAACAAATAATTCATTTCGTCCTTGTGAAAAATTGTCAGACCTAGAAAAGGATATATATATATATATATATATATATATATATATATATATATATATATATATATATACTATATATATATATATATATATATATATATATATATATATATATATATATATATATATATATATATATATATGTTTCCCTATGTTGTCCTATGTTAAGAAATACCATTTTTTTTCAAAAAACATTTGATCTATATATATATATATATATATATATATATATATATATATATATATATATATATATATATATATATATATATATATATATATATATATATATATATATAAACATATATATATATATATATATATATATATATATAGATCAAATGTTTTTTGAAAAAAAATGGTATTTCTTAACATAGGACCGATATTTAAAATTTGGAGAAATTTGGGGGGAAACTCGGGCTAAGAACCAGCGTAAACGCTTCGCTCAAACGCAAGACGCAAACTTTTTCAATCTATAACCCAGACTTAAGGATATAATGTTGTAAAACCTTAAAATGCTAATACGTAATGAGTAATAACTGAATCATTCACTGTAGCAAATTCTTGAAGTGTCTACCTATATGTCGTATATTTTAATTTAATTCGTCTTGCCTGATATCCTAAAATAACGGCATTTGAATACAAATTATGAGTTTCCGTACGAAATAAGTGATACTAGTTTAATTGTTAATTTTTCGTTGTAGAAATAAAAAAACCTGTTTGAGACGGTTAAACAAACCTTTATGTTTATTGGGTATGTGTGATCGCATTGTTTTAACGAGTGACTTGATTAGCATTCACTTGTTTATCTAGTAGTGTTTGTGCATTAAACGTGAGTAATAGTGTAATAGGTGTAATTTCTAAAGGTAAATACCCAGAATAGATAAAATTATATTCTCGATATTATTACATTTGTCTTGCGAAATGAAGAAGCAATGTTTGGTTATTCAACTTTTAAAAACAAACAACGAAATGCTACTTATAGATTTTAATTCTTGATTTCCGCGTTAACGTTTAAACGCTCTATCCAAACTTTATTATGCTTGTACGTTATAAACATTAACAAATAATAAATTAAACAACCAACAATAACTCTTATTATGTTATGGTTGTATCATAAATAAATTATGGCATATGTTGTGCCGAGACCTCGGCCTAGACCTACATGTGCCGAGAAAAAATCCATCCAATGTCCAGACAAAATATTAGGTTTTAAGTTGTCCTAAATTCCTAGAGTATTTAGCTTCCTAAGGTACAATGTAATGTGCTGCCCCGTTTACAAATAAAAGATAGAAAAAGAAAAAGGCCACATTTAAAAATAATTTGTTAAATATGTAGGTACACTTACTGCGATTATACAAAACCTCTTAAGGTGCGTACTCATTTAGCGAAAGCATACGGCCGCATGGTGAAAACCCCATGCGCTCGCCTAGTGTGGACGTAGGTAACAAACGTATGCGTTTGCTTGCCTAAAAATAAAAGGAATCCAAAAAAAAATTAAAAAATTATCATATAGTAGCTAACATATAATATATAAAACTACACATTCTGCGTTTATTAAATACTATATATTGTTTTCCCATATTTTTAATTTATAGCTAAGCACTACTCTACAGAATATATCAATTTTAACTAATATAAATAAAAAACAAACACGGAAACAAAATATATATCCTATGTACTAGGATTTTTTTTACGTATTGTTGGTAAATTTAAAATTTGAAGAAAATTTGTTTTTTTTATCTACACTGAATACTTCGTGATGTTTTGACCAAATGGGATGAATTTTCATAACAATGAATGGGTAATTTCTTATGTTGATCTTGATTCTTCTATGCATATGCTTCTACGTATAGGGTCTCTCCTTATAATTCGCCACTCCTAATTTGTTTAACTGAAGAAACATTTATTGAATCAGTTTAGTATGTAGTTTGTAATTCATTATTATTTTTATATACAGGATATCTTAAAAATATCTAGCAAATCCAACATATATATTTTTAATGGAACACCATGTGTATTATAATGACCATCAAATGGGTCGCGTCTTACTGGCTATAAATTTATTTTGTTTGAGGCCTATATCTTTAAAAAATCCCCAAAAATTTGAAAAAATCTTGCCATAAAAGGTAGAAGACGGATAATGGTTTACTACATAGTGGAGTTATTAGAAACTCATTGCTTTTTACGGCAGCTATTGTCTCTCTCAAATTTCCCGTGTCCTTTTAAAGATAAAAAGATATTTCTAAAGGTAAAGATATCAAGCCTGGTGTATTTATAATAAGCAATTTATTAACATGTAATTTACAGCGTGTTCTATTAAAATTTGGTGTTGGGGCTACTACAAGTTTTGTGAAATAATTATCTATTAACTATGAAATAAATCCTGCAACTTATACAATTAACATTTTTTTCTATCTTCTGAAATTAAGTTAATATAAGGGGTGGCGAATTAAGAGCAAATACCCAGTACATCGATATTTGTCTGGGAAGATTTGGCCAAATTACATGATTTTGTCAAGAAGTATTTACAATGGTGTTGAAGTCATCTTCTAATGAACATATTTTTAAAATACAAAAAATGGGTAATGACGCCATTTTGAATTAATTTCGTGCGAGAAAGTTTCCGCAGTAACTTTGAAATTCTTTAATATAAACTGAAATATTGAAATTTGATGCACAAACTGTAATTAACCCAAAAAAATAATTAGGTGCATCCTCCGACCGTGCATCGACCGAGTGGGTGGACAAACTTTTTCTCATCAAGATTATTATTACCTACCAAAATAGGTAATAATAAATCTTATCAAAACATATTTGTAGTGTCAGTAAGTGGAAAGAAGGGATGATCCAAAATATCGTATTTCATATGGTTTCCGGAGTTTTTAGGTACACAAAGTTCAATTCTAATTCTGCTAATCATTTTAATTTTTAACAATTTGTATTATTCATTCTCTACGTAGATGGCTTTTTTTATAATTATAATATCGTTGTTTGATTATTCAAGCAACGGTAATATTACTTACCGTGATTCTAGCCAAATTTTAAGTGCAATAGACACCAGTAGTTGTTTTAGTTATTAGGTACTCCAACATTTCAACCTAGGGTTAGCCCTCGAAAACTTTGGCCTGATCTTTTAACTAAAACTTCTTATAAATAAAAGTAATAAGGGTGAAATAAACATTTTGATAAAAAAATAAAACCAACATCAAGACAAAACATTGAAATGTACGAAATAATATCTTATAGTTATTATTGTTATTATAGGTCTTGATTAGGCGCGCCTTTATAATATAACGTTTCCAAGATAATGAAATAAAATATTATTTATTTTTCAATATTTTCCTTTGAAGTTGATTTTCTGCTGTAAATGCAAGTTATTTTACAATTTTTTCTTAAAGGTTATGTATAAGGTTCGATAAAATAAGCAGTTTTGTTTATTTTTTTAGTAAGTTGATGATACTTGTATAATGGTTTCTTTAGTAAAAATAGGATTAGTATTTTTATTATATTATTTTTATTAACCTTATAATACCCTATCTATTTTATGTCCATCAAATAAATATATTCGTGCTGGTTATAAATATACCAGGTTTTATACCTTTCCTTTCAAGACACCCAACAAATTTGAGAAGAACCGTACCATAAGAAATAATGTATTCCCATTGACTTCACTATGTATTCTCTGGCGACTTTAAAGATCACAGTATTCACATCTGGCATATTTATAATTAGCGATGTGACCCATATAATATACAGGATGTTACATTTTAGAAACCAAAGTTGATGTTGATATGGATAATATGCCATGCGCCACTTGCACCCACGACAGGCATTTAGTTCCGAGATCCTGCATTAGTTCTATACCCCAGTATCTGCTTTTAAATAAATATACATATATATATATATATATATATATATATATATATATATATATATATATATATAGTTGCCATCTACCAACAGTATTTTCTTGTTTTTTTATTCTTCCTCATAAAGAATTATAAACGATGCACTTGCAATTAGAGTAAGACATTTTTAATTCCTACGAAACAACTGACTGACGGAAAGCGGGCGAACAACACCATACGCATACGTTCGGTCAATGTAGACGTTAAAGCGAATATTGAATCAAACGAAAGCATGTTTACACCGTATGCGTGCGGTGTTGTTCGTGGGGTCTTGTTCGCTAAGTGTGTACGCACCTTTAGAACTCAAAAACAAGTTACGCAACGACATTAAAAATAAAATTCCAAATAAACAGCTACACCTAATTAAAAGAACAGGGTTAAAATACCAACTCGCGTAAATAGCAACATAAAATTTTATATCGTTTTGTCCAGTGGCGTAGCTACACCCCTGCCAGCCCCCTTGGTGCGAGAGGGCCCTCGAGATCAGGTGGCGTATTGTTCAGTTTCAAAATAAGAAAGTCTTTAAAAATGTGGCAACAGTTACACAACGGCAACAGTGCGTCTTCGTCGAGGCAGCTCCCACCCTCCCATAAGCAGTTAACAGCAGCATGCGCGGAGAAGAAACATTCAGTAGTGCGAGAATAACAAATATATGTGCGCTGCTGCTCCATCAGAGTTCTTGCGAGACAAACACGCGTTTAAATATTTTATTCACCTTTAATGTAAAATTATTTTATTATAGTTGTATTTTATCTTATTCGTGTGTTTTTATTTAACGTTAGAATTACCGAACCAGGCTTATACTAATACAGTCCATATATAAAACAACTAATAGCGTACAAGTATGCATTACTTTTTTTTAGTCATCATACATTTTCCGGCTATATTTTGGGGGCTACATTTATTGACAAGTAAAGGACCTTTTTTTGTCATCAAATATTTTTCTGTTTTGAGAGGGGGCCCTTTACCGAAAACTGCGGGGGGGGGGGGCAAAATTTGTGGCTACCCCACTGGTTTTGTCCGTGAAAAAACTGCGATCTTTTAATAAAGACACAATATCTGTACGACTGATATGTCTTAAAAACAATATATATTAGTGTTTAAAATGTAAAGTCCAAATAACAAAAAATTAAGTTTTTCGGACAAAATCATCGCATCAACACTTTATTAAATAAAGCTGTTTATCTTTATATATATCATTTGTAACTTTTTATGGGAATCTCCTTTTGTTATCTGTGGCGTTAGAATAGAACAGAAACGGTTAGTTCACTAATTACAACGACTTTTACAAAAAAAAAACATTGGATTCTGATTGCATTGTTATTATTTTATGTATGAAATACGTAATTTTTATCAACAACTATTAATTTGTAGTCTGTGTATATTATTTATTTTTATATTTACTTATGAATAATTTTATAGACAGCCGGCGGTGTCTTAAACTGAATGATATTTTGCCGCTCCTCTTTCAGACATATTTAAGAACCTAATTTTATTTGTAGAAGGTTATTATTATGAAAAAATGGTTAAAAAACATTGCATTGGGTCTTTTAAATGTTTTAGCTACAGTTGAACTTGACTCTGTCCTGCAAGACAATTCAGTATGCAAATAGCGTTGAAAGGAAGAAAAGTGCCATTTCCATAAAGAAATGCTGAACTTATTACAGTAAAAAATGTAAAAAATATGCTCTAAACAAAAAATAGAAGATGAGAAATAAGAATTGGGAGAACTACGAAAGATTATGCAAAATGAATTAAAGGTCAAAAGTCACATGCTAAAAAGAATACCAGAGAAACCCAGCTGTCTGTGGAAACGATGTTGAAGACGCAGAATAGTAAGCAGGAATGCAAAAAGAGGTTGGTGGCTGCTGAGGCGCGAAAAAAGAATAAGATAAGTTGAAACAAGTGGTTGTCATGAAAAAATTTAAAATCCATAGCTGGAAGATGTAGTTGAGACTCATGAGAAGCTGTCAAAAAATCTATTTAATCTATTTAGTGGCGAGTATAAAATATGAAAATAAGAAAGAATTACTAAAACTCAGACCGTAAGAAATATAGAGGAATTTTCTGGAACAACTAATTTAATAATAATTGTCAACTAAAAATTATTCGTCAGAGGAAAACCCGGGAGAAAGCCAAGTTTAAATAATTCATAATGTTTGCTATCTTATATATATTTATATAATATAATATTATATAATTTGTAACAAGTATGGAAAATGGAAAATTTATAATTATATTTACGAACAGTGCATTAAGGCTGACAAAGACAAATCTAATGATAACACACTCATAATGACGAACCAAGGGCCGCAGAATAGCTACTTTGAGGCAACCATACATATACCGTAAGGGAGCGCACATCTTTTATTAAAGTAAGTCATCTAAATTTCTAAAAACATTCTAAAAATTGAATTCTCTACAAAATTCTTACTAAAGAATATCAGTCAGATGTATTGTGCCTCATTGAAACAAGTAATATGTCAGGTTGTCCCTGTGGAATCTGCGTGCGTGTATTAGTCGTGTGCATGACCTTAGGAGTCTTGTTCTACACACTTATTTCCGATCGTATTTTACTATTATCATATCCTTGACGGCTATTTTCGATTAACAAACGTACGCTAGTCCGATACATCCGTTTACGTATATATATTCTATACATTTATCTGTAAAAATCTCATTTAAAAAAAATGTGTAGTGTAGTAAAAAGTTAGGAATACTACACGATTTTTTGGACAGCTGCAAAAATATTTCTCTAAAATAAATTACGACCTTAAATGTTACAAGAATCTGTGAAATCCGTATCTAAAAATTTTAAGCAGTTCAGAAGTTATGGGGAAGATAATTTTTTTGACGTCATTTTTTTTAAATTACCATTGAGGTAATTTTTTAATTACCTCAATAAAACGTATCTAGTGAATTTGAAAATGAAATTACGGGGAAACATTTTTTATTTGATGATGCCCTTAAAAGTTACATGCAATTGTGAAAACCGTATATAAAAATTTTAAGTAGTTCATGAATTACAAGAAAACACAATTTTTCTGAGAGCTGTCAATTTTCAAAATAAATTACTCTCCTAAAAGTTACATCGAATTTTGAAAACCGTATTTAAAAAATTTAAGCAGTTTAAAAGTTAAGGAAAAAAACAGTTTTTGTGCAAAGTTTACCTCGTAACTGCAGCCCCTGTATATATTTCAAGACCCTTCCTAAACCGTCCATTTTGTGTATCTTTTTGAGTACTTTCCGGCGCCGTAACCAGTTTTCCGACCAAACGCCTACTTTTTTTATTTTTCACCCACTTGCTGAGTTGTTATGAGTAGTTAGAGTAGAGGGAAATGTTATTAGTTAAAAATTCTATGAATAAAACGCGGCTACATATATTGTACTGTTATTTTGTAAATTCAAAAATATGGGCATGTAATTAAAAAATATATTTTCAAAAAATATATAAAAATCCGAATTAAAGAAAAGTAACTGCTCAAAAGTTATAGAAACTAGATTTTTGTTTGATAGTCGCCAAAATATTGTTGTGATTTAAATTCAAACTATGGAAAACCACATCTAAAAATTTTAAAAAGTTCAGAAGTCAGAACGAAAATTTTTTTGCCAGCTGTCAAAATTGTAAGACTGAAAGTTACAAGGAACAATAAAAACTGTATTTAAAAATTTTGAGCAGTTAAAAATTGAAAAGGTAAAAGAAAAAACGGGCTCTCGAACAGGCTTTTTGACAGGTCTTAAAATATTTTTCTTTAATTAAACCTTTAAATGCTACATGGAATTGTGAAAACTGTATTTAAAAATTTTAAGCAATTCAGAAGATAAGGAAAACAAAAACATTTTTTGACAGCTGTCAAAATATTTTTTTATGAAAAACGTTTTTAATGTTTTTAAGTAGTTTAGAAGTTGTGGGGAAAAACGTTTTTTTTACAACTCAATAACGCCTTTAAAAGTAACATGAAACTGTAAAAACCCTATTTAAATATTTCAGATAGTTTATAAGTCACGGGAAAAACTTTTATTTTGACAGCTATCAAAATATTTTTTCAAAACAATTGCGACTTTAAAAGTTACATGGAATTGTATAATACACATAAATTTTTTTTAATAAGTGTAAAATTTACAAAAAAAATAACCATTTTTTTTGACAAATGACGAAATTTCTTTTTATAAAATTACGTTATAAAACAGAGAAAAGTGTGAAAACCGTTTTTAAAAAGTTTAAAAGTCCCGGTGATTTTTTTTAAGAATTGTCAAAATATTTTTAAAAATTTCACCACTAAAAGTTACATGGATCTGTATACCAATATTTCAAAATTTTAAGCAGTTCAAAAGCCACAAGGAGAATATAGATTTTTTTTAAAGCTCTCAAAATATTAAAAACAAAAAAAAAACGCCACTAATAGTTACTTAAATCTGTGAAAACCATATATAAAAATTTTAAGGAGTCTCTAGGTAAATCTATTTTTTAATAGCTATTAATATATTTTTTGTAATAAATCCTACCCGTAAAAGTCAAAAACTCCAATTAAATCCCTTAAAGTTTTGGCAAAGAAAAAAAAATGAAAAAATTGATGGCTGCAAAAACTAAAATTTATAAATTTATTATCCAAATCTCTTCAGTCCATATTCCAAACCGAAATAATTCACTAGGAAAAAAATACAGCTTTTAAACTAGAATTTCTAAAGAAAGAAAATGTCCTACTGCCCCTGTATAACAATATATGCTATACTTCTGTACTGAAAACTTGTGAAGGGGACAAAAATTCAATCAATAAAGCAAACCCTACCTATTACCTATAACTTATAATAATGCCAATGTTTAAATCTTAAAAAAATACCCGTAAAGAAAAGAAAATTGAAAAAATCGTAGCTGCGAAAGCAAAATGCTTTAATTAATGTCTTGTACCGAAAAGTTTCACTAAGAAAAAAACACAATTTCTAAAAAAAATGTCCTACCTACTGACCCTGTATAAAATAATATAAACTTTTCCGAATAGTATAATACTGAACTTCATTACATTTTCTACGCTAAACATAACTAGCATAACAAAATTAGAAACTCTATGCCCATATCCTAGAAAACCTTACAAAATATATAAACATACCGGACTATATACTAAAAATGCATCTACATATCCAATGAGATGCAAGTATTTTGCTGCTCTAACTGATCCTAAAACAATAATCGACTAGCACGTTTATAATATAATTATAAACGAATATGGATGTAATTCATGCATTCGAGAATGACAGCTAATTTTCTTAGAGATATTTTATAAAAATGTAGCGACCTACTTAAAAAGATTCAAATTTTATGCTGCCAATTTCAAAAATACCCAAGAAATCCTTTTTGAGTCTCTAAAATTAAATATTTTTTACTTAAATATTTATTCAATTATACTTCTGACATTTAGTCACAGTCTACCTACGAGTTTCTAGTTTCATAAAAAAAATACTCCAGCCTTAGGTGTATTAGCTTTCTTGTAGTACAGGGTAATGTGGAAAAATGTACCCATTTTTGGGAAACTACAAATTTTACCTAGTAATTGCACCCCCTGTACATACTCAGAATCCTTTACAGATATTACATTTTGTGTATATTTTTTAGCACTTTTCGATGCCGTAATCAGTTTTCCGGCAGGACGCCTGCTTTTTGCTATAAAAAACAAAATGTTTAAAAAAAAATTTTTTTTTCGAAAAATTTCAGTTTTTCTTAAAAATGTCTACATTCTGTTCATTTTCCCGACAGAGATGCATTTAGATTTTTAGTCTCCTCTATTTTTCCAATGAAAAATGTCTCTTGTAAAATTTCGCTAGGATGCACCCAGTTCGAGCCTGAAATGAATTTCGAAGCTCAACCAAAAACAATAGGGTTTTGTAGGACCCGAAGAACTATCGTTCCAGCAAGTTTCCACAAAAAAAATCAAAAATTGCTACCTGAACCGTGTTACATCGAAGTTGACTTTTTTGGTCGACTTTGCGATACTACATCTCCGGTATTAAATGTGGTACAGAAAAATCTGCAAACGAATCGTGTAAATCAGGGGTCTCCAAATTTTTAAACTTTAGGGCCATAATGATTACTTCAGTATGTTCCAAGGGCCAAATAATTTTTCTGCCCTAAACTATATTTCTAGACTAGTCGTGGAGTGCGCGACTTAAGTAAATATACCCTTCTTTGCATTTCAATTACTATTGTGTATTGTAACACTTAACGACAACTAGTGGCGAGTAGTGGTACTCTTGTCTATTTCAGGGCCTTAGTTGTAATTAAATATTTGGGAATTACCGCGTTGTTTCAAGAAAGTTCTGGTTCTGGCTAACTAGTGTATTCCAATCACTTCGAGATGGCAGTAATTGCATATAGAAAGGCTAGCGGCGCAAGCGCGAGTCAGTCTGCGTAGGAAAGGCGAAGGAAGCGAAACTGTCTATTGTGAAATAAAGTAACAGTATTTTGATTTGACTTATTGTTTTATGTGTGATTTATTAGTATGGAAAAGAAGCGAAAATAGACAGTGAATGCAGAACGTTCATAGAAAAATGGAACTTTCAGTATTTTGCGATTGAGTCCAATAATAAGGCGCAATGTTTAATTTGCTATGAAACCATAGCTGTTCTCAAATAATATAACATTAAACGACACTATGAATCGGAACAACTTCAAGATTACTCTAAAAATACAGCAAATTTGCGGACGGGAAAAATTGAAGCTTTGAAGCGCGTACTGAAATCGCAGCAATATTTGTTTACCAAAACGAATACTGAACAAGAGTTTGCAACTCGTGCGAGCTTTCGTGTGGCTCTTGAAATCGGAAAACGTGGAAAACTATTCACCAATGGATAAATGCTAAAATAATGTTTGATTGCAGTAGCCGAAGAAATATGCCCCGAAAGGGTACATTTATTTAAAAGTGTCAGTTTGTCAGCAAACACCGTGGCTCGGAGGGTGCAAGACATTGCAGAAAATATATCATATCAACTGTCTGACAAAAATGGACATCTTGAGTTGTTTTCTCTTGCCTTGAATGAGTTAACGGATGTGTCAGATACTGCTCAGGGGTTGATTTTTATTCGAAGAGTCGATAAAAGCTATGAAGTGTATGAAAAACTATTTGATATTGATAGTATTCACGGCACGACAACTGGGGCAGATATTTTTAAGGGAATTGAAATTGCCATTAATAAAAAGAACCTTCGATGGAAAAACTTGAAATCTATTACAACTGGAGGCAAAAATATGTGTGGTGAAAATAAAGGAGTGGTTGCACTTGTGTCAAAGGCTGTAGATAATGATGGTGGTTCAAAACCCTTTGTCTTACATTGTATCATTCATCAATAGTCCTTGTGCGGAAAATGTTTGGATATGTCTGAAGTTTAAAAACCAGTCATATCAGTTGTTAACTTCAACAGATTCACTGGGCTGAATCACTGACAATTCCGCGAGTTTATTGATGAAATTGGAGACAATGACTTTCCGTATTATACTGCCGTACGCTGGCTTAGTAGCGGAAAAGTCCTTAAGGGCTTTTTTGAACTTTGAAAAATTTGTTTGAATGAGTAACATCGCTCTTTCGCTCTTTAGAAAATAGTGAATGGCTATGGAAGTTACCATTCTATGTGGATTAGACAAATCATATGAACGAATTAATTTGAGATTGCAAGAAGAAAATCAGATTCTCCCTGATTTATACAGCAATATCAAATCCTTCAGGCAGAAGATCATACTATTTCAATCGCAATTACGTAAAAAAATGTTCACACATTTTAAAACATGTGAAATATTCAGTCACACTACAGAGACTGAATTTCCCGCCATCATTTCGTAATAACGTAATGTTCCTAAAAGCAAATCTCGCGGTAGAAAAATGAAGAACGAATGTGAAGAAAGAATATCAATGAAGATTTTGAAAACATATCTGTGACCCTTTGACATGGAATATCTAAATAATATCTATAACATTAAAATTTAAAAAAAAATTAATAAATTCTGCTACCTGGATATCAGCAGAAATTAAGGAAAAAGAACAAGACCTCATAAACTAGTACGATTTACCAAAATAGATACCTACAGGATAAAAACATCATGGAGCACTACAAGATCAAGAAGAAATAATATCGGACGCAGTTGCAACTTTAAAAGGCAAACTTTAATCAATATGTAATAGGCAATGCGATAAACAAGTTTCAAAGGATAAGGGAAATAATAAAAAACGAAATAAACAAGCAAAGGCCATAAATCGTAAGACTCGTCTCGAACACTCACTTGCAGTGATTTTTTTGTTGGGTCAGATGGTACAATTAGACAATCCAGCAAACAGGGCCGGCAGATCATGTTTGGCTCAAGTGGGTAGTTGACAGTAGGGGTTGTGGGGGGCGGACCCCGGTCAACTATCTACTCGGGCCAACTTGGTAAATTCATACATCAAGTAAACCTGTAATTTTTGGTTCGTCTCGGTTTTGGACGCTCACGGGTCACGAGTGGGCATACCTTTTTTTCTTCACACCACGCGCTATCAAAGTTACGAGGCTTTATACACAGGATACTAGCCGCAACCAATACTCTATGTTACGGCTTCCACCAGTCACAACGCAAATTCTTAAAAACGCAGTTCGATTTTCAAAACTCGATTACATACAAAATTGCAGGTTTGGGTAAAAAAAGTCACGCCTAGAATAAAACATAAGCTCTTTGCAGTGCAAATGTTGTACCATTACGTTATGATAAGTCACACCAGAATGTGTTAATATTCCTATACTTTGCCTAAAACTGACATATAGGGCGTGTAGGTAGCAGCCAGCTGTGTTTATAGCGTCTTCTCGATTACACAGAAATGCTGCCAATATAAAATTTATTCTGTTTACATTTTAATGTATTATCATGAATTCTGAATATAGGCAACATATATTAGACATATAAAATACATGTTGTCTTAGTTCCGGTTTTCCGACGTTGAGGTTGAAGCAATATGTAGAAGCGTGTTTCGCCAGAAATGGAAGCCGGGAGCGAGTTAAGAAAAATCAGCGCCAATTACTTGGCGATAAAGACGATTTATCACCGAATCTGGCAAGCCTGATCATAAGTATGCGCGTAGCAGCCTATGTAGAAGACAAAAAGTTAGGAACGCTATTTATGCGGTGCGCATACACGAAGTGCTCGTGTTTATCGCGGTAAAATCAAAAATAGAAAATCGAGAATATTCATGTGAATATTTATAAAGTTTCATCGTAATGAGTTTTCCGAAAAATGTCTCAAAATTCCGAGTGGGTAACATACCCAAAAAACAACTGAAAATAAAAATCAAATAAAATAGATTGAATACAAAAACAAACACAATACTCAATACTATATGCCCAATTTAGAAATAGCCATAAACAAAGTCCAGAGCACTTCAGAGCATCCGCGCTCTGTACTGTGCAGGAGTTTGACTCTACACGAGTTAAGTTTCGCAAACCCGAAATTGACTTTTTAAAAAACAATTTATTTTGAGAACCGAGTTACATAGATTCTGCCTTATAACTAACTTAACAATATTTTACGAATACAATTTATATTAAAATATATGCTGATCTTCGAGTTCTTGTGAATATATACAATTAGTCAGCATTATGGAACACATAACTCCTCCCGACCTAGAGCGAGCTTCAGATGACTATCTCTGAATTGGGTGTGGTGTTAGCTTCTTGGTATCTCGGGGTAGGCTTGGGCTTCTTGAATCTTGGGCTAATGATTCTCTTGTAGAGGAAGTACCCAATTCCTATAAGTATTACCAGATACAGTAATAGCGTCCAAAAACTGAATTTGTGGAAGTATACGGGCTATTGAAGGGCTTCGTTTAATTTTTGGTGTTGAACATCAAATGCTGTTTGGATTCTTCTTGCTTCGTTGAGATTTAAAGAGCTTAGTTCAAAGTTACTAAACTTTATTGGAACCGACTCCTCGTTCGAATACTTCAGATTTATTTGTGGAAGTTCGATGTTTTTGAAGTGTATTTTGGGGTCTTGGTACGTCTTTAATAATACGTTGTTTATGTGTATTTCACAGCTTGGGTTCATTTCGAGGATGTAAGTTCCTTTTAGCGGAATATTATTTTTATTCGCACCGCATTGTTGTACAGCTACTACTTGCTTTGGAATTATTAACATTCATTCTTGCCTTTCTAGTTTCTCAATTTTGATATCTTGGATTTCAATTTTCATCTGGTGACATTGAGTTATATTTTGGATAAACTTGAGCATCTGTACTTCGCATGGAGGTTCTTGACCGATGGGTGCTGGGTTGAGTTCATGGCAGAGGTATTTTTCTGTACTCACTTCTTGGCATTGTTGGTTAAATGAGGCATATTTCCGCTCATTGAGGATAAGGTATATGGATTGAGGGAATATCATTTTGAAGTGATTTGACGAAGGGGTTGGTAAAGGATAGGGGTGGTAGAGTACATAGTTATTGCTTTCTACAATAGGCACTTCTATTATAAAAATTATTTGATTTTTTTTTTGAATAACTTTTGATTTGTAATATTTTTTTAAAAATAAGAATATTTTCGAGATTTGGAAGAAATGGGAGTTTACCAGATTTTATTTCGTTTGTTACAATTTCTATCTCATTGAAGAGATCATTGGGATCTAAAATTGAATTATGAAATGTGTTTAATTTAGAAAATGTTATTGCTATTTGTATTTTTTCTAGGATGTCGTAAAGTTCTTGAAAAGATGTTGTTATTTGAGAAATTAGCATATGTATTAAAAAATAGTGGTTTGTCTCCATTTGTTTTGTTTCTAAGTGTTTAAGGACTTCTTCTATTTGTAGGGTACGCGATTCTAAGATAAGATGGTTATGTGTTAAGTTTTTTGAAATTTCTTGAAATAGTTTATTAGATTTTTGTATTATGGTTATTTGCCCTTGCATTGCTGATTTTAAATGATTTTCGCAAATATCGATGAGATTGCCTTGTCGTACTTTTCGGCATCGGCTTGATCAAGATTACCTGTTAAAGATTTTATTATCGAGCTAAAGCCATTTACGAGTTCTCTTTTTGTTCTGTTTCTAAATGCTATAGGATTTATCTGTGCTATTTGTGATTTAATTTTATTTTCAAGAATAGAAGCTAGATTATATGAGTTGTAAAATTCTTTTTTATAGGTCGTTGAGTTCTTTAGGGAGGTTACTATTTTCCTAAAACTAGTTTTTAAAAGTGTATATTCGTCTAATATAGGGGTTATGCCATAGATTTGTACAAATGACCAAAAATAGATTATATTTTGGGAGTTGCCAAGTTTTACTGGTAATAGTCCGGGGTTCTTGTCGAGGTTGTGGAAGGTCACTTCTGCGCTTGTGCTTTCGAAAAGCCTGCAACAACAGGGGTTTTTAGTTCTTTTATGTGAATAGTTTCGAGTTTATTGTTTGATTTATTTTTCATTGAGACTTTGTTATTTTCTAACAGTTCGACGATTTCGAAGGGACCGAGGAATTTCTTTTCCTTTTTGTCTCGTTTGTTACTTGTTTTATAAACAGTCTGTCCTATTTTAAACTGATGTTGGTTTGGTCCTAGAGTTTTTCGATTACTTTTTCTTTTTGAGTTTGTAAGGTATTTTTTATGTGGTCATAAAGGTGTTTTAGTTTGTCGTTGTGATTCGATACATAATCTGCATAAAAAGTTGTTTTTATTAAGTCGCACGGGTCTCTAGAATTGGTATGTCCAAATGATATGTCAAAAGGGGTGTATTTGGTTGACGAATGTATGGAATTATTATATGCTATCAGGGCATATTTCATTAATGTTTTTGTGTCTTCCTTTTTGAACCTTTCTCTTAAAATACGTAGGTGTTCTATGATTGTCGAGTGGAAGCGTTCTACGGGGGAATTAGATTCATGATGGAACGGTGTTGTAAAATGTATGTCTATTTTGTGCGCTTTTAGAAGTTCTTGTACCGTGTTGTTTTTAAATTCAGAACCGTTGTCCATTATTATTCGTTCGGGTATGCCGTAGAAAGAGAAATAATGTATTAGAGCTGTACAAATTTCAATAGAGGTTTTGCCGGACACAGGCAAGGCTTGTCCTAACTTTGAAAATGTGTTTATAACAGTTAGAAATTCTTGATTGTCGAATTTGAAAACATCTATGTGCAATAACTGGAATGGTTTTCCTACTGTTTCGGTAAGAACTAGAGGCACATACGGAGGTTTACGAGAATATTTTGATGTTTGGCATATTTCGCATTCGTTAATGTATTTGGACACGTCGCATTTCATGCATGGCCAGTAGTAGTTTATTTTGAGTTTTTCAAGGGTTTCAGAAATGCCACGGTAATTACACTTGCCTTCGTGTTGGTATTTATTAAGGAGAGTGCGTTCTTCGGGGTCTTTTATTGAATTGACTAATTTAGTGCATTTTATTAGTTTTAAGGCTGTTGCATAAAAATGTCTCATGTATATGTCATTAAATTCGAGAAACATAGAATCGTCGTAGAAATATAAATGAAAGGTTTTGTTATCTGAAGTGTATGTTTTTAAGAAGTCTAGTATTAGTCGAGGATTTCCTTTTCCGATTTTTACGTTCCATATATTGTGTTTTTCAAAGGTATCCCAAGTAACTTCAATTTTGTCGTAGGGATTTTTCGAAATTATTATTTGATTGGGTTTATTATTTATGATTTCGTCCAGGATAGAGATACCGTCATTAATTGTTTTGTTGTTATTACTTGAGTGAGGTGTTTGTAAACTACATTCTGGTATCTGGGGTGGTTGAGATGGACCTTGTAAAATTTTGATTTTGTTTTCTTTTGGTTTCGGTGTTTCCAAATTTTTTAAAGTTGTAGTAATGTCGGTTAGTGCTAAGTTGTTTGGGTCAAATGATTGGTCTAAAAAGGTGTCTATATCTAAGTCTATGTCTACCGGGTCATTTATTACGCTTTCATTTTCGATCGCATTGATGCATATTCGTGAAAGTGCGTCTGCGTTCGTATTTTGTCTACCTTTTTTATATATTATTTCGTAATCGTATTCCTCGAGTTTTAATCTCCACCTTACAAGTTTACTGTTCGGTTCTTTTAGGTTAAACTAGAGGACGATGGTCTGTGAAAATTTGAAATTTTCGACCAAATAGATAAGGGCGAAAATATTTACACGCCAATACTATGGCAAGTAGTTCTTTCTCGATGGTAGAGT
Organism: Kuschelorhynchus macadamiae; assembly: GCA_030620095.1. Taxonomy (NCBI): domain Eukaryota; kingdom Metazoa; phylum Arthropoda; class Insecta; order Coleoptera; family Curculionidae; genus Kuschelorhynchus; species Kuschelorhynchus macadamiae. Next base: position 347,928 of record JAUTXW010002137.1, on the reverse strand, counting down.
ATTTAGTTTCGGAGTCGTTTAACATTCTAGAGGCGTAAGCTATTGGTTTGTCATTGGGAACATTTCCTTGAGATAGTACTGCACCTATAGCGAAGTTACTAGCGCCGGTTGTGAGAACAAATGCTTTTTCGGGATATTGGAGGATTGGTGCATTGGTGAGCAGTTGTTTGCAGTGATTAAAGGAGTTGACGAAATCAGAGTTATGAATTATTTTTGAATCCTTTTTTAGACAAAGAGTTTGGTAATTTTTGCAAAATCTCTGATGAAACGTCTATAATAACCTAATAACCCTAAAAATGATTTTATTTCTTTTTGGGTTTTCGGAATTGAAAATTTTTTATAGCGGAAATTTTGTCAGGATTGGGTTTGACACACTCTGTGGTGACTACATGACCTCAATATTGGACTTCTTTTCTTAGAAATTCGGATTTGTCCATTTGAATCTTAAAATTTGATTCTCGAAGTCTGGTGAAAACTTGTCTTAATCGGGTAAGATGTTCTTGTAAGAAAGTGCTAAATGTTACAATATCGTCTAGATATACGAGGCAAATTTCATTTTGAAGACCACGCAGTATATTGTCCATCACCCGTTGGAATGTGGATGGTGCGTTTTTTAGACCGAAGGGCATCCTTTTGAATTCATAATGCCCATTTTCAGTAGAAAAAGCTGTTTTTTGAACGTCGTCGGGGTCCATCTCGATCTGATGAAATCCGTTCGCTAGATCTAAGGTTGTGAAGTACTGGCTTCTGCCTAACTTGTCTAGAATATCTGAAATATTAGGGAGGGGATATTTGTCGTCAATAGAGCGTTCATTGAGGAGTCTGTAGTCGATCACAAGCCGCCATTTACGTTTTCCAGAAGCATCTAACTTCTTTGGAACGATCCAAATGGGACTAGACCAAGGGGAGACTGAATTTTGAATAATACCTTGCTCAAGCATCTTGGAAATTTGTTGTTTGACTTCCTTTCGGTGAATTTCAGGGTAACGATAACTTTTTGTAAAAATAGGGGACTCATCTTTTAAGTTAATTTTATGCCTGATCTGATTAGTAAAAGTTAAGGGGACTTTATCACAATAGAATATGTCTCTGAACTCTAAACACAAATTCCGTATTGCTTCTCTTTCTTCAGAGTTGCAATGGAATCGTGATACTCGGATCCATTTTCTCGAGAAAGTTAATGTGGCACATATCAAGGGGTTCGATATCGACTGGTTCGGCAAAATTTATTTCAACAGGCAAATCGCAAGAATTGGTTACAGATGTTATAGCGAAATAATTTGAAACATTTACTAAAGCTTTGGGCATTTCGAGATTATTTTCAAATTTTGTATACTCAAGAATCCCTATACCTACTTTCATTTTTACAGGTACTTTTATAATTTGTTGTGTCCTCGCAGGTATGTTTATGTAATAATTTTGAAAGTCTGTTTTGTCAGATTTTTTTTTAGATTTTTCGTAAATTATAGGAATTTCAGCAAAAGGAGTTTTTAATGTCCCTGCTTTTATATTAATGCTGGCATTTAATTGGCTCAAAATATCTGCGCCTATTAAGCCATCATATTTTTGGGAAAAATCAAATAGATAAAATTTATGAAAGCCATTTGTGTTGAAAATATTGAAAAAGGGAATATTAGCAACTTCATCGTGATTAGACATAGCATGTGCCGTCTGAATATTAAAGGTTTCCTGTTTTATAATTTTTTTGTAAAATTTATGAGCAATGTCAGGATTTATCAAACTTCTAGAACTACCTGAATCTATTAAAAAATATGCCTCGATTTCCGGAACAAAAATATATGGATGGTCTGACATCATATTATTAAGAAATATTATGTTGGGTTGTTGTCTTGATGAACAAGCGAAAAATTTTCCTCGTAATTATTGTCATTAGAATTAAAACCAGGTGAATGGTCCGTCGAGTATGTGTCAGCGTATGTGGTGTCATATGGGTATGGATATGTATTATCTGCACCATAGTAATTTTGACTTATTTCGTAGTTATTTGAAAAATAATTTTGGCTATCTTCGTATGTCGCATAGTCTGTTAGTTCTTTAATTTCCTCAGAGTTTTCATTAGAGTTTGAAGGATTAGTTATTTGTTGGGCGTATAATTCTTGAAATGTAAATTTGGGTTTTGGTTTATTTAACACAGTATTGCCTGAACTAGTGTCCATAGGAGTAACCTTATATAATTCAGTTTGTCTCTGGTTTCGAATTATCGCGCTTGATTTTGGGAATGAGGAAAGTTGATTTTGTGGTTGTCTGTTGTTGGCAAATGGGAATCTAAAGTTTTGGTTTTGAAATTGTTGTCCTGGTTGGAAGGGCCTAGGTGGAAAATTACTTGTTGGCATTGGTTGAAATGGTCTAGGCGTAAAGTTGTTTATCATAGGTGTTGTTTGAAAAGGCCTAGGTGGAAAATTATTTGGGGGTAGCATGGGTCTAGGTAAAAGTGAAAAATTTGGTTGGGGTATATATTTTGTGGTCTCGATTGAACGCTTGAATTTTGATTTCTTATATTAGGCAAATTTGTATTATAATTGGTTTTAAAATTAGAATTCGTTGTGTAGTTTCTACCTGAGCTAAACTGAATAAAGTTTTCTTCTTCAGTTGTAAATGCTAAGGCCTCTTCGAGATTTTGAGGATTTTTAAGTCTAACTACTAATTGCATATGGTAAGGGAGGCCTGCTAAAAATGTTTTTAAGGCAAAGTCGTCATAATGGGCTATTTTAATTCTTTTTTCTTATCGTCAACTATAAGAGTACTTAATTTTGCAAATAAAAGACTCCTAGCATCTTGTATTCGCATGCCGAAATTTAAAGGAGATCATTTTTCTGTGGTTTTATAGAAATTAAATCTTCTATGAGGCAATCAATGCCTCTTTGATCAGAGAATGTTAAATTTAATGTGTTTTTAATTAGATTCCAAGAGTTAAGTTCAGATCTAGATCCAATTAAATCGGCTGCCTTACCTCGTAATTTACTTAATATAGTATCTAAAAGTATTACATTTATAGGGTCGTCAAGATTTGTAGAATTTTGAAAATTTTTTAAAAAGTTTTCACATGAACAGATAAATCTTTGAAGCAATTTAGTATTACCGTCAAAGAGAGGAATGTTATCGGCTTGATATCTCATAAGTGGAATATCGCGACTCATGTTTTCTGTTGGTGTAGATGTTTCGAGAACTAAATTATTTTCAAGAACTGTCGAATAAGTTTCGTCGATCGAGCTTACACTTAATTGAGACAAATTTGTGATTATGTCGTCAATGTCAGACATAAAAAGAAATGTACATGTATAAAAATAAAATAAAATGCCTATGTAAAACTAGGAAAAATGGGAAATTGTGAAGGAAATGAGCACTTACAATAGTATTCCAGCGAAGATTAACTGCATTGTTTTTCTTGGCTGCCTTTTCTTAAACTACTGCCTTGAGGATCACGATGTGAGGTGTCCCAGGCGTCTTAATTCTAGGTTCCCAGAAGTTTGGTCGATGTTGGACTTCTCTCTGGTAGGTTCTCGAGGGCTGCAAACTTCTTTTTTTCTATTTTCTGGTTCTTGACCGACGAACTGTTGAAACAGACCGGATTAGCGATGTATGTCTTTTCCGTTCGATCAAAATCCGTGCCCGACTGCGCCAGTTAAGTTTCGCAAACCCGAAATTGACTTTTTAAAAAACAATTTATTTTGAGAACCGAGTTACATAGATTCTGCCTTATAACTAACTTAACAATATTTTACGAATACAATTTATATTAAAATATATGCTAATGTCTGCAATCGAGTTCTTGTGAATATATACAATTAGTCAGCGTTATGGAACACATAACTCACGTCCAATGTACATAAAAATGTACTTAGATCATTAACTAATTAAGAAGACGTACTGGAGACGCTTTTCTTGTGAGATTAGAAATAAATGCATATCTATAATAATCACTGCAATAAATGCATATCTATAATAATCACATGCATTTAGTTTGTTTTTTTATCTACGATGGCAAGAATTCTATTGTTTTAAGTAAATACAATGAACGAAGAACGTTGTAAAAGCTTTTTAAGCTCCATTGTTTCCGATTTTTTTCTGTTGCAATATGAAGAAGATGATGAACAGTTTAAAGTAATATTGCAATGCAAATTAGTACGAGGTGAAAGTTATGATGAAAAATGCGAAATATTCATAAAAAACTTTTCTGACAAAACAAAAACCAACTGCATTATGAAAAAGTGGGTTTCTAAAGGTGTTCGATTTAAATTTTGTAAACGGTGTGATTATTCTGCCTGAAATAAAACAATGGAGAAACGTATAGATAAATTTTTGCCACTCACACGGGCTAAAAGTGGCTCAAGCGTACAATTTGCGCTGTAGTGAAGAAACGAAATACTTATTTTTTTTTCCTATTTTGCATCAGGAATGATACCCGCCTCGGTAAAAACTTTCCATGAAATACACATGACTCAAACTATAGAAAAAAACCTTTTTATACATTTAACAAATGCCTAGTTAAATCCGACAGACGCCCAAGTGAATTATTTGTATAAAGGTGGAAAGATAAAACTAGCGCATTTCAAATAATAAAAAGAAAGCAAGCTGATATTGGTGATCTTGGAGAGCTCTATTTCATAGAAAATCCGAACATCGTTGTAATTACTACGCCAATCATGAGAAAAGTCTTTCTTGCCGGCATAAGAAAAGACGTCATATTTATTGATTCAAATGGGTTGTGCGATTAGAGCAATACATTATATTTGCTCCGACCAAGGCAGGTGCAGTGCCAGTAGCGGTGGCTTTACATCCCAAGTAGCACCTATAATTAGATATGGGCGAAAATGCAGAATATTGGCTAATATACTTGGCTAATTAGCAAAAATAGAGAGTTAAAAATGGCCAATTGGTAATTATACGACCCTCTCTTTTGATTTTGTGGTTGGGTTTATTAGCTACTTTTTGATTTTAAAATCGAGTTTTTTTAGCTTCTGACTTGTTTTTAGCCGAAATTTGAGTAACATTTTTTCCAAAATTTACCTAAATAATTCCTCATTTTTGCCTTTTCTTCAGTTATATAATAAATCATCAATTGTTTCAAATTATGTAGAGAGGAAATGCAAAGATAACAAATCATGGTTTGACGGTTGGTAGGGACAAAAAACACTTGCGAAGGAACTTTTACTGTTAAAAGAATCTAAGATAGGCATGTAAAACACGCGCCCATTCTTGAAACTAAAAATTTCGATTTCTACAAATATTTTTTTTTTATTTTTTAGGTTGGAAATGTATTTTACTAAGAAAATTGATTAAAGGGTTCATGAAGTAAAAAAAAAACATGCATGAAAATACGTATTCATAGGTAAAAAGAATATGTTTGTTTAAAGTGGTCAAGTAATGGCTTGGTTTGCCTTTAGTACTCGTTAAAAATGGCTAAATTTAAGACCTAGGAGCCAGCTTAACAAAATTAAACGAATATTACCTCAAGATGGCGTTTTTTTATGACATGTGGTGGATTATTTAATCTTTTTATTAGACATTTTGAATGGTAAATAATTTATATATCTTCAGTTTGGTATATAATATAGTTTTATAGGTTATAAACGCAAACTTGAAAATGTGACATATTTTGGCAATATTATAGCAAAAATAAGCGAAATAAAACTACCCAATTTTAGTTTAATTTTGAAACAAAAATATAATAAAAAATAAAAGCCATATTTTTGTTGTCTTAAAATGTCATAATCTGGCATTCTTATATAGCTATTATTACTATAATTAAAGTTAAATACTTGCTAAAATATGTTTGGTTGGAATTTGGGAAAAATATCTATTTATTGATTATATTCTGACCTCGATTTCTATTGATTAAAAATGCCATATTCTGGCATTTTAAACAGCTATGCTAACTATAATTTAACTTCAATACTTACTAGAATATATCTGGTTATGTTGTGGCAATAAAATTGACAGATATTTCTACTTTTTGGCCATCCAATATTACAAAAAAAAAATTGGAGATTTAATTAAGATATTTTTTGCACAAGTAATTATGCTATAGCCTATCTATATCAAAAACTGCTACTTTTGGAGCCAAAAAATCAAATTTCAAGCGAGCTTTCATGGCTAGAAAACGAACCAAGAATCATTTGCCAAAATTTGACAAATGGCTGGTTTTTATGTGTCTTTTATGGCTAACTGTTCAACTAGTCAAATTGTGATCACATATTTGCTAATATTTAAAGTAGTAAAAGAAAGCTTAGAAAAGTTATGTAATATCTCCTTTAAACCTAAATTTATATTGATGGACGACTCCTCCGCAGAACGAAACGCTATTAAAACTGTGTTTCCAAATACCACATTATTGTTAAGTATTTTCCAAGTTACACAAGCCCTGTGGCATTGACTTTGGTCAAGATAAAATAACGTTCAAAGGGATGCACGTAAATTAATTATGAATATACTAATATATAAAACATATTTTGTCACATGAATTAGTAAGCTGCATGAGAAGCTAAATAAACATCTCAAATATTTATGGAACCGACGTGAAGAATGGTCATTAGAATTTCATAGTCAGCTTTTAAATACAGGTCATAACACAAAGAATTATTGTGAGGCATCCATTCGTATTTTCAAAGATGTGGTACTTCAGCGTTCTAAGGCTTTTAATATAAATGCCTTAGTGGACTTTCTAACTAAAACATTTGAACTTTACCACAAAAAAAAAAGTTAATTAATTTCGCTAATCCAAGATCAAGAAAACTGACTGAAAGTCTGGAAAGTCCGAAAAATTTCAGGAAATTTTAAAAGTTAGTGACAATGTTTTCCATGTTAAAAGTGAAAAAAAAAATGTTCAAAACTATACTGTCGATTAAAAAATGCTACGCGTACTTGTCCAAGTGGGAGTAGAGGCCGTTTTTACAACCACATGTGTGCTGTTAAAGAGAATACGGTGTCATTTTAAAACTTCATTATTGTTAAGTGAGTTCGATCGGAAAAAACTTGCGCAGCTGGCTCTATGAAAGAGCAAAGGTCATTCCACCTTCATTTTTTAGTGATATGTCCGAGAAAATTCCAATATTCCTAATAACAATTCATAGCCTTCAAGCCTTCAGCCTAAAAGCCAAAATGGATACTAAATAAATTTAATGAAGAGTTTAAACGCATAACCACAGTTCTTAAAAAGAACATAAGCTTAGATAATATGAATAACATTTCCAAGTTTGTCGAAGTTTTAGAAAATCTGTAAATACCTGCACAAATTATGGCATTCATTTCCTATAAAGCAATGCAACGACGAGCTCGCAAAATAAAGGTACAGCCGACTGCTATCGTTCGAAGAAAAAAAAAGAAATATTACAAGAGGTAGGGTGCAATCTGGCCGACCAACTAATATTGAGATAAAAGCCAGAAAAACGGTCACATAACATATCAATTAAATATTGATTTAAATCTATAAATAGCAATATTTAAACACCTGTACATATCTAAGTTTTTTTAATTTCTAGTTCTGTAATTTTTATTGTGGAGTAAATAAAAGAAACAGAGTACAAAATGGCTAGTATAATACCTGTTATATTTAATATTAAAAGTTGTTATTATTAGCTACAAATTATTTTATGTATTTTACTGTTTTTATAATTTATACAACATTGTACAAGAAATCCGACCCTAATTCGTCTGGTCCAGTTAACGAGTAGAGGTGGGTCGGTATCTCAATTAGAGTTGTTAAGAAATAATCGTCACAGATACGAGCTAGGAACAGTTTGTCACAGGCATTGGATCTCAAACATATCGGTTACTGTTCCTACACCTAGTATTTTTACCAGCTTGCTGCGATCCAGCCAGGCGCGCAGATATTTCTATACGCAACAACACATCATTATCCATCGAACGAAAAAGCTCTTTGGGCTTCGGCTTTTCTCGGCAGGCCGTCGGGCGGCAGCGTGGAAAAAGCCCCTCCCATAATGTTTTATTTACAGTTGAATCGGTCGGTTTCTGTGTCTCATTTTTTAAACAAGGAAATAAATTAAACTGAATTATAACAACTGCATTACTACTGTAGTACATTAGCAAGTATATTCGCTGTGACTGAAACGCTTGTCACAGGTATTTTATTCTATTCTGCTCCTGCTCCGCTAAACCATTATTTCTATATAACTAGTATTTTTTCTACAAAAGGAACGATATCGTAATTAGAAATAAGAAATCTACGAGATAGATTATTCGCAAATCAGGCGAAAATATTAACATATTTTAGATTTGATAATTTTAATAGGTAAATCTTAAAATATTTAGCACAAAAAAGATTTAAAATAATAAATTACAAAGTCAGTTTTTATGACAAAAATACCAAGGTCGTTTTAAATATAAATTTATAAGCTTAAAAACGAAATTTGTAAAAATGAGAGCCAATTTGTTCATTTACTTTTTTCGAATTTGCACGGAATAGGTAGTGTTTTGATGACATATATAATCATAATCAATGAGCCGCGGGCTGCGATAGTCGAAACACGGTTTCAACGACTCGAGCCTCCAAGCCGGGAAAAGTATTTTGTCACAGGTATCCGTAACAGGTATGGACTTGGAACAGGAACAGGACGTACCTGTTACAGCAAAATACTGATTTTCGTCATCTTTAATCTCAATACCGCGATGTTGCCGTATTTTTTAGGAACGTAACGTCGCGCTCCACGACCGTCAAGTAACTGGTTACTAAGGAACCGACAAAACGAAACTACGATGTCGACTCTCGGTTTCCGCCCGGCCGCCATTCGTTGCCTTGGAGGAGTTAATACTAACAATAGCTTAATAATGTTAGGGCGTATAGTTTGTTGATGCATGACATCAGCATAATTTTTGTTTTAAAGTACCTAGTTTATTTCAACAAAATTTCTTGCGTACAAAAAAGTAAGTAAAATAGTGTTTATATTGGCTTAACAAAGCAGCGCTTTGTAACACTACGGACTAGGTATTATATGCATATTATAATATAAGGTCCTGGCAAAGGTAAGATATGATCGATTTTGTCATTTGTTTTGTTTGTTAGAAAGCTTACTTCAAATTGAGCACAATATATATATATATATATATATATATATATATATATATATATATATATATATATATATATATATATATATGCTGTTTACTCACTGTGTCACTTTAATTTTATTACAATTTCACGTAAAATGGCCAATGTTTTGTAGTATAAGAATTTTTCATTAAATAAGTGTCAAAAAAACTCAAATGATACGCCGTCGAACGTAAACAAATTTGACATGTATTTATTTTTAACTTCATTCTTTACCAGACCCTAAACCCTGTTTAATTAATTAATTATAATGTTTAGGTAAAATTTCTCAACATGTCGCGAAGACAATCAGCTAAAAAATCAGAAATTTGCAACTACTTTGAAATGAAACCTAAATCTAATACAATTGCCATTTGCAATATATATAAAATGGATTTGAGTTATAAATCATCCTCCAACTATTTAAGAAAACATATGCAAAGAAAGCACCCTAAACCTCCGCCTGAATAATAATTTTCATTACGCTGAACGCAGTAAACGCACCAGTATTTTTTATGATGCGACGCGACGTAAGAAACGGCCATCCAGCGAATACCGGTTACCGAGTATTATCTCGCAGCCGCGCCCGCGCCGTCTCTCGGTGCCGGATCGCGAAAGTCGGCGAAGAGTCCTATTGTCAGTTACTAAATCGCGGTAGTTGGTTTGCATTCGGATTTTCAGTACCAAAGATATACAAGGGGGCAACAGAAAATTAAATTTTGTTTTATGGAAAACTCTGTATATACTGTTTCTTCTTTGAAAAGTACTTACGAAAAGATCTTTACAAAAACAACACATTTTGATATATTTAAATTTATACTTTCCAAGATATAGGTAAGCATTATATCATTAAAATATAACATTATATTATTAAAATATAACAATGGAAATACATTTAAAGTGCTATTTCAGAAATATTAAAGTTAGAAATGACAAATTTAATGTGATAAGTTTAGAAAGACATTTTCAAGTACGTTCTACCTTCCAGTAAAGAAGAGAAAATGTATAACAAGTTTCGTAAAAGAAAATTATACTTTTTGTTGCCTTTCATATTTTTCAATTTAGTAAAAATCACAATGCAGAATTGGAATGGTGAAAAATTCTTCTTCATTCATTCCTTTTTGTATTTTTCCAAATAGATGTTAGAGGTTAATTAATGACTCCTTGAAAGATGTCACCGTGAGGAGATATACGCATATTATTTAAGACTTAGTGTCAATTTCTTTAAAACAATCTAGTTATTGATATCTTTTTTAAAATATACAGGATGCTGCTCAAAGTAAAACAAAATAATTAAGACAAACATTTATTGAAGAGAAATTAGTACAATATAATGGTTATAAATTGTTTATTTATTTAATACAGTACAAACAATATATTTTGGCATTTATAAGATACAAAAGACACATACAAATTTTGATAATTGAATCCGTTTGTAATAGAATAAAATTCAACATAAAATATTATTGTTATTATTATTTTTAATGTAATTACGTCTCAGTGAAATATTTCACTGTCTTACATAAATCAAGTTCAATAATTATTGTTTTTACTTGCTTTAAAACTTATCTATTGCAATTTAAAATGGAGCGCAGTTGTTAACAAATATATTGAAAAATTACTTTTTGGGGTCTTCTGAAGTGATAGAATATTGAAACCGCCTCATTTTGCTTGCCTGGAATACATTTTGAATCCAATTAAATATCCGCAATTTCGAGAAAAAAATATCACTCACTTCACTACACCAGCAACTAGATTTTATAAAATTAAGTTGAAAAGGATAACTGGATTTCTATGGCGCAATAGTTTTGAAGTTGTTGAACAAGATTAGGTGTTAATCAACTAAAAGCACACACAGTACTTGTTTTTTAAGTGAAAATTCAAATATAATTTCACACGAAGCAAGAAATATGACATATTTCATTTTCGTTTCTATTCTATTTATTTAGGTATTTGCCAATAATTTTATTGTTTTCAAAAACATGCATATTGTTAATTTATTTTATTATACACAAAAAAATGAAATCACCAGATCAAACAAAATAATTTTATAATAGAAGAAAAAACCACTCTAGCGTCCTTAGCCCTACAGTATTTACTTACACTACAACACCAACTACAACTAAAAGGCAATAAAACATAAAATATAATGTAAATACAAAAATCAGAAATTAAAAAAATAGAGATCTAACAAATATTTACCTATAACAATTTAGTGTTTATATTTAAAAATAAAATCTGCTGAGCTTTTATTTTTAAATATAAACACTAAATTGCCAGTATTATAGGCATAACAGTATAACATTCCACAATCGGTAGCTTGTGATTGGCAAATACTTGTGAAAATGCAATCATTTAGCCTAAAAAATTGGAAAAAGAGGGTAAACTTTTAATAGTGGAAATTTAAAGTTTGTGTAGAGAAGAGAGAAGTGAATACTTACTATTTACATGTAATTAATGCATGTATGCTACAATTTAATCAAAAGAACAGATGAACATGTGAACAGGCTTACGGAACATGTTCTTCGGTAAGAACCGAAGTGGTTCAGCAATTTTATCTGTTCTTTAACAACTCTAATTAAAATTTAATGATTTAGATTCTACATGACGTCCAATTGGCAAAAGGTTAATTTTTCAGGGATCAATATCTACATGCACACTTAATTTAAGTATAGGATGTACTACCTAGGGTTGCCGGGGTCTCCTTTTTGAGAACAATCCTCTCTTTAGATGGTAAACTCCTCTTTTGTAAAGAATTGCCAAATCAAAGTTCTAATATAAAAAACTCAAAATTTTACATTACATTTTTAAGTCAGTTATAATCGTAAGTGCTGATTATAAAATATGAAGGCAAGGGGGTAATGCGGTTTTCCTCTGCAGTGATTTTTCAAATTGCCATATTTATTTTGTAAACTTTGCCAATAATTTGGATTGCTATAATTTGTTTGCTTGTTTGAAAAGTACGTGATTCAAATTATGAGTTAACAGAAATATCTCAGAAATGTATTAATTCCAATGCTTAAACCTATTATGGGTTTAAATATTTAGATATGGTTTAGCGTTAGTGAATCTGGTAGGTAGCACTTTCCTTATGTGTCGACAAAAAAATAGGGTGACATACCTGGAAAATTCTTTTATGATTAAACTCCACTATTTAGTTTGTGTTTAAACTCAAAATCTTCGCTTCAAAATGCAATGAGTAAACCCTGTTACTATTATAAACTTTATTAAATAAAACAACGCACTTGTCGAATAGTGCTTTATCCTTAGCTGGGTTTGGAAACCGTGTTGGCTCATATAGTAGGAACTGGCTAAACTAAATGAGTAATTTCTAAAATAAAATAAATATTGTGGAACAACCAACACAACAATAGTAAAGTTAATATATTAAAATGGTAATTTTTGTAGATGCTAGAATATTAAATTTTGTCGAAGTAAATTTTACTCAGTGAAAATTTCTTGATAAGTTTCATTCAAACAATATAGCCACATTGGCTTAAGTTTTGTGTAGTAGTTATTGCTTTATGGGGATATGTGGCATCTTTGGTGAAATCTTAAGATCTTAGGTAATTGTAGTGGCGGCTCCTGATCAACTTTTCAGGGAGGTCAATACATATAAACCACAAAGAGTCATCTGAAAAAATCAGACACACGAAACAATAAAATGCCTTTGTTACTTCGCAACCGCATGTCCAGGCACATAAATCGTATATATTTCTACGAAAATAACGATGTACTTCTTTGTTTTTGTCTTTACCTGTTTGCTGAATTTTAAATTTCGGCAAAGGTCGACTACTTGTCTTAAATTCGAGTCGTTTCTCAAAGTTCAGCTCGCCAGTATAATTGAAAACGGATTATAAAGTCTTAATATTCTAAAACACTGGTGGCTACTTTTCTTCAAAACATTACTTTAAACCACAAAATAAACAAACAAAATGTAAAATTTTCAAAATAAAATCTATATAAATACGCAATCGTAACCACAACCTATCACACGATCAGTGGCAGCTCGTCAGGGGACGCGGGTGAAGCGCCGCTTCACCTACATTTTCCAATCAATTTACTTAAGAATAAAAATATTAAGCATTTTATAATCTTTATTTTTATTATAAAAATGCAGTATGTTTTATATAAATTCACATTATTTACTTAATTATACCATTATTTTCTATTATAACTAGTGCGTTATATACTCAAAAAATAATAATGACTTAAAAACGTAGCGCGCTGAACACCTTTTCATAAGAGTGACCCGTTGAGCAGCAGTAACAAACTCCGCATCAGATTCCCCATACACGCCAATTTCGCGCTTAGATTTGTTTCCGGCAGTTGCTATGGCAACGCAGTGCTGAATATCCGTAAACCAAATGGAGATGGGAGCGGCATAAATTGCTGCTGCAGGCTGCAGGCGCGCTTGTTCGCTTGTTATAGAATTAATGTAAATTAGTGCGCTAGGATCATCGGATCGAATCGAAATTAACTTTAAGATATAGGTATATAAATGTTTTTTAAGAACAAAAAAATATATTTAAAATCCTTTAAATTCATATTATTTCCCCTAAGTATTAAAAAACGTTCCAAATCTATGAATAATTAGCATAAAAAAGTTAAAAAATAGCCATTTTTGTGTAGGTAGAAATTATCGCCTGCGCACCTAGCTACCTGCACCTCACCCGTTCTTATATCCACGAGCCGCCACTGCACACGATCCACATTAAACACATCAATTGACAAAAATATTTAAGTTTCCTCGGCGCGGCTGTTGACCCAAACTTTGCCAACGTAAGACGTATCTTACCTATGCGCTCCTATGCGAATTTGATCGGGAACACACGGGAAAAACTCGCCTCCGTTTATAACCACGAGATCGACGCGGGCCGCCAGTCGTGATCGATTCCAAATGAAACGAAACTTCTCCGGTGCGAGGCATGAATAGTGTGTCGCGGAATTAAGAGAACGGTCAGCGAGTTTATTCGCTTAAAATAATAGAGAGAATTTCAAAATTTAAAAAAAAATTGAAATAATATAAATTATGTATTATTTTATTATTTTTTCGGTTTGGAAATATTTATTGGAGGGTTATTGACCATTTGACCTAATGGAGGAGCCGCCACTGGTTAATTGTGTACAAAATTATTAGGTATTTCGACCCGCAAATTGTCTAATATCATTAGATATACCTCAAGATATAGCAGCTTAGTATTTATTCTTCAGTCTGCTGTGTTCAAAATATTTTTGAATTTTTACATTACTCTTGTTTTTGTTATAAGGGAATATTCAAAGAATTAAAGCATTTTTACGATTCTATTCCATTTTTGTAAATAATCTCTGATTTCTATCTAATAGGTCCCTTGTAAAATATTGGCTACTCAAGCACACTGTTTTTCAAAAAAAAAAATACCTACATCATATGTAAATGTTACATCGCATACATTTATTCCTGGGAACTACTGGGAAGCAATATGTTCAAATTAAAGATTTATTACACATGGTCTGAAATAAATAAAAGGTATCTTTATAAAATATTGAGACCTGAAGAGGCTGCAAAATCTAAATAGTTTGACTGAGGGCAAAACGAACTACGTATTAATATCTTAGTTTTTCCTATAGAATCACCTTTTAGTCTCAAAAGAAGTAAACGTTTTTACTCTGTGATGCTCCTTGTAGTAGCTTTAAATTAGCTGACGTTTTAACTACTTAATAAATATATAAAGATAAATATACAGTCTGTTTGTAGAGGGTGACAAACGACAGCGGCGGCACGTAACCGAATTTTCGTTGAAAAAATTGCTTAAATTAAGATAACATCCTTATAGTAGCTTTAAATTAGCTGAAATTTTAACCACTTAATAAATATATATAGACAAATAATATACAGTCTTTTTGTAGGGGTGACAAACGAGAGGGGCGGACGAGCTCGAACTTTATTTAAAAAATATGCTAAAATTGTGTTAACTTCCTTATAGTGGTTTTAAATTAGCTGAAAACTTAAATATACATGATAAACGACAACGGCGGCACGAGACTGAACTTTCGTCAACAAAATTTGCTAAAATTGATTTAGCTCTCTTATAGTAGACCTTTTTAGTGGAAGTGACAAACGACAGAGGCGGCACGAGACCAAATTTTTGTTAAAAAAATTGGTAGATTTAAATTCACTTTCTTATATAAGTTTTTAAGTAACTATAATTTTGATCAATTATTGCTTACAATTAGATACATAGATGCAGTAGAGGTGACAACAAACAGTAGTGGAACAACATCGAATTGTCTTTAAAAAAAAATGTTAAAATGAATTAATTTCCTTATAGTAGAGTTAAACTAGCTGAAATTGTATGAATGAATATACAAAAACAAATATACAGTTTTTTTTTGTAGTAGGGGTGACAAACGGCAGCGTCGGCACAAAACTGAATCAAAAAAGTTGTTAAACGTGAGTTAACTTTTTGACCAATTATTACTTAATATTAGACAACTAGATGGATCTTTTTGCAGTAGGGTTGACAAAACGATAGCGGCGGCATAACGTCAAAATTTCTTTTAGAAAATGTTAAAATTGATTTAACTTTTTTAAAGTATCTTTCAATTACCTGAAATTTAACTAATTATTAAATATATAAAGACAAATATACATTTTCATCTAAAAAATCGTAGTAGTTTCTAAATCCCTGCAATTTTGCCTAATTATTGATTAGTATTAGAGAAATAGATGATCTTTGTGCTGCAGGGGTGACAAATGACAGCGGCGGTACCATGCCAAAATGTCTTTTAAAAAAATGCTAAAATTGAGTTAACTTCGTTACAGTAGCATTAGATTAGCTCAACATTTAACTTACCAATGAACATGCAAATACAAATAATAGTTTTTTTTTGTAGCGGGGGTGATACATGCCAGCGGCGGTACGAGACCGAATTTTCGTTTAAAAAATTTGTTAAGATAACGTTCTTATAGCAGCTTTAAATAAGCTAAAATTTTAAATCATCTAATAAATATATCAAGACAAATATACAGTTTTTTTTATAACACAGGTGACAGACGACAGCGGCGGCACGAGACCGAATTTTCGTCGAAAATATGGGTAAATTTGGGTTAACTTTCCTATAAGTACTTTCTAAATGACTTGCTTTTAGACCAATTATTGCTTAATATTAGACTAGAATACTAGACTCCTGCTAAAAAAATACCACCTAGTTGGTCTTTTTTTAAAATACCATCTATGCATCTAACATTAAACAATACTTGGTTAAAACTGCAGTCACTTAGAAATTACTATAAGACAGTTAACTAAATTTTAGTAATTTTTTTGACGCAAAATCAGTCTCGTGTCGCCGCTATCATTCGTCACCCTTGCTACTAAAAAACTGTATATTTGTCTTTGTATATCCATTAAGTGGTTAAAATTTCAGCGCATTTAAAGCTACTGTAAGAAAGTTCTATGTCGTGCCGCCACTGTCGTTTTCACCCTGCTGAAATAAAACCATCTAGTTGTCTAATATTAAGCAATAATTGGTCAAAATGACAGTCACTTAGAAGCTACTGTAAGAAAGTTAACTCAGTTTTAGCAATTTTTTTGATTCATTAAGGGGTTCAAATTTTAGCTAATTGAAAGATAATATAAGGAACACTCAATTTTAACATTTTTTTTTATAGAAAATTCAGTGTCCTGACACCACTGTCGTTTATCACCCCTGCTGGAGAAAGATCATCTATTTGTCTAATTATAAGCAACAGTTGGAGAATATTGCAGTGCTTTAGAAACTACTATACTATTACCGATTTTTTCGACAAAAATTGGGTCTCTTGTCACCTCCACTACAAAGACTGTATATTTGTCTTTATGTATTCATCAAGTGGTTAAAATTTTAGCTAATTTAAAGCTACTATAAGAACGTTATCTTAATTTAAGCAATTTTTTTGACGAAAATTAGGTCTCGTGTCGCCGCTGTCACTTGTCACCCTCACTACAAAAAGGCTGTATATTTCTCTTTATATATTCATTAAGTAGTTCAAGTTTCAGCTAATTTAAAGCTACTATAAAGAGGTTTCCAAAAATAAACAAATGTCATGCGATTGTAGTCATATTCGAAAATGAGAAAATATTTTGACTCGCCTAGGGAAATTCTTTCCATTGGACCACATACGTCTCTATATATCAGTTCTATCAATTATTTGGCTCTAGTACCTCGCAATTCTTCTGTCCTATGTGCACTAGACCTGGATAAGTAAGTCCCTCAACAAGTCCATTTTTCATTTTGTTCAGGTAGTCACTGCTTACATGTTCAAAAGGTCGATGCCAAATTTCACCAGTTATCGCTGCTAGTAAACAATTTCCTGAGTTTAAAATGACAAGCTTGTAAACTCCATCCTTTAAGTCAGCTTTTAATTCTTTTTGTTTATTGAAAAATCTCACAACGCTTTCTGGTAAATTTGAGAGTTCCCATTTTTTATCAATACATTTGTTGTCTACTTTGGAACACATTAAACATTGTTTACTGTAATGTAACTTTCATGACCAACTAAGGTTTTTAATATCGTATCACCTGAACATTTCGTGTCAAATGTACACTTATGCTAGAATCCATATACCAGTAAGTACAGCTTACGAAATGACCCTTTTAAAAATACAGCACTAAACGCGTTTGATGTTTTTGGTGATCTTCCTTTTTATCTGAATTTGGACACTTATTTTAGTAATGTCCCAACTGTTTACACTTGTAACACTTAATCTTCTTGCTGTCGCCCTTAAGATGGTTACCGCTGTTGGGCTTATCATAGTATCCAGGTTTACTGGCCAATGCACTTCCAGAATTACTACTTTCAACATGTCCAGCAACATGGTTTTTATCGAGTCGGTTGTGATTGCTATACCAGAATATTCGGTGGTCCAGCCAACAACAATGGTCCGATTCATTCATCATCTATAGCAAAACCTGTACCTCGTACTTTTGACAAACTTCAACCATTTGGTTAACATAATGTTTCATAGTTGCAAGCCTCCAACCGAATAGAAATCAAGCTTCTTAACAGGTTTATCTTTCTAGCAAAAGTATTATCATGAACCAAAGCTTTTAACTTGTTACATAATTCAACTGTTACTTTTTATATGAATTACCTTTGCTTTGGCCTTAGCGTCATCTGCTGCTTCCGATAGGCATTTCTCCAAAATCAAAAAGTTCCCTACTGCAAAGTCCCAATTACTAGCTAGGAACACTAGCCATACTAGCTGGCCCGGCAGACATTGTTTTGCCTTTTCCGTTAGATGGCGCGATGAGTTTCTAGTGGAATTATAAGAATATGGAGCGCATTTACTACATCGTCCAGAGATATTATTGAAGAAAAACAAAATACGCAATATACAAAAATAGTGTTGAAAGGTCTCGTTAACCAGACGATCATTTAAAAAAAATCATGTAAATTGGTGCAGTACAACTCTCTCACGAACTCTGCTGAAAAATCTGGATCAGTGTTTTAAATATATAGTAATTCGCATCTATACTTGCTGTGCCCATAACCTAATAAAACAAAACGAACTTGTCGAATTTTCAACACAGACTGAACTTTTATTTCTTCTAAGAGATATTGGCAAATATTAAACAAAATGAAAGACATGTTGACATAAGCAAATATCTAAATGAATAGTAATCTGAACTAATACACTTGCGGCACACAATATTATTTGTAAGGACAATATTTTCGGCTCCTTTTTTTAACAGTTTCAAAAGTGTATAGAAATATCAATATTGCTACATTTTTAAGCAAGATAATAATACATCCTGTATATTGTTTCTTTTGTTAAGAATGCCTTTTTTTTTAAATATATTTGATTAGTTGGATATAGCAATTTTTCATTTATTACAGAGAATCACAGAGTTATTAACATTCTACATTATATTACAAACCATGATTCACCATGTATATTACGAATATAATTTTTTTTACCCTTGATTCTTTACTTTATATAAAATTAAGTCGTTTGAATAACCTAAATTTAGTAATTTTGTGATTATATACTCTGTTGTGCTCTAAACCTACAAGAATCAAATTAGGTCGCACCCCTGTAGAAAAGACGTTTGATTTGTACGTCGAAACAAAATGTTATAAACTATATCATATCAATTACACGGTCAACCATTTTCCATAATAATATTGAGGGGTCCTTTCCCAAAATATTTAATTCTTGAGAAAAGAAAAATTTTAAAGGGGGGCCAAATGACCGATTGTTTTTCAAAAAAAAATCTTATTTATGCATATATATATATAAATACATATAACTGTTTGATTAGATAAACAAGTATTGAATTAGTGATAACAAATCGGTACCTACTTCATAAGTACAATTGTATTACTTATCGAAAGTATATTCAAACAATGCAACTAATGTATTCAATAATTAATGTATAAAGGCATATAGTATATAGTGAATCAGTTTTGTGATTTGATAAGTAAGTATAGCTTCTTTAATTCAAAAAATATAGTTGAATAATGAACTACATATAATTAATGTATTTAGTTTCTACCTTGAAAATAAATATAACGAAGTCAGCGTGTTTGCGAAACATGATTTTATTAGTTATGTTGATATCACGTGTGAGTGATTTTACATCTACAAGTCTTTTCTATTGTAGTTAAAAAAATATTAAACAATAGATAATGATACAGAAAATAAATGTTTTATAAAATCGGATATACACACAGCAGTGTCGTATTTAATGGAAGAGCCTAGAGTCGCTTAAATTTAAGCTCAAATGATACAAATAGTATAAAGAAAGGATCTTTTTTTTGGGGATTGCCGCTTAACAACCCAAGCGGCAGTTTTACATATAACTAAAATGAAGCAATGACGTTTTTTTTGGTTGTCCATTTACGTTTCAAAGTTCCGAATGTCCAGTTAACTTATGTTTTGGTTTTGTTTGTTGAAATTAATTTTTCATCGAATTCTCGCTCCTAGATTACGAAAGTTTACAACCCACCCCCCAGAAGCAATGTCTATGTACGCCATTGACACACAGACGTTTAAAAATTAAACTAGGTAATACCACTGTTGCTGTTTCTAAAACGGTAAAAGTTACGAAGTCGAATACAAAAATGTGCCTTAGGATCCGTTTATATATGTCTACTTGCTAAGTTTTTTAGTTTCGGAGTTGTTGGGTGAACTGTGAAAAAAAACAGTTTTTTTAAATTAAGATATTCTTAATTTTATTCTTTTGTACAAGGTTGAGAATTAAATTTTTTCATATGAACTTCTATTTTTTTAATTATTACTTTCAGCTTCTATTCAATTGAAAGAAAAAATTTGTAAAATAAGCATGATATTATAAAAAAGAATCTAATGGCATTCAATTAAAAAGAAATTGATTTTGTCTCAAATCCCTGCTACGGGCCACTTTGAGAAAAGATGTAAATAATACAATATTATCTAGAAAACATAGTTTTAATACGGAGAATGTGCACTTCCGTAACCTATTTATTTTTATTACCGTACTTACCTATAGTTACTACGTAACCGTTCATAATTTATAATAATTTTTTTGCAGCTTAGAAAAAAGTTTAATAACATTTTTGGACAAAAAGAATAATGCGCTCCCAAGATGCAGGTACCTCTACAACATTCGTTAACGAAATTCAAGTGTTCAAATATAGATGGGTTGTTCTAGGGATTTTTGGACTGGTTTCTGTAATAAACTTTATGCAGTTGCTACAGTTTTCCATAATCGCTAACATTGTAACTAAGTAAGTATAATAAAGTAACAATACAACAAAATTGTATGGATGACAATTTATTTTATTAGTACATAGAGAGGTGACAAAGGATAACGTTTGACAAAAGGAACAATATTTATTAATTCAATTATTAACTGCACGGTCATGTGGCAAAATCACTGGATTCTTTGATATGTGTAATTAGTTACTAGGTGACCTTTGAAAATAGAATGGTATCTGAACACGTCATTTTAAATTAATACTATTTACAAATGAATTAAAAATTACAAACCATATAAAAATAAGCATAAGAAGACAAAACAAACAACAAAGAAAAGTTAAAAATCACATTAATTAACGCATTGTGGTCCCTAGTTGTCACCAAAATATTATTACTCTTAAATATTGTCCTACAAGGACTATTTTTTTGTATTAAATATCAATCTAATGATGCGTTTTTGGATAGACCCTCCCCACACAATAGTGTGGCATAATACAAATATACTAATACATTAACTACTACTGAAAAGAGGACACTCTTATCAATATTAAATCGGTATTGAAGTAATGCAAATTATGTTTTATTGCGCTTTATACAAACTAAATCACTGTGATCACTTCACGACATTGATTGATCTATTAACAGCCCAAGAAATTTAGTTTGGTCAGAAATGCCTAGCTTTTAGGGTATCGGTTGATTACTAATAATTTTATTACAATATTAGTTTGATTACAATCTAACAGTAGCCTAATAAGTGTCACATTAATCGCTGAAACTAAATGTGAAAATATCGGCAATAAAGTTTTTAACTCACACCCCCCTACTTATTTTAGGGCATGTTTTTCAGTAGTTAAAATATAATTAATAAAAAAAACTAGTACCTTTGATACAAGGCTGTCACAAACAATTTTCAATTTACACATATTTTAAATTTTGACCTTGACTCACTGACATGTCAGAACCAACTTAAAGTCAATGTAGCTCCGTAATGGGGATTTAAGAGCATATCAGAGTTAATTTAAATTCTTGATTCTGCTGCTGCACATTAATCACATAATATCAGTAGACTGACAGTTCCAAGAATGTGGGATCAATGTGGGTCACACATAGAAATCTAATTAGTCTAGCTACCGAGTCGGATGTTCGACAATATACAAAATATAGTGGTTGACCGTGAAAAGCGCGCCGCGTCGCGTCGTTTAGTAAATAAATTAAGTTTACTGAAGTTTTTGCTTGAAAATCAAATAAGGTTGGCGTTATCAAAAATTTAATTTTCTACACAGGGGGCATAAAAAATACTAAAATTTTATTTTGCGTAAGAGTAAAAATGTCTCATTTTGAAAGATACGGAAAAAAGTCACTCTTGATAAAAGTTTTTGCTTAGAAAATGAATAACGTTCGCCTTATCAAAAATTTAGTTTACTCAGGGGGCATACAAATATAAAAATGTTGATTTGTTTAAAAAGTATATCTCGTTTATAATTTTCTCTCAAAAGTACAAATATTAAATATGTTTTGAATTAAACTCGAGCAGAAATGTAATATTTCGTTACAAGATTTAAAATTAAGAGTATAGGTTTTATCACATTACTTTTTAAAGTCCCAAATATTCCGAAGCACAACTTTAATCAGAGTACCTACAAGTTTCTAAAATAATTATGACACTAAACGACTTGTCAATGTCTTTATTTCATGAACAAAAATCATTTAATGTAAAATAGTTATTACCAAAATTAATTAATTAACTGTAATTCAAAACACGTCTTATTCAAGTGTAATTTTTAAATAATATAAATTTAATTAAGCTAAAAAGAATTAAACTAAGCAGTACGATAAAAATATCAAAATTCAAAAATTCCACCTTCATTTTAACAGTATATTGTAACGAAATCTTGTATTTCTGCTGAGGTTTAACTGAAAATATATTTAATATGTATAATTTTGAGAGAAAATTATAAACAAGGTATGCTTTTACGTAAAACCACATTTTTGTAATTTGTATGCCCCCTGTATTAAGAATTAAAGTTTTGATAACGCGAACCTTACTCATTTTTGAAGCAAAAAGTTTTACGAAGAGTGACTTTTTTGTATCTTGCAAAATGAAACCCTTTTAATCTTACGTAAAATAACATTTTTGTATTTTTATGCCCCTTGTATAAAAAATTGAATTTTCGATAATGCGAACCTTAGTTATTTTTCAATCTTTTATCTAGACTGACTTTTTTGTATCTTGCAAAATGAGACATTTTTACTCTTACTCAAAATAACATTTTTGTATTTTTTATGTCCCGTGTACAAAAAATTAAATTTGTGTTAACGCAAACCTTATTTATTTTTCAAGCCAAAAACTTTTATCAAGAGTGACTTTTTTTCGTATCTTTCAATTTATAGTCTATTAGAACTCCTGTAAAGTCCATCCGCAGACATACTGTATTTTTATGACCTACAAAAGGTCATTCAAATACCGCACTCGAAAACATCTAACCAGTGGCGCAGTCAGAAATTACGCGGGGGAGGGGCGTCAGAACGATACTATATTTTAGTATATTATAATTTTCAAATGTAACTAAAACCCCGAAAAATAAACTGAATATTTTACTCATTAATATATTACCTTTATTAAAACAAAAAATACAAAATATAAAAAGTTATCTAAACAAACAAACATGCATGCAAAGTTTTCTTTAAAAAAATCGTTTACAGGGGCCGTTTCATACTCCTAGGACTAACGCGTATAGACGCAAAAAGATAAAATAAATTTGAGGTGTTTCATCGTTTAAAAAAAAGGTAAACCATTTCCAATAATATTTTTTTTAGTGTTTTAACAAGGCCGCCATTTTGTTGGCTCATCTTTGCAATGCTCTTTAGCCTTTGTAGGTTAGAGGAGGAGAGTGGTGACACAACAGCGTGTTCTACCTTTTGCCGCTTTATTTCTATCTCCTCCTGGCCACAGGTCCAATATTCTTTTCAATTTTTTACTTTATTATATCATACAAAGTGTTATTAGCCAATCTATAATTCCATTTTATCCCCATACATGGATCAAGCAGATTATTTATTACTGATTTAAAGTGCCCGGTAAAAAAATATGCCCTATCCACATTTAAATATATAAATTTTATTACTAAAAGGTACATTTTCGAATTTTTGAATTCAGAATTTGTTAATGAAAAATCTTGGGTTAATATAAGTATTTATATTTTTAAAATTCATAAATACAATCGCATAAAATTTTTAATTTATAAAATATTTTATTAGAAGGCTTACAACTAAAAAAACCACTGAACAATATAGGGCAGGGACATTTACATACTTAAATTGGTTGGTTTTTATTGGTATTTGAATACGCTTCCTGAATGTTCCCCATAATTTTTATAATGCATATTCATATTTAAAGATAAACGATTCGTGGCTAATGTTTTTTTTTTCAGATTTTATAATGTACATGACTACTGGGTTGATATGACATGCGTGATATTTTTTATTTCCTATATATTATTCTTCTATCCGATCAGTTTCCTTATAGAAAAATATGTGAGTATAATAAATATATTGTATGTTAATTTAGATTTTACATTTTTTAAATTATTGCATATCTACTACCGTTGTTTGAAGAAGTTATTGATCAACAATACTATTAGTAATAATACGCAAGTAGATGGTTAGTCGTGACTGACTAGTTAAAAGAAAAGGAGTTTAAACCAGAAGAGGTTAAAAGCAATTATTTTATCCTTTTGGTTTTGGGTTTAGTGGGGATGAAGTCAAAAAAAATGGTCTAGTGTACGAAACTCTTTATGGTATGATTTAGGCGTCTGTCTTTCAAGAATGTTTATTCCCTTCTTCAACATATTTCTGAATTTAAAATAGAGCAATTTTTAAGTAATAAAATGCTCACAATTAATAATTTTAATCATATCAATGTGATTTAAAAGTTAATAAGTCCGTTGCACGACACAGACGCGGTTTTGTCGGACATAACTTACTTATAAATAGAACGACACAATAATAAGGACATAACAAGAAGGGACCTAAAACTCCTCTAGCCACCATGAATATTGGAATAAAATCCCATGTTAATTGCAATAAAATTTATGTTTGCCAAACATTCAGAAAACTTATAGGGCGAATTACTTAACATAAGAGTGATTGTAACACAGAAAAATTGACTAGTGCTTTGCCTGAACATGTGTTTTAAATAGGGACGTTTGATGAATTTTCGGAGACCATCTATCTTAAAAAAGTCACAAAAGAATATTTCTAGAAAAGATCCACATTAACAGCGAACCCAATGCAATGAATAAATATACAACATGTCAGTTTAATTTATAACTATATACTTATTAATAAATATTTTAAAACTAGAGGATAACAGATATAACAATCTGAGAAATCAACAGATGTTCTACCAAGTAGAAGATGCTTTTTAAAGATTCTTTGCAATTATCTCTCCCACATAAAATCATTGTTTAAATTTTATGTGTGTTTTTTTGAATTAAAATAATCTCTGATTGTTTTTTTGAAAAGAATATGTCAACAATACAATGCTGTGGCTGATTATTATTATTAGTTGGTTTCTGGGATTATTTTGGATTTGTGTTCAATTTGATATAAAACAACGTAACCTAATATGTTAGTTTGTTCCAGTCATTCCTAATTAACAAACATCAAATAATACCCTTTATATAACAAATTAATTAAAATACTAATATTGGAACCTATGAACGTCAGTTAAATTTTGCTTGATTAAATGTTACACACAGTAACAAAATAACTATAGTTGTTACGTAATTTTTGAACCTAGTCCAATAAACTTGCTGCTCAAATTATATCTTACAACCAATTTTACTAGGTATTATATAAATTATTTTATATTTTTGTTCTCTTCTTCCTATGTTTTTGTTTAGTTTTCGTATTTAAAAGATTTTTCCAGCCAGCTTTCAGTCTGTTACCGCACCTGCGTACCACTTACCTTAAATACCGGACAATGAGAGTTACCCGCATTTTGACCTTTAAGTCGTATTTAATTAACCGTAGCACCAATCGATAGTCAATAATTGGCGTGGTTTACCAATTTTTTTCACGTTTTTGTATTTTACCTACTACCTATGATTGCCTGGTTTTTCTTACAGCACTGGCAGCACATCATTATTTCAATTTAAACCATGTAGTATATAATCTAATCATAAATACACTATGTATGTGTCTTAGTTTATTATTATGCGGCTCTATTTTTTAGTAAGTTTAGTAAGTATGTTCGACAAAGCCGTATCTGTATCGTGCAATGGACTTGTTTATTTTTATCTCACACTGGTAAGATTAATTGTAAGCATTTTACCACTTACCAATTAACAAATTTCACTAATTTAAATTCACAAAAGTCCTGAAGAAGGAATAAGTATTCTCGAAAGCTAGACCATACAATAAAGACTTTCGTACACTAGGCCGACTTGGCCTCCTCTTTTTTTGACTGCATTCTTACTAAACCCAGAACCAAGAAGATAAAATTGTTTCTTTAAACTTGAGACACATCTATAACTCTATAAGAGGAAAATTTTCTACGAAAAAACAATTAAAAGTTGTGACCCCTACTTTTTTATTTTAAATAGGAACCTCTATATTTTTATGGGTCATTGTATTCAGTCTAAAATTAGCTTTCCAACGATATATTAACTTTTGATTTCAAAATGGCGACTGGACAGACGCATTTTGAAAATTTAACTTTGCCACTTTATACAAAAAACACAGTCACTATTTATAAAATACTTGTTTTAAACAGTCCAATATAAGCCTATTTCTTCAATTTTTAGAACGCTTTGATTTCAAATTGTTCTGGATGCTAAGAGATTTTTTTTGATTTTTTTTCACTTCTTTATTCGAAAAAGCATTTTACTCCTATATTTTAAATGGCACTTGGTATACTTTTTAACAGTTTCTTTCACCGTAAAATTACTTTTTAGAGATGTTTCGCACGCTAACCTTAATTTTTAAGATGGTGATATGCCAGCAACTTTTGACAAATCAGGATAGTTTTTGTTTAATATAAATGGCTATTTTATTGTCATTTTGAAAATAAAGATTAACTTGTGACACATCTTTAAAAAGGTAATTTTATGGCGAAAATAGCTGTGAAAAAATAGACAAGGTGCCATTAAATATTGGCGTAAATTGCTCTTTCGGTAAAACAAGAAGTGAAAAAAATTTTAAAAATCTATTTTTTTATTACACCGATTTTGAAATTGAAGTGTTCAAAAATATTTTTTAAAAGTGACTACATTTTTTTCGTAAAGCGTTAATGCTGAATTTTCAAAAATGGCACTTTGAAAACAAATGTTAACTTGTGATATATCGTTGAAACGCTAATTTTAGGCTAAATACAATATTTAAAATAAAAAAGTAGGGTAGAAATGACGATGTTCCCTCTGAAGAATGACAAAAAAAAATCAGCGCAATCGGTGTTAAGGCACATTTTTGAGAAATGTTTGAGATGTAGTGGACACACAAAAACCACTGGGCAGGTCAAAAGCACCATCAGGAGAAAGCAGAATAGACGGACTTTTAATCCCGACATGGGTCCCGAAATTTGCTGATATTTGAGAATGCAGATGAACGAACTCTGTTTGCTTGATTTTGAACTTTCGTAATCCTGAGATAAAAAATATTAGACATGTCAATAACTCCATATTGTGCTATAAGACATAGATTTACATTTTTTTTATTAATTAATTGCCATAAATGAATGAAATATGCTATAAGGTTCTAGTGAGTTATACATAACGTAATAACATAATATAAAACTCAATTCATAGTACAACGCAACCTCTATAATCCGAAGAGACCTCATTTGGGTTACCGAGTTTATAATAAAAACGACAGGTATATTAGTTTATTTTATTTCACTCATAATATTAAAGCAAAACTCAGAAGATATTATTTACTTACATACACTTACATTCTTTTTATGAAAATATGTTTACATATTTCGTTTAAAACATTTTTGATTAAACAAATAACCACTCAAAGGAAGAAACGAGTAGGTGCATAATATGTGTAACATGTACTAAAGTATATAATTGAAAAGCCCTATTTACTGGTTACAAAGTTAAAGTTTGTAATTTTGGCCTGTGTCTGGTTTTTGATTAAGCGTTTTTTGCTTGAGGTCGCTTTTCATATAGAAAAATCTGTGTGATGATCGGGCAGATTATTTTGAGTTATCCAGGCAATGCAAATATTAAGAGCTAAAACTGCATTACCATATTTCTCTAAATAAGATTTGTCAATAATTACATCGTCAACGTCACTATAGGAATTTTCATCATCGGCGCGGCGAGTCAAAAAGTCATTAGATTTGGGGCTCACCAAATGCATTAAAAATTCTACCTCTTCCGATAAAAGCAGGGGCAGGCTTATACAAATTATATAGAAGTTCGTTTTTGTTTTCTTCATCATACGAAAAATATGGTGGTATATAAATCAAAAGCTTATACAAATGTCTAGAAAAAAAGGTCTATTTACTTTTTCGTAACACCAGCACTAGCGCCGTAGCAGCTACTTTAAGCTGTATGCGATAGTATTTGTGTCATGTAAAATTTATAAAGAACCTTTTTTTAGAGAATTATATAAGCTTTTATTTGGTATACTACCATATTTATGGTATGAAAAAGATAAAATGATAACTCCACAAAAACTAAATTTTTCCAGCCAATTTGTATATTTAAGGCGTGGGTCATCGGAGGTTTTTCGTGTGATCTAACTATTAAAACAAAAAAAAAATTACTGTTTAAATTTTTGAGTTCAAAACCACCTACCGCTAGGAGTGTTCAATTTCAGTGTTGTTTTATTTATTGCTTGAGATTCAATTAATGTCATGGACTACTATTTTGATTTCTTCATTAGTTAAATTGTTATTAAGCTTTCTACCCACTTCAATAATTTCTTGAATTTCACTTTCTTCTTCTTTTTGTTGTAATTCAATGATTTGTCTGGCTGATTTTCCGAAGGGAATATCATTACTGTCACAAAAAACTATAGCTATTCTAGTTTATATAATCTGCTGATGATGCTAACTTGGTTAGCGAAACACGCGTTCAGAACGTAACAAGTTGTGGTGTACTGTGGTTAGAACTCTTGAACAGAGCTTAAATATTTATTCTTCCTGTGGAACCATTTTAGTTTCAGTGGAGTTATTGTTAACGAAAATTGTTCTTCCATTGACTTTAGTACTATGTATACTATTATATTTGCATCAAGTGTGCAATCGTAATGCTGGGGCACACTTCTTATATACTAGGTGTGTTCAGTAACTAGCTCTGACTTGACGTAATGATTAAGCTAACTACTGCGTCAGAAACATTTGCACTTGGATGGTGGTGGAGAAATGCATCTTCTTTGAACTCTCGTTTTCGCTAGATTATTTTTTTTATTTATTCGAACTCTGAGTTGCATGATTATTATCCGTTCAGGCATGCTCAGCATTGCCCGATCCCTATATTTCGCCTGTTTGTGTGAAAAGTGTGTCGTTTTAATCTAAATTTAAAAGAACTTTTGGTTTCACCTATATATGATTACTCATTCTCACAAGGTGTTGGATAGATTCAGTCCTTTTCTTCACTCTTTTATTTCTGATTTAAAGTATGCTGGTTGGTATATATAATTTTTCAGCCATACGCCAGAATTTTTCCAAACTACCTTTTATATAATAGTCATTTTTGGATTTTTTAAATCTTCCCTAGATATAGCTCACGTTCTGTCATTTAAAGATTACACGATCAATAAATTACACCTCATACGCATTTTTCTTGAAATCTCTTGATATTCTCATCCCTTCATTGAATTACTCGTGGTCACAGCATATAGTGGTTGTTCGTTTATAGAAGGTTTTGGTAATCCTCTGCTTGGTTGATTCAGAATGTTTTGAATTTTAATAAAGATATTCACCAGTACAAGTTGTAATTCTAAAAACATTAGTATAAAGAAAACCTACACAAACATTGGTCAATATTTTCATTATAACCAAATATGAAGTTATCAAAATCCATTATATGAATAACAACTATTTGCCCCCAGTCATTGGACCTGGACGTGAAGGTCGAAAATATATAAAAAAATTGATAAAGAATAAAATATGGGTATGCTGAGAAATGTATCTAGGGAAAATACAACAAATCGAGCAATGTACTACACCATACCTAAGAAAGAATAATAATTCGAATTGCTCATCAATATAATATATAAACAATATTTAAGTTAGAAAGGAACCTTCGAAGTCTATTGGCAAAGACCAAACCCTAAGGAGGGTGGATATAAGGAATATTTAATATGCAAAACACCATGGTTTTAATAGCGTTTCTAGTTTTTTCTTAGTGAAAGACAATATAAACCTTTTTTAGAGCCTTAAATTGACTGTGATACTGGCTACAGGACTAACTTTAACTGGAAACATACTTAAATTATTTACTGCATCCCCCGATCGATTTTGGCTGATACTATTAGCTCAATTTCTCATTGCAATAGGACAAGTTCAGATATGCAGCTTACCTTCAAAATTAGCTACAACTTGGTTTGGATCTGAAGAAGTATCTACTGCTTGTGCTATAGTAGTTTTAGGGATGCAGTTAGGTAATGCAATAATGTGTATATTTATTATTTTCCACTAAATTATTTAATCAGATAGTGTATGTGTTCAATAAATTTTAATGGTGGCCCGAAATAAATGTTATTTTAAGTTTTAATTTTATATCACCAATGTATAAAGCTCTTATAATTCTTGATTAAGCCATTCTGTTCCTCTTTTATTTTTCTTTAACTGCGCCTTTCAGTGTCTATGCACATTTCACATTTTCCTCTGCCAAATGTAATAGGCTTGGCAACAAGAGTATTTCTTTCTTCGATAAGAAATAATTTTAAACAATCGACATTTTAGAAGCTCGCGAGTAATTAACAAGTTAAAGAAAACTATAAAAATTTCGAAGTTTTAGTAAGTAAATACATTTTTTCAATTTCAGCTATTTGTGAAAATTTTTCTTTTAGAATACAAAACCGTTACAAAAGGAATTATTATACCACAACTGTAATCGCATTGCCGTCTCTTAAATATACGGTAATATTACTGGGTAAATAATTTTACAGTGATTCACAAAAGTTCATAAGATATTTTCTCACAGACGCTTTTGTTTTCGAAATAGATGGGATTAAAAATATTTTTTTTTAGTAATTGTTATTTCATTTCTTACACGCTTTTAGGTATTCCATTGAATTTTGGTATGCTGTATTAGAGCGTTGAATGACATTTGAAATTTCGCTACAGATTTGTTGAAACATGTTTAACAAAAAAATTTACGTCGCTGATTTTTTTTCCAAAACTCATAATATTTTGAATAAAAAAATATACGTGATAAAGTAATTGAGAAGTGGGATTTCGCTCGCTGAGCAATTTAGGAATGAGTCCTTAATTATACAAAGACTCCATTGTGCCCTTTTTTAGGTCATGTTCCAAGATTCAAATTATATTAAATAATAGCATGCATTTCTTTTTTACTTTTAGGTTATTCTTTTTAATTTTATATTTTTTGAAACTTTTTATTTTACGACACAAAACAAATAAAGCACCAAAATCTCCAATAAACTCAAGCAGAACTGTATTTTAGGTGATGCTGACTACCAAATATTTAGAAATCAGAACCTTGTCCATACCCTACGAATTAATGCTTATAAGGGCTGGGCTGAGTATCAAGATGCATTTTCTCCTAATTTTTTTTTGTATTGTATTTTATTGGATTTAAGTATGATTTTTATATTATTTACTTTATTCTTAGGACCGCGCAATAAGAAAATGGTTAAACATTTAGCAAAATTGAATTACTAAACATTAATTTTATGTCCTCAATACGAGTGTGAAACTTTTATCCATTGTAATGAATGCATTTGTGGGGCAGATAGAGCCCTATACCATAAACTTAAATACTGAAAATTAAATATAATTTTGAAGTTGTGAGGAATTATAACGAATTTGGCATGTTCAAAAATATTGATGTTTATTTTTTCTATCGCTTAATTTATTGTCCTTTTGGATCATTGCCTCAATCCGTTATTTAAATGCTATTTTTCTAAAAACTTATTCAAAGTTATAATTATGAATTTCGTTCCTCTGATGGCAGGAAGTTTTAAAAAATATTGCCATTTTTTTTTCTATTTTCGAAATTATTTATTTTTTCATTTGAAATCGTTCAAATAAAATAAAAATATTCCCTTCGGGTCACCTCATTTTGTTTTGTTATTGCAGTGATACATATTTTTTAATATAAAAAGTGTTGTCAGTATGTGGTTTGGAGAACTTTGTTTAATTACCTGTGTCAAAAACCAGCGTATTTAAAGTATAATTATATTCGAGGCGTTTCTTAACAAAGGATGGAGGAAATTTGGTTTTTGGCATTTTACTCAAAACCGATATCTTTTTACTGTTGTCAATTATTATTTTTTAAATTTCTAGCACTTAAATATTTACGCGATTTAGGGAGTTACGACCCGCAAAACCCTCCAGTAATTGTTCTGAGGCGTCAGGAAATTTCGAAACTTCTGCTCAGCATTTTTTTTGTTTCACAATAATTAAAAAAGGAACATGAATAAAAAAGTATGTGCCGAAAAAATTTTAAATACAGCTAGACCGTTAAAGGCAACGCGTAGGCTACAATCTGGGCATGGCGTAAATACCTTTGGAAGGTTCCAAGCGATTTTCCCCGAAGAAATGGAACGTCTGCTAATGCAATGTTATAATGACATGAATGACAAGTTCTGACTTTAAAATCTTTAGGACTAATTGCTCATGAATATGCAATCGTAAATATTGTCGTTCCACCATTTGATGCATAAGAAAAGTTGGCTGATAAAAAGTCGGCATTCAAATTTGTACAAACATATGGCCTTCCTTTAAGAACACCCAATTCAACAAGCTTATCAAGGATGATAAGATTTAATAAAACACAATAATTGACCCAAATTTTTGTAAATGTATCCAAGACACTTTTAAATTGCTAAAATATTAGGACACGCCTATTATATAAACGTTGTTCCACCGATGAATAAAGGTGTTAAAGTTCTTGAAACTTGTGACATTGATCCGATGAATAAAAATTAATTTTCATTTTCTACCATCTTCCGTTACTGAGAAAAATGCTATTGAAAACCAAGAAGCATATAATTTGGAATTAGATTCGGACCATGAATCTTAACTGCCCTTATTCATCTTTTTCAAAAAATTAAACACATTTTGAGCGTATTAAAAAAATAATTTTAAATTTTATACCACCTATTATTAAGATAAGAAATAAAAATGAACCTTTTTCAGTATCTCTGGTTTTTGTACTTGCATTAATTAATGTGCTGTTTAGAGGAACCCTTTACTGTACTTGCTATAGAATATAGAACGAAATTATTTAATATATACTTGTTTAAAAAAATAAGGGGGTCGTTTTTCCTAATGTTAATATAAATCTGTTTTGTTTAGTAGTTTTAGGATATGTAGCTGTAGAAAATTGCAACAGGGTAAGTTTTGGCTATTTTTATAAATGGCTTGATCTTCGTCTATAAATCACCCTAACTTTAATTGAATCTTTTGATACCTTTTGTTTTGTTTTGAAATATTTTTTTAAACAAGTTGTCTTGGAGCGTATTTTGCAGAAAAATTTTGTTCGTAGAAAAAGATAAACGCAGCAAAAACTATTATATATTTATAAATGTGTTCAGATTATTTGTTGCCTTTAGATCGACAAAAAAAATCCTTTTTGGCTTTTCCGCAACTGAATAAAAATATTTAACTTTAAATATTAAATATTTGCTTCAATTAATTTAAAGTTAAATATTTTTATTCAGTTGCGAAAAAACCAAAAAAGATTTTTGTTTGTCAACTATTATATAGTAGAAAAAGAATTTTTTTGGGACGACCGCTAAAGCAGATTGAAATTTGGTCAACTATAGATACGTGTTTCTGGTAATCACAAATGTCTTTTGCTCCTGTTGGGTGGCTATGAAATGACACAAGCAAGGAAAATACATTTCGTGATATACCTTTTATAAACCATATTTAATCAAACATTATAAACGTCATGGACATAAAAAAATCCCGTATGCATTCTAGACTTTTGACCCATTAAATTAAACTCGTCAGGTATAATCCTAATTTAAAATTACATTATTTCTGTGGGTTATTTATTAAATGAATAGTGCATTACTAATCCTTCCCAAGAAAAACATTATTTTTTTTTAGGTTCAGCTTTAAGTTGCGTTCAGTCACCATTTATTGTAACTAATGATCATGACGATAACGTTGGTTCACAACTTTTTAATATGTTTCTGTATCAAGCAGTAGTTAATGGTTTGATATTTTTGCTGGTTTTGGTTTGTAAGTATATAGAATTTTATAAATTTAATAACATCAGTAATAATTAAAAACGGCATGACTGTATAGGCCGCAATACTTTCTTTCTATTCACTAATTATGACTACTACTTTTCCTTAAAGGTCTAAAACGTATAGAAACCAAATTAACATTCAGCCCTGGTCTTACCCGTATACCTAATAAGTGGTATGAATAAAAACGAAGTACCTGCTACTACTACAAGTATTAGTATTTTCTACGTAGTATTTACCTTAAAACGAAATATTTACTAATTTCCGGTAGTATCTACTTTACTTGCCATAGAACATTCTTCGAGGAAAAGTAGAAACTTCATATTATGAAGTAGGTATCTACTTAACAAGTGTAGGACATTTTTTGACTAGCACTTACTTCCGTCACAGACGCCGCGCTGGGCAGGCTAACGCGATAAAACATGTTTTTGGCAAACGACAGTAGTGTTTTTTTTTTGTGAGAATTAACCGTAAAATCAAAAGCATCTTAAGATGACTTCGGATGAAGAAAGTATGATTGAAGAGTCTCAAAATGAAAACCAATAGTTGGCATTCTCGAAGAGTTTAAAATGATGTTAGATAAAAGAATGACACCTTCGATAAAATCAGCAAAAGATGCTGCTTTAAGAGAATTGACAGAGCTTTATAATAAAAATATGAAAAAAATGTTAAATTCTAAACAAGTATTAAAAAAAGTCAATAACGTGAAAATTAAAATAAAAAAATCACTGATCTAAAGAGAACCGAGAACAAAAAAATGAAACTAAATGAGTGGCAACAGAAATTTTATGATTTATGGAATGCTAATGAAAATCCAATTATCCAAAAAGTTTCGGGTAAGTACACGCAGACCTAAAAATTTAACCTAAATTTAAAGTTTAATTTCTTCTAAAGTATTCAACCGATTTTAAAAAACTTTTTTAGGCTATATGTTTATTCTTTGGGAATTCGATGTTACCGGTTACGTAAAACGGGAATCAATGTTATATACTATTCGGAGGTGTGTCAACATGTCCTTTTTGTGAGAAAACAAGACAAAGTAGAGGGATAGAGAGACAAAAATAGAGCGATAGAGAGAGAGAGAGAGAGAGAGAGAGAGAGAGATGATAAAAGATGACTGAGAGAAAGCAAAAAACACAACTCACATCACTAGTCAGGACACTGAGCTGCGAATAATATCTATCTTTAAAATTTTTACATGAAATGGTCAGGAACGAAAGCTAAAGTGGTGATGAGTTAAGTAATATGGCGATATTATATGAGTAGGATCTCTTAGAAAGCTCACGATTATGCCTAGGAATAGTTAAATCTTTTCTACGCAAATTTAATACATACGATGCACATCGGTACGGTATGAAATTTTACTGTAAAGTTAGGGTGGTCATTTAAACTTTAAAATTTTATAATTCAGGCACATAGAATGTAATTTACCCATATTAACCATATTTAGCCAGCCACTCTTCTTTGTTTATGAGAAATTCTGTTTCTGCGACAAATACAAAAAATTAAACAGACAAAATGTAAAATGTCATTCAACATTCGAATGCACATAGTACTCTTTTTTAATAATTTTATCGTTTCCCAACAATAAACCCGCAGATTTTGAAGGATTTATTCTCAACATATGATAGGTAGACATCCTTAGAAGTGTATTAGTGGAACGGTCAGCCTGCAAGGATGAAAATGAAAAGTAGATTTGATTATCGTCGGCGTATAACTGATAGCTGCAGCTTTTGAGGCAATGATGCAATTTTGAGGTGTAAGTGCTAAAAAAAGTGGCCCCAAGAGGCTTCCTTGAGGTACTCCGTTCCGTATACTTAAATAATGAAAAGTAGTTCCATCAGCACAGACACGCTGATAGCGATCTGTAAGGAATGATTTAGTCAGTTGCTGGGCGGACTGAGAAAACCCGCAGTACTGTAAAAAGGTTAATAGGGTTTCATGATCGAGAAAATCAAAGGCTTTGGAGTAGTTAACTAAGACTAGCTGTAGAGCAGCTACATCGAGACATGAAACCAGATTGTTTTAAAGGCAACAGATGAAAACTATTTATATAACCACGAATTTGATCTAAATTTTTGATAGAGTATGCTAATAGATCTGAAATGGCTAAGCTCAGTGTGGCTGCTAACTTTAGGCAATGGTGAAACTAGTACCTTATTCCAACATTGAGGAAAACAAGATTTTCTAATAAATTCATTTATTATATGCGTTATGAATTCCGCGATATACAGGCAACATATATATATATATATATATATATATATATATATATAAGTGTGATATTAAGTAAATCAAAATCAAACGCTTTGCTCTTAAAACCCTGTATAGTTTTTAAAATATCATTAATCTCTATTTCATGGAATATAAAATTATAAACGATGTTCCCCTTAAGTTAGAGCAATAAAATTCAAGCAGGGCCAAGAACACCTGGGATTTTTGGAACTATCTATAAAAAAATAATTTAGTTTATTTGCATCTCTAAATAGACTAGGAATGACTTTATTTTCGGAAGGATGCAGACGATTAGGTTCAGGCCATTTTACTTGCCCGAGCAAGTCTGAAACGAAAATAATAATTTTTTTTATATCGGATTGCAGCTGTATATAGTTAAGTTACGTAATTGTAAAAGGTCGATTTAACAAATTAATGTTGCGTAGTGGAGCACGAAGGTCAAATAGTGCTAAAATATTTTGAGAAATGAAACTTTGTTATAAATATCCTCAATATTGTTAATCCTGTGAAAGGGAATTTGCTCAAGATAACTATTAAATTGATGAAAATTAATATTTTTGAAAACTCTGTAACAGATTTTTTGCCAACATCAGTACTTGGTTTTTCAGTTTCAAAATATATACACATGATCAGAAAACTGCCAATTAACAACTCCTTTATTAAAAATATTACTCCAATTTAAAAATATCAATTAGGGTTAATGATGAGTCAGTAATACATGTGATTTCAGTCGAATAAAACGATTTAGTCGAATAAAACCTTAAAAAGCAATACTTCTCTGCCATAGTAAAAGTTTTATATTCGAAAGTGTCAAATTGTATACGTATGCCAAATTTGAAGTGGTAAGTCACAGTGGGTGAAAAATAAATACAAAAAATTGAACCAGGCAAATAAATATACAAACACAATATATATATATATATATATATATATATATATATATATATATATATATATATATATATATATATATATATATATAGATATATAGATTCAATTCTTACTTCCCTTACAAAACCGATTTTTAAATGAATCTTGTACGATAAACGGAAACTCACCTAGGTTTAGACTGCAGACTCCTGTCCTATCTCAGTCAGCCTCTCTTTCGATACTAGAAATATTAAAAACGCGCGTGGTTGTAGACTTTTAATATTTCTGTCAAAAAAAAGTAACAAAATATATTTAAACTTTAAGGAATTTCGAAGACTACAATATTAAAAAAAGAACATGGTGTGTTTGAACTAAAAAAATAAAAATTTGAGTGACAGATTTTCTATTCTGTTCTTTTCACAGACTTGACGAAATAACCCTGCAGCATGGACATCGTGTTGGAGACTTCCTCCATATTGCCGTTACTACAATGCACAGATTAGCACTATTCATCCTATTACAAGGCATGTGGAATCAAGCACTTCAAAATGTATAAACTAACCTATTTTAATATCACATATGTTTTAATAAAAAAAGTTTTAGATTAATCCAGAAAAATGGAAGAACTACGTTAGTCATACTAATACTAGGCCTGGCAACAGAAAAGAATTATTGATGCTTCAAATATTGTTCCTGTAATTACTGATATGAATGATTTGGTCTCGGATGATGACGATTATTTTACCGAAGAAGCAATGATGTAGTAGTAGTAATTTTATTTTATTTTTCAAAAATTTTGTACATACATATTTGTTGGGAGTTTTTTTAGAAATAAATATTTTTACATTCTGTTTTCTCCCATATTTGACTTTTTCTTCGACTTAGATGTAAATTAATGCAACGTTTAAGTAATTTAATTTTTACATGATTAGTTTTTACAAATATATATTATCATTTATTAGAAAAATGTTTTTCGAAAACGCATTTCAAAAATTATTTCACAAGGTAACAGTAAGATAATTTTTTTCAAACTGGCCAGAAAATTGCATTTTCCAGATAATTTTTTGACCAGAATACGGCACTTTACCGATCTAGACCAGAAAATAAAAAAGGTCACGTAAAGTATTTTACCGGAAAGAGTATAAATACTTTTCCAGTTTCTTTTTTTAAATTTTTTTTGGTTTACTAAAATTTTCACGTAAATCACTGAACATGTGTGCGTTAAAAATATTGTACGCTAGACACACGGAGTGTCTTTACAGGCATCACACACTTCTTGGCCTCGAAGGTAACTCGTCCTGGAAAGTACATTTTTGGCTTGTAAAGTATGACTTTCCGTTATTGTAACAAACGTTACTAATACTTTAAAATATTTACAATATTGCGTTTGGTTTTGTTATTTTTTCAAAAATATGTCACTGTTCTTGGTAACTTAAAATATGTGACATGATTTCCAGATTCCTAACTATAGCCGCATTTTATTTTTTTTACCTATATTAATAATCTAATATTAATCGGACTATTATAACATAAAAAAACATTAATAAAAAGCTAACAATATATGTTAGTAACACAAGGTTGTCGAGTTGTGAGACACTTATCTGTTTTCTTAATTCGTATTTGAAATTTAGCTTCGAATTATTAATATAATAAGCACAAATCTATGTTTTCCTATTTTTTGCCGAAGTACGAAAATATATAGAGATATAAATAGGATATAAATAACACCAACTTTACAACTTGCAAAATATCTGTTGAGTAATCATTACAACTTTACCGTAATAATTTAGAACTTACATGAACATATCAAATAATAGTGATGAATCCTAATTTTTGTGTTGTTAATCTGAGGCGGAATTAGAAAACTCTATAACATTAATATGCTCTATTTTGAAATATTGTACCTTAATTGGCGAAAAAAAAAACGACAAATAGCATTACGGAACTGAGTCTGTAGACATCTAACCACTTTTCGGTATTCTTATAAAGTGAACACAATAGATCCTTAATTTCAATACGTCAAAGTGACAAAGTGTCAGCAATTTATGGATTAATTAACGAAATACGTAATAATCAATCTGACGTCAAATATCGTGACGAAAGACTGAACCCTCGGTTTACAATCTATATCTACTCATTTCATAGGAACTAAGTTTTTTATCCGTGAATTTTAAAAATTGCTTATTCTCGTTTCTGGCATTGCAGATTATACAGGAAATGATTTTGGTGCGGTAATTTTTGTATAAATCGCTGACTTTTTTAGCTTAAAATTATCTTTTTTTAAATATATCTTCACAACTACGGGTCGCCTCTTTAAAAGCAGGATGACAATGTAAATGCAAACAAAGCCATGTCACAGTCAGATTCTGACATAGTTGCCGAAGATTGTATAATAATATCTGTTTAGAATAGTTGAAGTTGATTTAATAATAATTATCTATATAATGTTTCGTTATAAATAAGTATTGATTGCTGACGAATGTTAATTGTAAATTTCAGTATTTCAGATATGAACTGTTACGAATAATACTTCTTTTCAAACCTTAATTTGTAACAGCAAAGTAACTACTTTGCGCACTTATTTGCGTGAGCATAGTTGAACTTTGCGCACGGAAAATCTTGGCGCACACTTTATTATTCGCAGAATTATCGTCTTTAAACAGGACTTTTAGATATTTTAATGTCTTCGGCATTAAATAATATTAAAAACTAAAGATTTATCGTGTTTTTTGTTACGCTTGTAAGAATTTAGCCAAATTTACTCTAAATTAGATTACCATAATTTTATAACTAAATGACCTGTATCATTACTTGTCAGTGTCAAATAAGACAACAATAAGTTGTCTTTACCACCTTGCAATTTTGACAATTTCAGTCTTTTTGCTATGTCAACTAAAATACAAACATTCAATCATTTGATAAAGCTTCAAAAAAAGTAATTCTGCTTAAAATGGATAGTTCGGATGAAGAAATACCAGAAGAGGTACCAAAAGCCGCGGAATAACGCTACTAAATTGGAGCTGTGCTATTTAAATCAAAACAGAAGTATGAAAAGCAGTACGACTTGTTAGAGAAATGGTCCAAAGAAAAAGGTGTGAAAACGGTTAAAGAAGAGGTACTGTTAGCTTATTTCCTTGAACTCAGCAAAGAATTTAGACCAAATACTTGGTAGGCTAAATACTCAAAGCTTAAGAGCGTTTTAAAAGTTAAAGAAAATATAGATATAAGCAAATTCCACAAATTAACTACTTTTATCAAAAAACAAAATGTTGGCTTCAAACCAAAGAAAGCAAATATTTTTACAAAAGAAAACATCGGATTTTATGAATAAGGCGCCAGATGATATATATCTTTTGTTGCGACTATTTTTGGGCTTGCAGGTGCCTGCAGAAGAGAGGAATTAGCAAAACTAACAACAGTTGACATTGAAGACAAGGGAAATTTAATTGTGGTCGCAATTCAGGATTCAAAAGTTACACTTCTTGCTCTTATGTTATATCCGACGAAATTAACAATGGAAAGAAAGTATCTACTATTTTATAGAAAATATACAGCGTTACGACCATTATTAACAACGCATCAACGTTTTTTTATAAATTCTAAAAGAGGGAAGTACACAATACAGTCTGTCGGGATTATCAGTTTCGGGAAGATGCCCTCAGAAATTGTGGTATTTCTAAAATTGCCCAACTTTGAACTCTACACGGGGCATAGTTTTCGCCGCTCCTCTGCAACTTTGCTGGCCGATTCCGGAAAAGGACTTAGCGATGTAAAGCGTTTAGGAGGCTGGAAGTCATCAACAGTAGCGGAGGGATATATTAACGACTCAATTACATACAAAAAAGAGTTATGCAACAATATTTTAAGTGGCAGTGCGAAAAATCATCCAGTTGAAATACTAGGTTTGTCAATTTGCGAGAAAACCATTGAAGTTCCATTTCATTCATTAACACAAGAAACCAGTTGCATTCAGGTTTAATTTTGCAGCATGCCACAAACTGTACTTTCAATATTAATATTGTTGAAAAATATTGTTCCTAACACTTGCGCAAAGTGTCTTTCACGCACTTAAAGCTTCTAATTGCTTTTGCGCGCGGGAAAGTATCACTTTACGCACTTCTTAGGAAAACAACTATTTTCGTGCTACACTGTTCGGCCATAACTATTCTTATCCCTACTCATAAATTTGTGGGTTTTTGGGTTAGGAAACTTGACAAATATGTCAACTTGATAGAAGTCAACCTAACAATTATTCAAAAATGTCGTGTAGATGCAAGGTAATGGATATGCAAATTATTTATCTAAGAAAAAGATCACGGAAAATTTTGAGACCTTAAATAACTATTGTATCTTGATGTGCGATCTAATTTTAATTGATCTTTCTATTGATTGAGAGTTCCATTTTTGGCTTTTCTCTTAAATCAGTAAGTTGATCGTTGTCCATAAACCCTCTTAAGGTTAACTGAACTTTTAATATCTCTTGTTTTGTTTTTCTATTTACATTTTTAATTCGGCCAATTTCTTGGTTTAATTGAAACATTTTTTGGGACAAGTTCTCCTAGAGTATATTCTGTAGAGAAGTGTTGTTAACAAACGTAGTGGTCGGTTTTGTAGACAAAAATATTTGGATGAAGAACGAATCCTTAGTGTGTGAACCTAAATAATAATTTAGTGATAATTACAAACCTTACAGATTTTACTTTCGGATCAACCCTCCAGTTTGGTAAATGCTTACCAATCCGTTAACATTTCCTGATCTGTAAACATATCATAATTTTCTTCCGTATTCAAGCAAAAAGGAACTGCACATTTACACAGATAACACCAGATTTTCTAAGAATATTCTATGATTGTTTGTTGTATTCTCAGAATATTCTGTTAGGCATCTGGTATTATCTGTTTTGAGTAGGGTGCTATGGAAACAATATTTTACCATTGAGAGTTATAGTCACACTTTTGTGTGCGTCAATATTTGTAATGTATGTAATGATGTTTCCAATTAATCAACGTGTAAGTAAATAGTTTATTTTGAATCAATCAGCTGTTAAAATGTAAAGAAATATCCGACAGGAGTTTAAGATAGCAACCATAATGGATAAAGGAAAATCCACAACAGCTCCATGAAAGACCGCTTCACGACCATAAGATATCCGTATGATGTGGTGTTGCTTATTCTTAATGACTAGAGTTATCGCTAATACTAACTTTTACTACATTAACCAAGCTTTAGTAAGTTAAAAAATGCCGAAAAAATATTCGACAGTACCTTTCCACCGAACCATAGAATATTCTCCGAAAATGTATTTTTCTGGATATTCTGAAAACAATCTAGAATATTCTCCGAATATATAAAACTTCTATAGATGTTCTAAGAATATGCTGAGAATAATCTAAGATATTATTGATTATTTATAGGATGTTCGACCGATATTCTATGAATAATCAAAAGGATCACATGTAGGAAGTATTTATACATAGGACATATATATCTACAGAATATTCGTATAATATTCAAATATCCTAAACAGGATATTTTAAGGATGTTTTTGCTATCTGGGCAGACATACTGCTTATACAATTGTGGATGATTTCCTAAACGTAATGGAATACAATAGTATGCCAAGAAAATTTTACTATTAATAGTAGTTGACAAGGATAATATAACTCTACGAGTATACCTTAAGACACCTGAAAGGAATTTTGGAATATTAATGTAATTTTTAGAATAATGGTTACCGTATTCCTTTCTTTCAATTAGAAAATAAATAAATAAAATAGTGCCCCACTGACTCCCGGTCCGATTTAATTTTTCTTCACGTCATCGATCTGACGCAACACAACACCGACTCTACTAGAAAGCTTGGAAGCGGGCATCGGTGAGTCATCATAAGTAGTTTTTTCCGCAATGAACAGCTGCCATATTGTTAGGCACTGTCATGTCAATGTTCATTTTTGGAAGTTTGTTTACATTGATGAATCGTAAAATAAGTTCTTTTTCCTGGTTCTTCAAGCGAATGTTTAGTTTTCGTTACATGTAAGTATACTTACAATGTGTATATTATAGATATGGTGTTTTGCCTATGATTCCTTTTTTACTTTTTAGATTATAGCAACGAAATCAGTTATCAGATTCTCCACAATAATTCAAACTTTTGCAGAGAATGAGAAAACGCGGTAGATTCAAACAGTGTGAAACACTTGGTTTTGTTCGTAAACTTCCTATAATCAAAGAGAATGCTCTTCTAAGCATAAGAGAGATGTTTAGAAGGTTGAAGTAAGCGCTCTTTATACATTTTAGGCATATATTCATATTGCAAAAAATATTTATTGTGTTAAAACAGTATTTAATTTTAAAACCATTGTTATTGATTTTAATATACTTTGTCAATAATATATTTTTAAATTTGTTACTTGCAGATTAAACTTGATGAATGACATTGAGGAATCTATGTGCAAATGCTCTAACAGGTCGATTGTTGTGTCATCATATGGCTACATTGCTAATATTTGCATACCACAATATATCCGTAACAGATGGGGTAAAAACCATAGATGATTGTTTGGTAGAAAATGGTACTCGGAAGAAAAAATTTCTGAAATATGCCAGAAAACAGTAGGCCAATTGCCAAATGAAACCTGGTTAATCGCAAGGACGAATCGTTTGACTTTCAGGAATTTTGGATCTGTTCTGGATGATAAATAAAAGATTCCCACCTTCATTATTATTCATTCAGTGTGTATTTTATGGTAAGTTTTATTGAGCTTTAAAAAGGGTATTGTGTTTCAGTTACTAATTCTGTTCTATATACATATGTATATATCTAAATTATATGTTAAACAGTTATTTACCACAAACATCATGAAACAGATTAATTTTGTATATTTTGCAGCCCTCTCAAATCAAAATACTTTTTGACCA
This sequence comes from Kuschelorhynchus macadamiae, assembly GCA_030620095.1. Taxonomy (NCBI): domain Eukaryota; kingdom Metazoa; phylum Arthropoda; class Insecta; order Coleoptera; family Curculionidae; genus Kuschelorhynchus; species Kuschelorhynchus macadamiae. The sequence continues at coordinate 303,737 of JAUTXW010002137.1, read as the reverse complement.
CTGAACATCCCATCGTAATAATTTTTAGCTTCTTGGGAGTTTTTTTTTTATAGGTGGTTGTGGTAATCATCGATTCTACACGTCATTTAAATAAATTGCTTATCAGTTATATTGAATGCAGTTACCAAGGGCGTCCATAAGGGGGGAGGGCACTGCCCCCTCCATGTATTTTGGAAAATGTTCTCTAATAGCTGAACCACCTGCGTACGCCTTTGGCAGTTAATTTGAACTAGGTCATGTCATATGGAATGACATTTTTGTAAACTTACTAGTAAAAGCTGGATTGCAATTAACCATTTAAGAAGTCGAACTGAGAATACTGTGCTTTATTAACTGAAAAATATTAAAAGAATGATTTACTCAAAATTTAAACTGGTTTTATTGTTAAAAATGTATGAATTTATTTTTGATAAAAATAGGACAATTATTAATTACTGTTTATGGCAAAATCTGAATATGGCTATTTCCGATCTGACATTTGCAGACTAATGAATATTTATCTGCTGCCTCTATCTTTTTATTATTCTTTTCAGTAAGAAACACTTTAGATGGCATAAAGACTATACAATGGGGGCAAGACAAAAAACTTATGGAAATATTTGAAAAAAACCAAAATGCTACCGTTACTGCAACACTGTGGCTTGATAAGCGTAGATTTATTGGAGGAAGTACTGATGGCTTAGGGGAGAAGATTATACATATATATATATATATATATATATATATATATATATATATATAATTTTTGGTAGTTTCTTAAACCATTTATTTATATATATTTTACTTCAATTTTCTTGGGTTTAGGTTTATGTAAAAATAAAAACGCCTTTTTCCAACTTTGTTCTCTCTATTTTACGTTTCGCAAGAACCCAGTTACCGCAAGCTACAACTAAAGGAAATGATACACATCAAAAAAGAAAAATTTTCTGTTAACGACAAACAAGACATCCATAATTTAAGTCAAGTATATTATAATCTGTTAACTTAAAAGTAAAAATATCACACTGTATTCTTTTTCGTCTGCCTATGTATATATATTTTAACGTTTTTTCTATACCATAAAACAACAAGTAAAACCAATAAATTAAAAAAACTTCTTAACTGAGTTATTCATACAATAACATCCAGATGAATGAAGCCTACCTAAAATCGATCGAGGTATGTAACCAAAGTGAATTTCTGTTTTATTTATTTCTGTACTAATTTTTGTCCGATATACATTGTCGAAGTGATTTATATATATAAAAAAAAATAACGTAATGTCCCATATTTATAATTGTGTATTAATGTCCTGATTCTATTGTTTTAGGTAGTATGATAATCTTGTACATTTTTGAAAAAGCCTACTATGTTAGGCGAAACGTAAAATAGAGAGAACAAAGTTGGAAAAAGGCGTTTTTATTTTTACATAAACCTAAACCCAAGAAAATTGAAGTAAAATATATATATATATATATATATATATATATATATATATTTTTTTTACTTAAGTAGATACATATCATTTTTAAGTAGAAATTAAATACTGTAAAATATATTTTTTTTGTCACAGTCCCTACAACAAATTATATGTAATAAAATGCTTAAATAAACCTTTATCTTGTCTTTAATTATAAAAAAGTACTTTTAGTCAGTTATTTAAATATAATATAGGCAACAAAAAGTAATTTTATAAATCAGCATTGGGAAAATTCAGTTATACAGAATAACTCTATAGAAGTCTAAAGTATATTACATAAGTGTTGAAAGTGAAATTTTTCAAAAGAGGTAGGTCGTAGGAAAAATAGTAAACTATTTTTCTTACAACCACAAAGAGTCTTCAGTACGACTTTATTTACTTCTCAACACTAGTATTGAAAAAAACTGAGTAACTGATTTGAAATAGATTAAAAGTAGGCTTTAGCTTTTTTTTTACTTACTGGGTACTATAGTTTTGAAATTTACCATTTTTCAAATAGGTACTATAGTGTTGAATTTTTTTTTAACACACGTGTGATATAAACCACTTTCTAGTGTTTCTAGTGTGAACAGTGCTTTTTTGTCAGTTTCATATGAAGCTGCATGACAAAAAATTTTGTCTAACAAATTTACTTCAATTCCAATTTGTAGGAAAACATAACGCAACAAAACCTGCCTCTGTAAAATTAGTTGAAAAGAGAAACCCAATCAGTGTTTTTAATGAATTTTCTTTCATATCAGAGGAAAGATTTTCTTAATCTGAAATAATATTCTATTATTTATTATGACAAACCAGCATACCAAATATCTTTAACAAAATGAAACAATATTTACATTTTTATCACAGTTTTATTCACACACTAATTAACAGATACACAAATATATACATACATACATATATACAACTTAAACTAAGGAAAAGAGACTAATACAACATTAAAAAGCTAATAAGATTTTATCAAAATAGAAGAATAATAATTATATAAACTATACAATGTTACATAAATTTAGATTGATTCTATATTTTGAAATAAATGGGGTTTAAAATGGTATGTTCTGATCATTAAGGCTCAGATTGTGGAAGTGAAATTTGTCTCAATGGGAATGCAGATGTATAAACGTATATATAATCAAGTTAAACATCAAACCTTTTATAATGATTTTTCACAAGAAAACTCGCAAAATGTGTATGAGGCTGATCTAGTTGAGTTGAAATATATATTTTTTCATGAGACTTTTCATTACTTTTACGACCTGTGCTGTCCACTAAAATTAGAAGAAGTAAGAGCAGTAAAGCAAACAGTTATGTTATGATATGAATGCTTTTGTTGGCAGTTGGAGTAAAACCTTCTCTTTTTTTTGCATGAAGCCACTTCTTTCGACTTTCTTCGTCCTTTGGAAACCGAAAAAATGAACCTTAGGTCCTTTCGGATAGTTTCCATTGCACTTAGGTACACAACAAATAAAGGGCATTGTTCTAAATTCACATATTTCTTTGCAAATCCACTTTTTATTAGAATTCAAGTGTTAAATTCTCTACCACAAACTTCTATTTTGACGAAATTTTTATAGCACCAATCCCAAAACTAATAGCACTAACACAAATATGTATAGAAATAGTTAAAAACTACTAATGTTCTAATTCATTTGTAAAAACGAATGCAAAAAACACGCCGTAAACGAATTTACAGATAGCAGCGCAACACCGTCTCTACTAGAAATCCTGGAAAGGGCCCCGGCCGTTGACAGCTTGCGACGAGTCATCACTAGTAGTAAATTTTTGTAATTAACTGCTGCCTGTAAATTCGTCTACGGCGTATTTTTTGTATTCCTTTTTACAAATAAATTAGAACATTAGTAGTTTTTAACTATTTCTGTACATATTTGTGTTAGTGCTATTAGTTGCTGAAACTGGTGCTATAAAACTTTCGTCAACGTAGAAGTTTGTAGTAGTGAGGTTAACACTTAAACTGTAATAAAAATGGATTTTCAAACAAACATTTTAATTTAGAACAATGCCTTTTATTTAGTTGTGTACCTAATTGCAACGGAAACTATCTGAAAGAGCCTAACCTTCATTTTTTGGGTTTCCAAAAGACGAAGAAAATTTAAAGAAGTGACTTCATGCAATAAAAAGGTTTTATTCCAACAAAAGCATTCACAGCATAACTCATGAAAAGATATATATTTCAACTCGACTAGATCGGCCTCATACACATTTTGCTAACTTTCTTGTGAAAGGTAATTATAAAAGGTTTGATGTGTATCTTGATTATATATACGTTTATACATCTGCACTTTCATCGAGACAAATCCCACTTCCACAATCTGAAGCTTACGATCAGAACTCCCCATTTATTTCATAATAAAATATTGTCTAAACAATTCACTTTTCACGAGTTGGGGTGTGTATGAGCTAGGTGAAACCAAAAGAAAAAAATAGTTGAGTTAACATCTCAGTTTTACTATAACTATAATCTACTTTATTAAAATCTCCCGGAACCAAAATTCTCACTTTGGCATTGAAACTTTCTGTCAAATTATATACATGACACATTAACAAAATTCTCGATTTTGCAGATTCTGATAGCAAGAATAGAATAAATCTAAATTTCTGTAACATTGTATATTTTATATAATTATTCTTCTATTTTGTTAAAATCTTATAAGCTTTTTAATATCATATTAGCCTCTTTTTCGTAGTTTAAGTTGTACATATGTATATATATATATATATATATATATATATATATATATATATATATATATATATATATATATATATTGTGTATCAGTTAATTAGTCTATGAATAAAAATGTGCTAAAAATGTAGATATTGTTTCATCTTGTTAAAAATATTTGGTATGTTAGTTTATCATAATAAATAATAGAATGTTACTTCAGATTAAAAAAATCCTACCTCTGACAGGAAAGAAAAAATGTTTTACAAAGACTAGAAAACTCATTAAAAAAAAACTGGTTGTTTCTCTTTTCAACCAATTTTACAAATTGGAATTGAAATAAATTTGTTAGATCAAATTTTTTGTCATGCAGCTACATATGAAACTGACAAAACAGCACTGTTTATGCTAGAAAGTGCTTCATATCACACGTGTGTTAAAGAGGATTTCAACACTATAGTATTTGAAACATGGTAAGTAAAAAAAAAGCTAAAGCATACCTTTAATCGATTTCAAATCAATTACTCAGTTTTTTTAATACTAGTATTGAAAAGTAAATAAAGTCCTACTGAAGACTGTTGTAGGTTGTAAGAAAAATAAAATAAAAACTTTCACTTTCCGCACTTATGTAATATACTATTAGACTTCTATAGAAAGTTATTCTCTATAACTAAATTTTCCCAATGCTGATTTATAAAATTTCTTTGTCCCTTACATAAAGGGGGGACTTGAATTTACTACCTCTGAGCACAGCGTATATTATATTTAAATAACTGACTAAAAGTACTTTTTTATAATTAAAGACAAGATAAAGGTTCATTTAAACATTTTATTATACATAATTTGTTGTAAGGACTATGACAAAAAAAACATATTTTACACTTTTTTATTTCCACTTAAAAATAATACGTATATACTTAAATAAAATAAATATATTCCCATTAGTTTTGGGTTCTTGCCCCCATTGTATGGTCTTTATGCCATCTAAAGTGTTTCTTACTGAAAAGGATAAAAAAAGCTTATTAGTCTACAAATGTCAGTTCGGAAATAGCCACTGACAATATTCAGATATTGCCATAGGCAGTATAATTAGTAATTGACCTATATTTGCTAAAAACATGTTCATAATTTTTTATACCATAAAACCAGTTTAAATTTTTATAAACACATGAATAAATTACCCTTTTAATATTTTTCAGTTAATAGCATACAATTCTCAGTTCGACTGCGGAAATGGTTAATTCCAATCCAGCTTTTACTAAGTGAGTTTGCAAAAGTATCATTCCATATGACCTAGCTCAAATTAACTGCCAAGGGCGTCCGCAGGAGGGAGGGGTAACAACATTCAAACACAGGAGTGTGGTGTGCCTTTAATATGTAATTTCTATTCAGCGATTACAGAACATTTTCCAAAATACAAGGAGGGGGGCAGCACCCTTATGGACGCCTTTGGTAACTGCATTCAATAGAATAGCAGTGACATTACAAGCAATTTGTTTAAATAAAGGGTATAATCGATGATTACCACAAACCCCCATAAAACATTGTATCCAACTCCTAATAAGCTAAAAATCCGTAAAAATCATTACGCTGGGATGTACAGTGGGGAAAAAAACGTATTTTCATTTGAGAAGGCTGTCAAAATTAATCCATTTCATGATGTTTGTGATAAATAACTTTTTAACATATAATTTAGATATATACATACAGCGACTAACCAGGTTTCATTTTGCAATTGGTCTACTTTTTTTTTTCTTCTGTGTACCGTTTTCTGCCAATCATCTATGGTTTTTACCCCATTAGTTACGGATATATTGTGGTATGCAAATATTAGCAATGTAGCCATATGATGATACAACAGTTGACCTCTAGAGCATTTACACATAGATTCCTCAATGTCATCAAGTTTAATCTGTAAGTAACAAATTCAAAAATATATTATTGACAAATACTGTTTTAACATATTAAATATTTTTTACAATATGAATATGTGCCTAAAATGTATAAAGAGCGCTTACCTCAACGTCATCAAGTTTAATCTGTAAGTAACAAATTCAAAAATATATAATTGACAAATACTGTTTTAACATATTAAATATTTTTTACAATATGAATATGTGCCTAAAATGTATAAAGAGCGCTTACCTCAACGTCATCAAGTTTAATCTGTAAGTAACAAATTCAAAAATATATTATTGACAAATACTGTTTTAACATATTAAATATTTTTTACAATATGAATATGTGCCTAAAATGTATAAAGAGCGCTTACCTCAACCTTCTAAACACGATCTCTCTTACACTTGCAAGAGCATTCCCTTTGATTATAGGAAGTTCCCCATCAAAACCAAGTCTCTCACTCTGTTTGAATCTACCGCGTTTTCATCTTCTTTGCAAAAGCTTGAATTATTGTTAAGAACCTGATAACTGATTTCCTTGCTATAATAATCTAAAAAGTAAAAAAGGAATCATAGCCAAAATACACATATCTCTATTATGATTATTCAAGTAACAATCAAGCTTTATTTATTAGAAATCGACAATATACACTTGCAGTTATTCGTAAGTATACTTACATGTAACAAAAACTAAACATTAGTTTACGAATAATCAGTGTAAACAAACTTCGAAAAGTGAACATTGACATGACAGTGCCAAACAATATGGCTGCCGCGACGTCACAACTCCAGATGTTCATTGTGGGAAAAACTACTTATGATGACTCATCGATGCCCGCTTCCAGGCTTTCTAGTAGAGACGGTGTTATCCGACATCGGTATCAAAAAATCAAATTTCACTTGATACACGGGCCCACTGCATAAACTCTTCAAATACATGAACTCTAATATAAATGACTTGACATTTTAGAACGTATCAGTGATGTAACCCTTTAGAGTTGGATTGCTTGTTATGTCAAAATGGATAACTTGGATAACTATTCATTTTATTATTCCGTACCAACTTACATGCAACTTTAAACTTTTGTATTTCATTTCCAATTGTTTATAGGATTCTAGATATATTTACTGTACGTTAGTTTTTGTCTAGTTTAAAAATTTTAATTTTCAAATTTATATAAAATCTTAACAATAGTTAAAAACTACATTAGGGTGCATCACTCGAACCTAAAAACTTAAGAAACCTTTGAAAGAATCTGCATATCTAATCACCAATTCTAAAATACAGGCAACATTTAAATAAAAGCTACAGCTGCTTGTATAAACGATTTTCAAAAAACTACAGTTTTGTTTCTCGGGGTAATTAAAAAAGTGCATTAAAATTATCGATAATTTTATTTTCATGTTTTGGCCAAAGAGGTATTTTAACAAAATATGAAAATTAACCAATGCAATTTTTTAATGCAAAAATATCTGATAATTTTAATGCATGAGTGTAATTTAAAGAAAATATTCGTTGATTTTAATGGGAATTAAAAACAAACGTGTAGCGGAAACTACAGTTCTAATAGTTAGTACTTTTTGCACACTGGGAGTTCACCACCTTTTCAGAAAAACTTGTTTGATTGTTAAGAGAAGACGTTTTATTTGTTTTTAGTGTGAATGCTTCGTGGTGGTTTTTCTTGACTTTTATATAGGAAAGTGATTTGCAATTAGAATGTCCTATAATCTTAATCAGCTTCTGTTCGCCGATAAGATGTTTACCCAATTAGGAAATAGCTGTTCCAGTTGGCAGTATACCGCCTTTTGAAAACTAACCTTTCCACCCTATGTAGTTTCAGTAAGTATGGAATTATATTCAGTCCGCCTGTTCACTACCATAATTGATCTCTTTTTTAAAATAACCGAAAAGTCATCAGCACTCTCACCACCTCGCCATGCTAATTTGAATGCTAACACAAAATACCGTTTTTTTGCGGGTCACCAGACGTATTTTCATTGCAATCTTCTACCATTCTCATTTATTCGTTGCCTTTTTAAAAAATTACACTAGCTCTAACTAACACTAGTTTACCCTTCGCGTCCTTCATGTCCCGGAAAATTCAACATAAACAAATATAAAATATAGTATTCTTTATAGTACCCTTTTTAAAACAATTTTTTGTCAAATTTCATTCGTATCCATACTGTTTTAATCCTGTAGTAAGTCATTATAGTCTTCCTCTTTCTACTTTTCATGTTGAATGCTCAATCTTGTAACACGTTTGCAAGATATTTAGGCTGGGTTTTTCATTTTAAACATATACTCTGTTGTTGCAAAATGTCCTGAGTTTTCAGACAATTCAGGTATTTTTAAACGAAACGAGACATCCTTTAAAAAGCAGGTTAACGTATGAACACAGACCACCGACTTATTCCGTGTACTGTGCGTATGAATTGTCAAACTTACATATTAGTTATGTGAATGTCATTTGTCATATGAATGCTTTTGTTGGCAGTTGGAGTAAAACCTTCTCTTTTTTTTTGCATGAAGCCATTTCTTTCGACTTTCTTCGTCCTTTGGAAACCGAAAAAATGAACCTTAGGTCCTTTCGGATAGTTTCCATTGCACTTAGGTACACAACAAATAAAGGGCATTGTTCTAAATTCACATATTTCTTTGCAAATCCACTTTTTATTAGAATTCAAGTGTTAAATTCTCCACCACAAAACTTCTATTTTGACGAAATTTTTATAGCACCAATCCCAAAACTAATAGCACTAACACAAATATGTATAGAAATAGTTAAAAACTACTAATGTTCTAATTCATTTGTAAAAACGAATGCAAAAAACACGCCGTAAACGAATTTACAGATAGCAGCGCAACACCGTCTCTACTAGAAATCCTGGAAAGGGCCCCGGCCGTTGACAGCTTGCGACGAGTCATCACTAGTAGTAAATTTTTGTAGTTAACTGCTGCCTGTAAATTCGTCTACGGCGTATTTTTTGTATTCCCTTTTACAAATAAATTAGAACATTAGTAGTTTTTAACTATTTCTGTACATATTTGTGTTAGTGCTATTAGTTGCTGAAACTGGTGCTATAAAACTTTCGTCAACGTAGAAGTTTGTAGTAGTGAGGTTAACACTTAAACTGTAATAAAAATGGATTTTCAAACAAACATTTTAATTTAGAACAATGCCTTTTATTTAGTTGTGTACCTAATTGCAACGGAAACTATCTGAAAGAGCCTAACCTTCATTTTTTGGGTTTCCAAAAAATTTAAAGACGAAGAAAATTTAAAGATATATATGACTTCATGCAATAAAAAGGTTTTACGTTTATACATCTGCACTTTCATCGAGACAAATCCCACTTCCACAATCTGAAGCTTACGATCAGAACTCCCCATTTATTTCATAATAAAATATTGTCTAAACAATTCACTTTTCACGAGTTGGGGTGTGTATGAGCTAGGTGAAACCAAAAGAAAAAAATAGTTGAATTAACATCTCAGTTTTACTATAACTATAATCTACTTTATTAAAATCTCCCGGAACCAAAATTCTCACTTTGGCATTGAAACTTTCTGTCAAATTATATACATGACACATTAACAAAATTCTCGATTTTGCAGATTCTGATAGCAAGAATAGAATAAATCTAAATTTCTGTAACATTGTATATTTTATATAATTATTCTTCTATTTTGTTAAAATCTTATAAGCTTTTTAATATCATATTAGCCTCTTTTTCGTAGTTTAAGTTGTACATATGTATATATATATATATATATATATATATATATATATATATATATATATATATATATATATTTGTGTATCAGTTAATTAGTCTATGAATAAAAATGTAGATATTGTTTCATCTTGTTAAAAATATTTGGTATGTTAGTTTATCATAATAAATAATAGAATGTTACTTCAGATTTAAAAAATCCTACCTCTGACAGGAAAGCAAAAATGTTTTACAAAGACTAGAAAACTCATTAAAAAAAAAACTGTTTGTTTCTCTTTTCAACCAATTGCGTATGAATTGTCAAACTTACATATTAGTTATGTGAATGTCATTTGCTCTGTAGGTATAGCGATGAATTTTGGAGATTGTTAAATACCAATTGTATAAACATGTTTTGGAAAGAAATCTAACATGAAATTCTCTCGTAACGAATCCTTTCTTTATGAGGGAAAGTGAAAGATTACACTGTTTGTATATATTAACGTATTACCAAATAACTAAGTACGAAACTAATCAGAATGAAATATTTCACTTTCTCTTATGAAAGGAAGAGTTCGTAAAGAAGAAAGTTCCGGGTAAAGCCAATTTTTCATTTTTTTGTTGTTGAAAAATTGCATTCTTCTTATAATAAATGTAATATATATGTGAAATATTCATTTTAATTCTAGCGAATGTTATGGCAGATTTTTTAACACTTTTCAATTAAGTTTTCAGATCTAACCCTCGATTGCCACCAAGCCAGTCACAGTTGAATCTCATATCGAACAGCGATGACGTCAATACATCTTTTATCAGTAATATGAAAGAAATTGCAGCTGACAAGAATTTTTGGTACATTGTCCTCTCTTTAGGACTTGCAAATGGAGTTTGGAATTCTTTCGGGGTGTTAATAAATAACCTTTACCTGAATTATTTTCCAGTAAGTGAAACTATAAAAAATATTAGAACCATCTAAGAATAATCAAAACAATTTAATTCTCCTAATGATGGTATCATACCAAATCTCTCATTATATTGTGATGCCGCCTTCTATCTGGGTTTAACTTAATGATCTCAAAAATAAATAGCTAAATTTCAAAATAATTTGCTAGGTTTTAGATTTTTATTTAAAACAAGTATACCTAGACCCAATAAAAGCTGACTTATCTGTTAAGTCTGGATAAAATCTCAAGCATATTTCATTTAACCTAAAGAATCATGGTTCTTGGGTTTAAACCGAATCAAGTTGGAATTACATTTCGACGTTTTGCTTGCTTGTACGAGATATCTGCAGGAATCTTCACTGCACGAAATCAAAACATTAAATGAAATCCGATGAGCAGAGTTTAGGTATTTAAACCCGACCAGTATTTTTCGACGTGTGACTTACTGTTATAATTCGTTTTCACCCACGATGGTATCATTTGCATTAATCATGTGTTCTGTTGAGTGCTGGTGTTCAGCTACAGCGGATTGAACAATTTATTTTATACTTATATATCTTTAAGTTCCTTAAGTCTAGTAGATATAGACCGTCCAGTTTCACCTAAATAGACTTTACCGCAGGCACAGGAAATTTCATTGCCCAATCTGTTGTATTTTTGATTCATGTTACGACAACGTCACAACAAGGCTACAATTGTTTTGACTGAAATGGGTCATTGCGCCTGTGGCATTGTACACAGGGATCATTTTATCCTTGTTGTAACGTGAATCAAAAACACATCAACATTATTTGTCCCAACTAAAGTCAGGAATCGATAGAGTAATTAAATGACGGGCGTGGTTTAGCCAGCAGAGTAGTTGTTTTTGTGATTCCAATTTATCGCCCAATCGTTTTGTGTGCTAAAGAATGTGTGAGTCTAGTCTAAGACCTTCTGCAATTTTATCTATGGTACCTAGTATAAAAATCAAGACTGCACTACTTGATGGTTGACTATCCAATACTGGTAGAGGTAGGGGATTATTGTAATATCCAATGCCTAATATCTTCAATGCAAAATTCATTTGATTTTAGACCTTTAATCAGTTTCTCCGTTTTATTCGTCCTAAAGACCAATGCATTGACAATCTTTGTAATTTTGTGACAGAATGTTGGTTTTAGATTATCGTAGCCATGCAGTTCAAGCCACGGACTATCTAAATATATTCTAAATTATTTTCGTTATTTTTTAGATAAATTCTTAAAATTCTCTGGATTCTCTCAGGCGTAAAAAATAATAACTGATTTGTGTATTAATTTCAGTTGCTCTTTGTGTGACATTAATGAAATGATCTTATGTTTGGTTGGCCATCTTACACGGTCTTCAGAATGAAGGGTTTATTTTTACAGCATTTGACATGCTCTTTTTTTCCTGAAAATTGTATTAATATTGCTGTGAACGCAAACATCACGAACGCATTTCTATTTCATTAAACCTTATTCGTTTTCAGTGGCGTATACAGATATTGCTTCTGGGGGGGGGGGGGGTCTTCAAGTTTCCTATTATTCTGTTCTGCTTACTAGATATGTGAACTTTTACATTTTGAGCGTAAATTGTATGGACAACCAAACATCAAAAAAAAAGTCATTACTTTAGTTAAACTAACTTTGGAGGGGTTTTACCAGCCAAACTCCAGTCCTTATAAAATACTATTTCTATCATTTTACCTTAAAACAAAAGTGACTCTGGGAGGAGGGGGGGATTAACCCGTACTGTTAAAACATACGAATAAAAACAGTACTGTGTCTTTTTCTACACCATACGGTTTTGAACAGTGTTGTTTGGGTAGGAACGTACGTGCAAAACGCTACAGATTTTTACGTACGAAAATAACTACGATTGAAACTGTAGAAAATAATCTAATTGTGTGCAGCCTATAAGCAATGTAATTCTACAAAGAAAGAAAACTAACGCATACCTCCTTTAATAAATTTAGCTCTTACACTATATTAACATTTTCATAACATAAAATGTGCAGAGCAAGCCATCTTACGTATTATTTTTCTTGAGTAAAACATTTAATTTGCAGTAATTTTTTAAATGAAAATTTCCTTCACCCGGAGCTTCTCTCGTTATGAATTTTTCCTTGTGTTAGGAATAGTGAAGAGTGACAGAATTTAGTTCAGTACATAGTCATTTCGCAACACATTATACCGTCTTTTTAAACATTTTTATAAGACGCCATTTTGTTCCATCTTATTCGATTCGTACCAAAATTTTACCAGTTTCTACCCATTACTTGATTTTTGGTGGAGTAGTTTTTACATTGACACACACTTCCATTTTTTTACGTCATATTGAATTCGTACCACTGTATCTCTATATCAATCACATTTAATTTAAACATTATTTGGGCGCCATCTTGAATTCGGACTACAATTTTACCAGTTTATCCCTATATTTACCGCATTTAATGCTTGCACAAAATTCAAATCAAATCAATAAGTAGTTTTTCAGGCTGATTTTATAAATATTTTATTAGGCCGTCATGCCACCATTTCGAATTAATACCACAATTTTACTAGACTATAGTAACTTGAATCTGGCCAGAGCAAATAGGTGGGCGTGTCATAATTCAAATTTCCACGGGTTTCATGTTTGTATTGTAACAATAACGATGTTTTGTAAGTTACGATTTATGAATAAACAAAATAAATGTAATGAGATTTACTTTATTTTTTTCGAAATAAAAATTAATGTTATACTTACCTATAATAATTGGAATGGAAATTAAATACTTACATAGATATAGGTAATATTTATTTAAGAAATTAGATCCAATAAAATATTAATCTTTAATTAATTTAATATGATGTGTATTAAGTATTTATTTATACACAAGAACAAGCAATATTTTCTGAATAAAATTAGACACTCATATGTAGCAGGAATAACTAACGTAAATATAAATAAAACACTACATCACTAAGTTTAAAAGTACTTTATTAAAAATTCGGAAAATCAAAGGAGGGGCGTCCGTTTGGTGCAATGGCAAAGGTAAAACCCCTCTAAACCTAGCCTAGAACCCAGTAACATTTAAATTAACAATCAAAATCAAACTTGGAATAGTTATAATGTCTACTAGTAAGTATATGTACTAGGTGGGATTGTATGAATTCAAAATATTGCTCCCAACATTTTAAAAAAACATCTAAATTAACAAACTTAAACCTATAATAATCCTAAAGTTAATGTTATTGTCTACTAATTCTAAATAAGTATGTAAGATGGGATTGTAGGAATTAAAACATTGTTGGATAATTTAATACATTACATATTTGGGTGTTTGGTGGAAGGAAAATATTTCTGTTTTTGCATTTTGCGTTTCTGTGAAATTTAGCTTGTCTTTTCTTGATATTTTCTTACAGTTATTTGGATGTCTTTCATAAACTTGGTGAAATTTTCGTCATCTAATCCGTCGATGAAGTTATGTAGGTTTTCCCTTTCCCATTGAAGTTTTTGCGTGCTTTGTGCCTAGACCTCATCTGTTGCTTGATTGGTTTTTTCTACCTTCTCTCTGATAAAATAATTAATTTCCTGTTCGCGCTCTAGCTTGATCATTGAATTTTCTCCGAAACTCTTTGCGAGTTTATCTAAAATAAAAATCTTTATTATTTTATTTAACTAAAGTTAGTAATTTTCATTTTAGTTGGACCTAAACCTGTGATACAATACTGTTCTTTCTTTTTAATTTGACCTGCAATAGACAATCATAAATAGCTAGGGAAAAAATGGGGATTCAAATTTTAGTAAATAATATAACTTTTTGTTTTGAAAAAGATTATAAAGACAGTATGAAATAAAATAATATACGATACACGTCCGTTAGTCCGTTTATTTGGACCTAGACCTGTGATACAATACTGTTCTTTTTTTTTAATTTGACATGCAATAGACAATCATAAATAGCTAGAGATAAAATGGGGATACAAATTTTAGTAAATAATATAACTTTTTTGTTTTGAAAAAGATTATCAAGGCAGTATGAAATAAAATAATATACGTTACACGTCTATTAGGTGTTATTGCATAACTTGTTTAAATTCCAAAACAACTCGTACTCTAATACGTCACCTAACGGTCTTATAACGTAAAATACTATTTTTTACATACCTTCCTTATTAAATAAGAAACCATAGTTCTTGCTATTAGCATTCCATTCCTGAACCTTCATTTTGTATTTTCTAGACAAATTTGTGATGTCTTGAGTTGTTAAGACTGCCAATCTTTCCAATTTTGGGGCTTCCGATTTTCCTGAATCTTCTAAAATCTTGTTTGGTGGTACTCCAGACAGCAGCTTCTCTACTACAATTTTTTCTTCTGCCTTCGAAAGATGTTTGCTTTTTAATGTCCAACATGTGTTTTCCAAAAACGAACTGAAACATGCCCTTCATTGTGCATTTTGCAAATGAGCCAGGAGGGTCACAATCCTTTAATTTTAATTGTACCACCCGATTTCTCCGTCCTTATTGTGTAGTTGGGCTTATATCCTAAAGATAGATATTAAAGTATTATATTGTGTGATTATTCTTACCTAGGTATATTGTTTAGAAAAACTATTCAACAAACTATTATACCTTTATGGCTATTTCTGTTATAGTTATAATTCACCTTTATCTTTTGTTCCTTATTATAGAGCGATCTGTGCATTGCATAATTTGTATCAATTTTTTCCTCATTCTTCCATTTGTCGTAGTCTAAAAAACTCAAAAGTGGTTAACACAATACTCAACTGATGATATTCTTCAAGATGTTTTCATAATCCTTCATGACTTTTTAAATCATTTTCTTCCTCACATACTGGTCAAAAAATGTAACTAATTTTGGGATCTAACACATCTGTTTTATGCACTTTTGTGATATGACGATTCCTCAAATTTACATTTTTAAATATTTTGCTGCATTCGATGAAATTTCTTTGAGTTTGTTGAAGCCGTCGCAGAACATAAAGATGGATTCATATTTCTTGGTAATTTTTTTTTAGATACCTATTTAAACAAATAAGCAAGTAATTAATTAGTATATATTTAAACAATATATTGTTCTAACTAACAGGTCTCCCTCGAATACAGAGTATTTAAAAGTAAATCTCGTTGCACAAATAAGCACTCAAACCAAAGAAAATAACTAATATTTTTTGTGGTCAAATTCTAATAATTAACGAACGAAACTGAACACATAACCATAAACTTCCAAACAATTAAAAAAAGCGCGATTTACTTGGCCCAATTAGACGCAATTTGTTCTGGCCAATCAGACGCAACTTCCACTGTGCTTTTTACTGTAGTCTAATTTTACTAGTTCCTATATACCACAATACCTCATGGCACACAATTCCAAATCAAAACATTAAGAGGTTTTTTCAGGTTGAATTTTAAAATATTTTATTAAGCCGCCATTTTGGATTCGTACCAATATTTTACCAGTTGATTTCTACTAATTTGAGTTACATTGGATAAGCAGTTTTTAGTAATATTTTTTTTACATTTCACTAAGCCGCCATTTTCTTTCACTATATTGGATTTCTACCAAAATGTTACCGGGTCATCCCAATATTACCCTTAGGTTTTGACCAAAATTTGAAGTCAATCGGGTAAGTAGTTTTTTATCTATGCCGCGAAAAGACAGACTGACAGACAGACAGACAGAGCGACGGAATTGAGAAAACATGTTTTTCGGCATCTAGGGGTCCTGAAACGTTAAGTTCAGAAAACATCTGGGAGTGTGATGTTTTTAAGATTAATAATGCTTTAATTTTATGAGGGAAGTAAAAAGATCTGTTTTTGTATGGTATATTCAAAAATTATTAAATTAAATTAATTAAATGCGGACCATTATATATACAGTATGGAAAAAAAGTATGGACTACCCCTAATAATTTGGTAGTCTGTAGGTTTTATGGAAAACGCTCGAAAACGTTTATTTAGTATTTTAGTTTATTACATTCTGATAACACTTGTTTT
Source organism: Kuschelorhynchus macadamiae (assembly GCA_030620095.1). Lineage (NCBI taxonomy): Eukaryota > Metazoa > Arthropoda > Insecta > Coleoptera > Curculionidae > Kuschelorhynchus > Kuschelorhynchus macadamiae. The sequence continues at coordinate 287,037 of JAUTXW010002137.1, read as the reverse complement.
TTTATTGACAAAAATATGACGTGATCGACATTTTTTTAGTGGTAACATATGGCATGTGATCATTTGAAAGCTCTTGTTTCACTCAGTATGTTTCTAGATTTTAGTGCGATTCTATTGTGCCATTTCAAAATGGCATGTGGCATTTCAATTGTGCGTGGAACAAAAGTATGGACTACCCCTAATAATTTGGTAATTTAGTTTTTTAGTTTCCCACATTCTGATAACATTTATTAGTTTTTTTATTGACATCTGTCAAAACTATGACGTAATCGACATTTTTTTAATTGCAACATATGACATACATCATTTGAAAGCTCTGGTTTCACTCACTATGTTCCTAGATTTTACTCCCATTCGGTCGTGCCGTCTAAAAATGGCGCTTTCTCAGTTATTTGACATTTGTCGTATCTGAACATTTTTCATAAAACTAAAATCTACAAAATTATTAGGGATAGTCCATACTTTTTTCCACGCAAAATTGAACGGTCGCCATTTTGAAATCGCACAACAGAATCACACTAAAATCTAGGAACATACTGAGCGAAACAGGACCTTTTAAATGATGTGTCACATGCCATATGTTGCTATTTAAAAAATATGTCGATTACGTCATAATTTTGACAGATGTCAATTAAAAAACAAATCAATTTTATCAGAGTGTGGGAAACTAAAAAACTAAATTAAAGCGTTCGAGAATTTTCCATAAAACCTACAGACTACCAAATTATTAGGGGTAGTGCATACTTTTTTTTCCACATTGTATATTAGAAAAGTTTATTTTAAACTGAATAATATAAAATAGAATTTTTTTTTCTAGATGTTCATACCAAACCTTTTCCCGTATAAAATGTCTTTAAAAAATACAATACGACATGATTAAGAGAATGCGAAGCGAATTTAAAATCTCAGTTCTGCTGCTGCACATAAACTACATAAAGCTTGCCATGTGACAAGTCGATTCTTTGACAGAAATAAATAATTCACTGAGTGAGGCGATTTTCAGCGAAATATAACATACGGTAGTTGAACTTTAGTTAGAACCAATGACATCAAATTAAAGTGTATTTAGTAAAAAAACGGTGTGATTTTTCGAAAAAAGTTATAATGAAGTTGACTAAATTATACATCAAATTGCAGGAAAGTCCCTAGTTCTTGAACAAAACCAATTATAAATTTATCGAAAAATAAAAAATGAAGACAAAAAATACAAAGCATTCTATAATCTTCATGAAAAACAAAATGCTTTTTCCCGTTGATAAATAGGATATCGAAAAAAAAAAAAGAAATCTCCGTACATATAATAATTTTTGTAGAGTGCCCAAAATCCAGCAGCATCTGTAAAAGCAGGATTTCGGTAACTTGGTGCCGTAAAATAAAGATATATGTGTAAATATGTTTCTGATAACCTCATCTCTCCCCTATGTGTAGCCCTAAGAACTAAACTTTACCTAGACGTAAATACGTATTTCTAAAATACAATATATTAAATAAAATATATTAGAAAACAACTCAAATATTTTTATTTTTATGAAAATTTTAAATAGCTTTTCATTATTATTTTTTTTAGAATGGCGAAAGTGATGCAGGTCTCATAGCCCTTATAACCATTATTTCAGGAGGATGCATTGGTAGCATAGTTTTTGGAATACTATTGGATAAGACACATCATTTTAAGTAAGTAATATAAAAAGGAACTCAAATTTATTTCTTTAGATTACTTGTGTGTTGACTTTGATTACAGGGTATTCATTTAGTGGATAACAAGAATAAAACTTTAAATAGATGAAAATCGAGAAAATACGAATAGCAAAGTTAGGAAAAATCTCTACACTATTTTAGCACATTGCCTTTATTTATTAACAATAATAATAAAATAATTTTGGTATAAAAAAATTATTCCTTTCAAATCGAAGTCATCAAAATACACAAAATAAATGAATGGTGATTTTCCTAGCCTAACTTTAGGGTCTAAAACCACAAGTATCTATTAGCATTGTACGGGTATAATAAATAATAAGATATACTAGTAACTAATACACGCGTCAAGGTATTGAGTGATGCATGATGTCCAACGCCTGTGTAACTTTTTGTATGGCAAGGCTCCTATAGTTCAAGAATCTTTTTTAATATATAGGTTTATTCCGGCAAAGTATAAACAAGATCCATTAAATTGGCTGGCTCAGTGGTAGGATGCCCAATTAGCATTGGTGGTGTGTTCCAGTCACATCTCGAGCGATGACTTTTTTTTTAATGTTTTTTAACAAAACTTATAATTTGAATGTAGTTGTGTTTTAAAAATTGTGGATTGCGTTTAGTTAGCCCTGGTTAAGTCTTTTTTTTTGAGTGATGGAAAAAAGAGTATCTATATTAAAACCAGGTGCCAGGCTTTTAATAACTATAACCTTCCCCTGAGACGTTGTTTCTTGTTTCTTCTAGAAGATGACATAATTTTATCAAAATAATGCATTTTACCATAATATCTTTGTATATTTTAAGCCTGTTTGTACTTGCATCCTTACAAAAATCTTATTGTTAATAATTGTCATTCAATGTTATCCATTACTTGTCAGGGGTGTACTCAAATGGTGTTTGAAAGTAAGACATTTATAGTTTTCTTAATGGTCAAAGTCGACAGCATAACTACTTAACGATTTTTTTTCTTTGTAGACAATTTGTTAAGAAAAGGGAAACTAATAACTGTGATTGTGATTCAGTGTTATCCATTCTTAGTCAAGGACGTACTTAAGGACTGAGCAGTTCAACTTTGCGGCGGTTTAATTCTTGATCTCTCTTTTTAACTTAACACTACGATGCTTTCGAAATTTAGATATATTTTTCTATTTCTTTAAAGACGATAACCTTATTTTATCGCAGTGATGCATTTTACCACTGCATCTTCGTACTTTTAGGTTTTCCCTTACTTTATTTCTACAAAGTTTTCAGTAATAAGAAATGAGATTTTGATTTACCCCGTATTTCTTAGTGTCAAGTTGTTAGAAGAAAGTAAACAAATTGTATACTTTTAATCTTTTAGTGTTTTTGTGTTGATTCATAATAAATGAAGAGCATCCTGTAAATAAGGTTTATTTACACGATTATTGTCTGGGAGTTAGATCAAATTTACAGTAAGCGATATACTGTTTTTAGGATGGTCTGAAATTCTTCCATGGCTAAGTTTTTTTTAGCATCTCAAAAATGCTTTAAGATATTTAAGTATGTAGGAGCAAGTAAAACAGCAAAAGTTACTTTTACTAGTTTTTTTTTTCTGCTTCCACTAGATATTTCGTATTACCAAGTCAAAATATTTTAACAGGGGCTAGGTAGTATATTTAATTTATTTGGATAAGATCATGTATATCGCATATTAATTTTCATTAAGGGTTATTTAAACTTTTTTTTTGTTCTTTTTTTAGATACAATACGCTATCTTGATTTCTTTTTCACTTCCCTCGTAAAAGTGAGAAACATAAAACTCCAAAAACGTAGGGGGGGGGGGGGGTATGATCGTAAAATGTATGAAGACAAACTGTATAACTGTATTAACGTGAAACGTGAAAACCAAAGAAAGCTTTTATTAGTTCTATTACTTTGGGCCTAGAGAAATACGAACTATTACAAAATAAACTGTAAATATATATATATATATATATATATATATATATATATATATATATATATATATATATATATATATATATATATATATATTATATATATATATATATATATATATATATATATATATATATATATTTTCACAAAAAGCGAAAGATTCTATCCCTCAGGTTCTTGGTTAGGTCGAGATGCAGTCAGAGAAAAAAAATTTTGAACGGCCTAGTGTGGAATACTCTTTATTATATGGTCGAGCTTTCGAGAATGTTTATTCTCTTCTTCAGGACCCTTCTATAAAAAAATACATTTGTAGATAAGAGAAGAAGGGAATACAAAGTAAAAGAAACATCTTACCAAAGTGAGTTAAAATAAAACAGTCCCATTGCAACAGGCTTAATGTTAAAAGTTGTACGTAACTAGAATATAGACGGTAACTAACACATATCAACAGTAAAATAAAATTTTTGGTTACATTTTCAACTTTTTAAAAAAATTTTTTACAAACATGCAGCGAAACCACTTTCAATGCTGGCAGGCCGCCATTACTGCAAAACGAAAAAATGCCTCGTAGTAGGTAAAATAATAAGGGAGACAAAGGAAAGTACAAATCCCGCCTAATTCTATGTATATCGATTACTACGAACAAACTATGGCTTCTACCCCGGAGGGGGGAGTTGACAAGGACAAAGCAACGTCATTGTTATGCTGGCGCAGTACCAAATTGAAAAGTTGGCTAGCGACATCTTTCTTATTATAGGAAAAAAAAGGGGGAAATCAAATATAATAATTTATAGGCAAGAAAAGAAAAGATTTTTAACAGTTTTATCGTTGTTATTGTTAATATCTATATAACTATATTGCATGGTTTATGTATGCTAAAACCAAAAAACAAAAAGAGAAAAGGGCCAGTTATAATATGTACGAAAATCTGGTGAAAAAATTTTTCTTGACAATTTTAATACTATTCACTAAGTTAGGATGGCGCTAAAACACATTTGTCCATATTTTGTTAGACAATTAGATTACAGAAAGTTAATGTTCGTATTGTTGTAATATAACTAAGCAGACGGTGTAGTACAATAATATAATCATGCTCAGAAACCCAAATGGACCAATTTTGTAAGCAAAAGAAAAACATGTTTTCTCTCATGTTAATGACTATAACAAATTAATATAAAATAATTATTGTTTATTGACATTCTGGCGGACGAAATAATTAAAAAACCAGGAAAGATGAACCACCCTGCTTCCTGAAAACAAATTCGGAACAAAACGTTTAAATTTATATTATATTGGATAAAAATGAATATAATATTTTAAAAGTCCAACAGATGTCTCACCTCGCTGAGGATACCTTATAAAGTCTTTCATGTCACAAGTTTTCCAATCATTTTCAGTAAATTTAAACGTATTGTTCGGAATTTGTTTTAAGGAAGCAGTGTGGTTCATCTTTTTTGGTTTTTTTAATCTAATTAATTTTATAATTATTTCTTCCCAAAAATCGACAGCGAGGTGAGACATCTGTTGGACTTTTAAAATATACTCATTTTTATCCAATATAATATAAATTTAAACGTATTGTTCGGAATTTGTTTTAAGGGGGCAGTTGCAGTCAATTAGCATTGAGAAAATATCGCGTTTGAGGATCAGAGTTTAACACATATCTTCTAAAACACTTTGTATATTTTAAGCCTGTGTGTAGTTGCATCCTTACAAAAATCTTATTGTTAATAATTGTCATTCAATGTTATCCATTACTTGTCAGGGGTGTACTCAAAGTTTAACACATATCTTCTAAAACACTTCTAAATTAAATTGAGTATGTTGAATTTTTCATTTTAGCCTTTAAAAGTAAAAAAAAATCTGTTTATATGTCTAGTAATTTTTAGAAACAATAGCGGTACTAACCTTGAGCTTTTCTACGCTCAGAAGTAATTTCGTCAAATTCCAAAATACTCAAATTTAAGAGCATACATATATATCTGAAAAAAAATTGATTCATAGTAGTTTTCTTCCAAACTATCACCAAAGATAATTACTAAAATCTTGGAATATTTTTCGGAGAATACGTTAGGCTGGCAATTGCAGTTGGTGACAGGTAAAGTTTGAACCCCTGCCGCAAGAGGTCGGCCCAAATTTTTCAATATTTTTTAATGGAAGGGAGAGCGCAATGACGTCAAAGAAAATGGAATTCCGATCGCGTGTTGTCAATAACGTCAGATAAATAAACATTTCTCTCGCATGGTCTTTCGTTTATTTTTTTATCAGATTCTATGGTTTTTCTTTTAAATAACGTTTAGAATGTTTTAATACATATCATGTTGGAAAAACTAAGTAATCAGTAGATTTGGGCCAATGGAAAAATATAATTTTTTAAACAATATTTGTATTTTAAGGGAGGAAATCGATCTTTCCTTGAACTATGTGGGATATTAAGGAAGAGGAATGTATGTTTAGGTCATATCTTAGTTTGTTACGGTGGGTTCGTGTAACAAATTTTAGTTTTATCTTTTTCTTTAGTTAATAAGAATTCACACCGTTATTGGTTGTTTTTTGTCATGTAACATAAAAAAATCAAACTATTCTTAGTGGCAAAAAATTATGCCAAATACTAAATTTTTGAAAGGATTTCTTAACTCAAAATTGTTCTATTCTAAAAAATAGAAATATATAGATTTATTTGACCCTACGCAAAGAACACGAATTGATGTTTCATATAAGTAGTTAGTAAGGTATACCTAACTGGACATTTAATTTCAAAATAAACAAGTTTATAAAATTTCCTGCATGCTTTTAAACGTCCTCAAATGTAGTTCATCATTTTTATATCGGGTATGCAAACTAGTCCATTGTATAAAAAACAAAATACGCCTTGAGCGGGTGAAAACCTTCTCCCTCAAACTGTTAAGAAAATAGGAACAATTGTATAGAATTTAAAAGTAAAATAAGTACCTAAATGCACTATAATTCTGCCATAGCACAAAACATGAACAAGCATGTTGTTTCTACTCTTTTTTGCAAAATTACAAACAGCTTTTTATGAACCATGACAAATTATTTTAACATAAATTAAGCACTGAAATTTATTAGTCATGAAATGTTTTCAGGTATATCTGGGTAGAAGAGTGTTTTTTCTTTATTTTGATTCCAACTTCTACAATTTGTTATAAAGGTCAGAAAAAAATAAATTTCAAATACAAAATTTTAAAAAATATCCCCAAGATTCTAAACATATTTAGCCTCGTTTGAAATCTTAGAATTGCAATGTCAGTAAAGTGAAAATTGTTCTGCTTTTACAAAAATAAAAAATTGTTTTGCAAGTTTCTGATGGGATTTTTCTATCTTCTGATAGGTCTAAACGATAGCAAGAGAAAATATAAAAAACTCTGTTTGTGGGTTAGTCATTTATTAGGAAATAATAGCATTTACATAAATGGTATTTATATATTACAATATCATCATATACATTTTTAAGATTAGGAAAATAGTAATCTACAGTAATAATGATTTATTGAAAAACCAATCTTTTATTTTATATAAAATGTTTGTGTTGCTAACAGAACGAACTAACTATGTCGTCTAAGTAATATATTTAAGCATTGATTAGGTGCTCGAGTTGGTTAAAATATAAAATAATTATGTTTTTATTTTTGAACACATATATAACCAAAGTAGAAATGAACATATTTTTTATTGGTATCCTAAAATTACTAAAGTAAATATTCCTAAGTTACAAACCAGTAATTATGTTTTTTTTTGCTTATAGCATTTAAATAAATAATATGTAAGATAACATTTTAGTAGCAATTGAAAGATATTTTTTGTAGTTTGGCTCGGTATTCATGAGTATGCTACAAACTGTGGAACTTATACACTTGTATAGTAGGTATATTAAATTATAAAATTCTGATAGTTTGACTTTCTTGGGTGTAGTGTAGTGTAAAGGTAACATTCAGTATTAAAACCTCCATACTTGAACACAAAAACAGCCAAAGTCTTAGAAAGAGCCAGTTAATACTTAATATTTATATTTATATATATATATATATATATATATATATATATATATATATATATGTTATATTCACTTTTTAAAAAAATATTTTATTAATACTTAAAAACACTACTTTATAATTTCAAAAATTAAACTAACATTCTAACAGCATAAAATATCAACTGTCTATTTATTTACAATTCAGAACAATTTATATTAATTTGAATGCTGATGCAGCGTCTTCTATCCGTGCGAATGCAACGGCTGGTTGCTGCTGGCTCGGCATCTTTCGCAATTTCCTATACCGTAACCTGCACGTGGCTATCAGCGGATATAACAACTCCCCCTATAAAAGAAAAGTTGTTGCCTTGCAGCGACTTTTACAAGCCTTGGTGGAATTGAAGTTCTACTGCTTCTTCTATGGTCTCATCGGGATGGGCACTTGGTCTTCTTTTGGGCATCAAGTTCCTTATTCTTTGATGGACAGCGTCTCTGGACTTGGGAACTGGAGGTGCTGGTGGATTATCGTCGTTTGTAATTGCTATACCAAACCTGGGGTGTCTTTTACGTCGACATTTGCAGAGGATGTATAGAGTTACAAGTGCAACAATAAGGGTAATATATTGTGAACCAATGAACATGTTTGGTCACAAAGGGTTCATTGATGAGATGATTTTGAGTTTGTGTTGGGCAATATTTAGATCCTCAATATCAAGTTTATTGAGTTTGAGAGGTTTCAGGTAATGCAGCATTCGAAGGGTATTTTTACCGGGTGATTTTGGTATGTGACAGTTTTGTATTTGTCAATGGGGTATTTGGCGTGCACCCTTGTGCTTCCAATGAAGGCATTGCATTCCGGTTGTAATTTTAGTAATGAGTTCATGTTGATTACGTTGGTGACGATGTTTTTGCTTCCGCATTTCACTGTGACTGGCAAGGGATCAGAAACTGTTATCAGCCAATAGTTTTGGTTGAGTTCCTGCACGTTGTATTCCTTGGCTAGCAACACAGAAGTCTGGCAAGTTGCTGGTAGTCGTGTCTGTTGTTTCAGTAGCTGGGCCTCGCAGATGGAGTCGCTATCGATTGGGTACGGCAGGACATCAGAGCAGATCTTTGTATTGCTCTTCAGCTGTTTGCAATTGTCCAAGTTTCGGAATGATACGTACAATAATGAATCATCATCACGCGCAATGTATTTTTTAGTGGTTGGTAATATGTGGTGGAAGCCTGTTCGATTGTCCAAGATCGGGATAGGGTACAAGTGATAAAGGGTATAGGTTTCAGGTTCGGTTAGTGGGATTTTTAGTACAAAAATAATTTTTTGATCAGATTGGTATGCTTCTAATTCAATTATATCGAGATATTCTGCTACATTTGATGAATAAGTAGGTAATGGTAAGTTGTTTTTTATTAAAGATCTAGAGATTTCTTGCAACGAGGTGATCATATCTTGTGGGGTTATAATTGAGCTATGAAGTATTTTTAAACGTGCGAACGTTATTGCATCCAAGATGTCATTGAGATAATCTTCTAAAAATGCATAGCTTTCCATTAGCGATTCACATAAACTAATAGTCTTTATCTGCCCTTCATAAAAATCGATCGCGCTTGATATATTGTTGATTGAATTTTGAATATCTTTGATATTATTGTTAAAAGTTTCCTCGTCTATTTGTAGTTTGCGAATGGTAGTATTAAAAGTTTTAATTACAGATGTGGTAACGGAAATTTGGTTCTTTAAGAGGTTTTCGATTTGATGTTCGTCCCGTGTTACTTTTTCTATGCAATCGTTGAAGTATTCTCCGTCCGAAGCGTCTAGATTACCTGTAATCGATTTCCATACAGTACCAATGCCACTGAATATACCGCGTTTTGTCCTAAATTCGTAAGGTTTAGTGTCCGCGATTATTTTTCTGTATTTTTGATTAACGGCGTTGGCGAGTTGTTTTAGAAGACTAATGTGTGTTTGTACGTCTACTTTAGAGGCTAAAATTCTAGGTTCAGGTATTTCATATGTGTCTATTAGTTCGGAGAGAATTTTGTCGTTGTGTGAGATGGCTTCTTTTAAGGGTTTCAATTCTTTATAGACCAGAAGCGTCCATTTTTCGTTTGATATTTTGATGTTACTTTCTTCATGGAAAAACAGTCCTACGGTATTGTTTATTGGAGTAATGGTAAACTGGGATGTCACGGCTGACAGTATCCCGAAGAGTCTGAAAAGAATAGACTAGTCATAGAAAGGTTTTAGTCTAACAAAATTTATTTTAGAATATTGGTTCGTAGATAAATTTTTGACTGTGGCGGAAGTTCCGAAGATTTCGGTTATTTCGAAAGGTCCGTTAAATTTGTTGTTAGTTTTAGTGACTATTTGGGATTCTTTCACGTAGACTTTGTCTCCAATTTTATATTCCGTGGTGTTTCGTTTAACTGCGTTGTCAAATCGTATTTTAGATTTTTCTTTTTGTGCGTTTGTTCTTGTCCGTGCGACTTTATAGTAATGTTCCATTCTGTTGTTAAGGTCTCTGACATATTTTGTAATCAGTTGTTCTTGATTATAAAGGGTCTCGGGTGGACGACTAGATGTATGGCCGAAGATGAGCTCATACGGTGTAAAACAATGTGTCTTAGTTTTGGTATTATTGTAGCAAATAATGGCGTAAGGGAGAATATTAAATGGGTGTTCGTTTGGGTTTTTCAGCTTTATGTACTCGGATCATTTCGATCAGGGTCGCGTGAAATCGCTCAAGAGATCCATTTGACTGTGGATGACTGACGCTAGAAAATGTCAATTTTACGTCATAGAGTCTGCAAAGATCCTTCATTAAAGCGTTGTCGAATTCACAGCCATGGTCACAATGTATCCTTAAGGGGGTGCCGAAATGTTGGAAGAATAGTAGGAGTGTGCTCATGACTGTCGAGGCTTTTTTATCGGAAATGGGATAAGCTTGTGTGAACTTGGTCAGTTCATCCCTAATAGTGAGAGCGTAATTACTAACAGGATATTCAAAAAGATCGATGTTAATCCTCTCGAATGGTGTTTTCGGGGTTTCGGTAATTACGAGGGGTGTACTGAGGTTTTTTCGACAAAATTTTACTTTTTGGCATATTTCGCACTTTTTGATTAAATTTTCGACATCTTTCGTTAATCCGGGCCAATTATATTTTTCCTTTATCCTTTTAATAGTTTCATTTATTCCGCGGTGAAGGTTGTTTCTTCCGGAATGATAGTGGTCTAGGATAATGGGGATTTGATCCTCATCAGGTGTTTTTACAATATTTTGGCATATTTTGAACTTAACGTCTAGGTCGGAAAAGATAAATGAAAGCATTTCCAAAATTGGGAGTTCTAAGTTATTTTCGACACAATACGGATGTTTTGCGTCAAAATTGTCTTTGCCAGTAAATAGGGCATAAAAGAGGTATTGGGCTACGATGTCGTTGGCAGATGGCAGAGGAATTATAAAATATTTCCGATCTTTCACGGTTTTGCTGGACACAATGTTTATTTTGTTATTTACAAAGTGAAAGTTTTCCTCAAAAATATCTTCAATGATTTTAAGGTGGATGTCCTCTAATTTTGCTCGACGAAAGAAGGTAATGATATTTTTATGACATTTGTCTAAAAGTTGGGAGTTTGATGATTCTATTTTGGAATAATCTATAATGGATTTAGTTTTATAGAGGTGTACAAAACGATTATATTCCTCTGTTAGTTGTTCTGTGTCTGGTTCGTCTCCATTTTCGTTGTCTGATTGGAATGTTTCTTTGCTAGTCGACGGTCTGTTTCGTACGTCGTCTTTGTTAGAGGCAAATATTTGAAGTTTAGACTGGAGTTTTGCGCATTCTTGGAAATGGTTAATTTTAATCCGAGATAGCGCGTCGGCATTTTTATTAATTTTCCCGGGTTTGTACTCGATTTTATAATCATACTCTTCGAGCTTAAGACGCCAACGAGCTAATCTGCTTCCTGGGTCTTTTATCGAGAACAACCACGTCAAGGGTCGATGGTCCGTAATGAGAATGAATTTTCTCCCAAAAAGGTAGGGGCGAAAGTGCTTTACGGCCCAAACGATTGCAAGTAATTCGCGTTCTATTGTCGAATATTTTGTTTCCGCACTACATAAGGTTCTAGACGCATACGCAATAGGGAGGTCTTTGCCTATTGGTCCTTGCGATAGAACAACGCCAATGGCAAACGCGCTTGCGTCCGTGGTTAGTAAGAATTGTTCTTGAAAATTTGGGTATATCAAAATTGGGTTAGAGATAAGGGCTTTTTTCAGTTCTTCGAAACTTGATTTGCATTCAGGGTCGAATGAGAAAGGAGTGTCCTTTTTAAGAAGTTTGGTTAATGGTTTTGAGATTTTTGCAAAATTGGGAATAAACCGTCGATAATAGCCGGCCAGTCCCAAAAATGACTGAATGCCTTTAGAATTTTTTGGTTCGGGAAAATTGACGATACAATCTACTTTTGATGGGTTTGGTTTAACACCATTTTGGGTTATAAGATGTCCAAGGTAGGCGACTTCTTTTCTGAGAAATTCACATTTATCGGGCTGAATTTTTAGATTGGCTTTTCTTAAACGTTTGAATACTTCTGTTATGCGAGAAATGTGTTCGTGGATTGTGGGAGAGTATATAATTATATCGTCCATGTATACTAGACAACGCTCATTCTGAATGCCAAGGAGAATGTTGTCCATAACCCTTTGAAAGGTGGACGGCGCATTTTTAAGGCCGAAGGGCATACGAATAAATTCGTAGTAACCATTTTCTACTGAAAAAGCAGTCTTTGGGATGTCCTTAAGGTCGATTTCAATTTGGTGGAATCCGGAGGCAAGATCTAGGGTGGTAAAATATTCACACTTCCCTAGCTGGTCGAGGAGGTCAGATATGTTCGGTAAAGGATACTTATCGTCCACAGTAAGCTCATTAAGCTTGCGGTAGTCTATAACTACGCGCCATTTTTGCTTTCCCGAAGCGTCGAGCTTCTTTGGGTCAACCCAGACTGGTGAAGACCAGGGTGAGATGGACGGACGTATGATATCTTCGCCTAACATTTTGTTAACTTGATTTTTTACTTCGTCCTTATGTATTTGTGGGTATCTGTACGATTTAGTAAAAACAGAACGAGCGTTGTTTGTTTCTATTGAGTGTTTTATTTCATTCGTGAAAGAAAGGGCGTCTCCTTCAAGGTAAAAAATATCAGAGAAATCTAAACAAACATTTGTCACAAGTTCTTTCTCTTCCTCATTTAAATGCTCGGTTCTTAATAAATTTTGTATTTGTGAGACTCTGTCGTGTTGACATTCTTTTAAATTTGGTTCGGTTATATTATAGACAGGTTCAGAGGTGTCGTTAATCGGGTCTAAGGTTATATCGGAGAAATCGATATTTTTTGGAATAGCGTTTGTATTTACAATCGAAGTGAAAAATTCACCGTGTTCGTTAACTCGCACTAAAGCATGTGGGAGCCTAACTTTGTCTTTTTCTTGCGCAGCTAACAAGGCATCAGTGTTAACGAGATCACATTTTAATTTAAAAATTCTTTCTGTTCGGGCTTCTATTGAAATTTTGTTGCAATTATTATTTAACGTAAGATTTTCGATTTTTTGTTCACCATCTACTTTAAATAAAGGAATAGTTTTAAAATTGGTAACTAATTGCTTTGATTTTAAGTCTATCACACATTCGTAATGTTCTAAGAAATCCAAGCCCAAAATACTATCGAAATCGATGTCTAAATTAAATATATAGACCTTATGAGGGTCATTAGGAGCGAAAGGGACAAGGGTTGATTCGTTGATTGAAAGTTTTTGATTAGTAATGCCTTGGATGGTCACGTTCTCTGGTGATCTATTTCGAAAATTCTGAACAGTACTTTCCTTAAAAATAGAAATTCCAGCTCCGGAATCTATAAGTAACTTATATTTTTCAGTGGCATCTTTGATGTAATATAAGTTTTTAGAATTTACTGTGAAAAAGGGGCTTAAAGAAATGTCTGTTCGGGGAAGTTCAGATCGGGGTTCATGTCGTCCAAGTTCATTGTTTCGATTTGAGTTTGGATTTCTACTAGGGGATCTACTTCTGGGTAGTTTTGGTCCGGGGGCTGAGGGTTCACTGGGAGAGAAAGAAAATCCTGGTAATTTGTATGGCCTATCGGCTCTATTGGACACTGATCATAATCGTAATCTTGGTTGCGGTAGTTTTGTGGGTAGTCAAAATTTTGGTATTCATGATCATTATATGATGTTTCAATAGGATTAGAAGCTTGACCTTGCGAATAGTCGCTAGCGTTTACATGATATGTCCTTTGTCGATTAGGACGGAAATTAGAATTTTTATTAATTATCGGAGGGCGATATTGTGGTGGATTATTAAATTGTTGGGGCCTCTGCTGATTTTGCGAGAAGCCGCTTGCTTGTTGTGGTCTAGATTGATTTTGTGAATAACTACTAGACTGCTGAGGGCTGTTTTGGGTTTGGTGTTGATACGGTCTTTGAAAACCTGAATTAAAATTATTTTGAAAATTTTGCCGCCCCGATTGGGGAGTGCGGCACTGACTAGCAGAATGACCTGTGCGTCCGCAATTAAAGCATCGCATAGGTTGTGGCTGTGGCTTTCTAATAGGTACAGTGGATCCTGAGGGTTGATTCCTATCTTGTTTTTGGGTTTCAAAATATGACAACTGAAGTTCCCTTCTAATTCGAGAATGGGCTTCTAAAAGGTTGACTGGATTTCCGGCACGAATAAGTTGGCCTAATCGAGGTTCAAGCCCTGTTCATAATGTATTTAGGGCCATAGTTTCTATAAGAGTACTTTGAGCTGTTTTTTGTTCAGTTGTAAGGTTAATTGCTTTTTGGATATTTGCATGCATTTTAGCATTTAATACCTGGAGGCGGTTAAAGAAAGTGAGTGGGGATTCATTGGATAATTGCTTAAGTCGTTGTAAATCTTGTATCAGGGAAGATAAATCGCGAGAATCTCCAAAATGTAGATTAAGTAATTGTTTTATTTCTAGGTACGAACCTGGATTTCTAGAACTAACGAGCTGTGCAGCTCTACCTCTAAGTTTGTTTTTTATATGAATAGCTAATAGAGTTTTTTGACTTGTAGTAGCCATATTGTATGCACAATCACACGCATTTAAAAACGTTCCTAAAAAGATCTGATCATATATATATTTCTGATAATTTATAAGGCTCTACTTCTACTTGACTAACATTATTTTGAGTTGAATCAGGCATTTTGAAAAATTACAAAGGTTCTGTAACTTATTTAATAGTGAAAAATCGAGTGAAAAATATTTAATTCTTGATATTCAAATTCTTAAAATCAATAAGAAATATCGGGAAAAATATTTGGAAAATCGAACAGTTTCAATAAGTAAATACCACAATAAAATAAACAATAACGAGATGATTCATTAACCTACAGCAGGATTATTTGCATCGTCGTGTTCTTAGCGTAGATTACCAGGGGCTTCACCGGGTGTTCCTTCCGTATTTTTGCCAAGTGAGAGCGATTCGTCCTTCTTCTGTTTAGGGATTGGAATCCGCCGCTACCAGTTAGAAAACACTCTTGTTCTGACAGCGTTAGACAGATCCTACCACGACTGCGCCAATTGTTATATTCACTTTTCCAAATTTCACTTTTTAAAAAAATATTTTATTAATACTTAAAAACATTTATTTATTTACAATTCAGAACAATTTATATTAATTTGAATGCTGATGCAGCGTCTTCTATCCGTGCGAACTGCAACGGCTGGTTGCTGGCTCGGCATTCTCGGAGGTGTCGCAATTTCCTGTGCTCGATACCGTGTGACCGAAGGTCATCACCTGCACGTGGCTATCAGCGGATATATACAGGGTGTTCCTAAACATCATGTACAAACGAAGAGGGGTGATTCTTTGGCCTATTTTAGGGTGAAAGTTTCATATAAACATGGGTCCGCAAATGTTTGGTTTTTAAGATACAGGGTGTCAAAGTTTTTTCTAAAAAACTTTTTTTTAATAATATCTCAAAGATCCTTTTGCTGATTTTGTTCAAATTTGGCAGTGTCATTTAATGTGATAAGAAGCTAATTTAGCACTAACTAAATGGTATTTATGAATTCCAGTGACGTCCCGGAGGGCACGTTCACAAATAATATTGACAGAAAAAATGTACGCCACTGACTTTTTGACAAATGTTATATTTTTTTCAGATTAAACATCTAAAAGTACGACTTTTTTGCCTCTTGATAATTTTTTGTATCTTGTGTCGTTTTCGAGAAAAAAAATAAAAACTAGTTCATTGCATGCCCAAGAAGAACAAAAAAATTTTTTTTTTCGAAAATCAAGCCTAATAACATAAAATATCAAGAAAAACAAAATGTAGTTTTGATTGTTCAATCTGAAAAAAATGAAAAAATTTAAAAAAGTCAGTGGCGTACATTTTTTATTAATAATAGAGACTGTCCGTGGATCCAGGGAACGCCACTGATAATAATTATTATTGTTTCCTGTAGTAGGCTCAAGCTTAATTTGGTTAAATTTTGTTTCATTGATGTTTTTTTTTCGCATTATACTTGAAAATTGAAGCGGGAATGACCCAGTTTTTGTAGCAATTAAATGCAGTTTAGATTTTAACAACAATATTTAATGACAAAAATGATTTGACATTATATGACAATTATTATATGACAAAAAACAACATCACAAAAATTGTTGGAAGTGACTTCCTCCAGCCCTTATACAGGCCTCCGATCTTCTTCGCACCGACTCTCGTACTCTTTCAAATACATCGGGAGTATTTCGTATGGTTTCAAATCCACCTATTATTCGATGTCGTAGGTCATCGACTGTATTCACCGGTGTTGTATAAACTAAAGATTTAAGATGCCCCCATAGGAAAAAATCTAGACTATTGAGATCAGGGGACCTAGGGGGCCAGGGCTGAGGTCCACCTCGGCCTATCCATTTGTTTGGATATACGTCATTCAAATACTCCCGAGCCAAAATAGAAAAATGTGCAGGAGCACCATCATGCATATACCACATTTGATTTCTTAGTAAAAGAGGCAAGTCTTCTAGTAATGGAGGCAGTTCGTCTTGTAAAAAGTGTCTATATGATGCACCAGTTAGCCGACCAGGTAAGAAGACAGGACCAATTAAATGATCCCCGATTATACCACCCCATACATTTAAAGAAAACTGTTCTTGAAAATGAGTTTCGACAATTCCATGAGGATTCTCGTCTGCCCATAGATGGTTGTTATGGAAATTCATAATGGAATTTCTCGAAAAATTGGCTTCATCAGTAAAAAGAATGATGGAATTAAAGTTGGGGTTGGCTGCTAGCCTATTGAGAAACCACCTGCAGAAATTAATTCTTAAAGGAAAATCCCGGGGAAGCAGCGCCTGCACTCTTTGAAGGTGGTAAGGGTATAGCAGAGAATCATGCAAGATACGCCACACAACTTGATGGCTAATATTCAATGTTATTGAAATTTTTCTTGTACTAGTCTCCGGATGTTCTTCTACTTCATTCAGAACAGCCTCTTCGATCTGCGGTGTCCGAACAGTACGTGGTCTACCTGTTTCATTGCTTTTTTTATTGACACTTCCAGTTTCGACGAGACGCCTATGAATATTCGAAAATATTCGGTGATCAGGTATCAATCTATTTGGATAACGCTCCATGTATAGACGTCTGGCTTCTCTTGCATTTCCGTTCGCAAGACCATAGATAAAATGTATTTCTGCCATTTCAGAATTCGTATAAACCATTGTAACGAATATTTAAAACACTTTACACTTTTTTGTAGGGAATATTAAAAGACTCTACACCCTACAATAACTATAATGTTGACATAACTTACGATTTAAAATGGTAAATGTCACGAATAATAAAAACAAAAGATTATCCAAACAACGCCATAGCCTACTACCATAGTTACTACTTTTTTGATAGAAATTTATTTCGTCTGGCTAATTACAGAAAATCGTGTTTATTTATTTTTCTAGATATAAAAGGAACTACAAGAAGACAATAAACTACTAAACAAGAGAAAAAAAAAAGATAATTATAATGGCGTTCCCCTGTACAATTACGAATAATATTAATAAAATACGTAACGCCCCTTTTTTTCTTAATTTTTCCATTTTTTTCAGATTGAACAATCAAAACTACATTTTGTTTAATCTGAAAAAAATATAACATTTGTCAAAAAGTCAGTGGCGTACATTTTTTCTGTCAATATTATTTGTGAACGTGCCCTCCGGGACGTCACTGGAATTCATAAATACCATTTAGTTAGTGCTAAATTAGCTTCTTATCACATTAAATGACACTGCCAAATTTGAACAAAATCAGCAAAAGGATCTTTGAGATATTATTAAAAAAAAGTTTTTTAGAAAAAACTTTGACACCCTGTATCTTAAAAACCAAACATTTTCGGACCCATGTTTATATGAAACTTTCACCCTAAAATAGGCCAAAGAATCACCCCTCTTCGTTTGTACATGATGTTTAGGAACACCCAGAAAACTCTTTTTTTTTAAATTAGACAATTATTATTTTTTTAGAATTTTCAAAAATCAGGAAAAAGTTAAAAAAATATTCGAATTTTTGACCGAAATTTGGTACGCATATGTAAAATTAAAAAATAAACAACTTTTCTTAATACAATTTTTTCATATTTTAGCAAATAAGACCATTTTTCTGTAATTTTTTTAAAGAAATATCAATTTTAACAGGTAACGCAAGTTTTCTGATGTAAGTCTTTTATAAATGTACTATAATGTAACAAATAAACTTGAAAATCATACCAGTATAGGTGAACAAACAAATTATTAATATAAAGACATGGCTGAGGATAAATGGTCCTTATGAAATGTACACTCCAGATTGCTTCTACACATACCACATGGTATGAATTGGCAAACAACACAAATAAGTAGTAGTGAAACAATGCATTAATACTGAACCACTTACAGCGTATACAAAACAACAAACTCTCAATATAACATGACTATCAGCAACAAAATTGGGATAGCTATGGGGTCACCTTTATCTCCATTTCTAAGTAGAAACTTTTTGTATTAAATATAATTCAAATATATCTACATAAAGAGATCTTATTACTAAATTCTGCACACAACAAACACGCCTACTCATAAGATGAATTAACTAGTCATGGGGATTTACTACAAAAGCATAAACTGTTCTACTAACGATTACAAACTTAACTTAACTAAATCTATAAATTAAAGTATATTTTCCTTTTCTGCTTTCTTCATTGATGGTGAGATTCAAAATTACATGGTCTATTGGCTTGTACAGTTCGTAGCATTAAACAGTTTTCTTGTGATATGGAGTTTTCTTTGTACCTAGAGAAAAAATAACTAGAATTAGTTTTTTCCTTGTTTAGTTCTCTACAATTAATACATACCTAACAAAATAAAAAAATTAAATTCTGTGTCAAAATTAAATATGTTTTATCAGTACTACACAAAAGAGGCCCAAGTAAAATAGGTATAAGTTAATCTTTAATTGTAAAAGCTTTGGAAGTTTTAATTTAATACTAGATAGTAAGCAAATTTTTAAGAAGGGTTTGTTGCATTTTACTTTTCTACATATTAGTAATAGGCAAAATACCTTACATAGATTTTTTGGCCTATTATTAACAGTAATGATATAGAACAAATTCTCTTTAATGCTAATTGCTAGGAAAAAAAGACGCAAAAACTAGCTTCATTAGCGAGATGGACTTGATGTAATAATAAAGCCAGAATAATTAAATATTGTTTATATAAACTGAAAAGCATGCAAATAATTTTATTTATAATTTCAACAGGTGTTTTCCATTAGATTCAGGCAAGGCCCAAGCAAATAAAGAAAAGCAAGGGAAAAGTGCATATAAAAAAAATGTTTATTTTAATCATTATCAACTGTTGTCATAAATATAAAAGTAAATTATAAACTATAGCTACTATTAAGACAAGCTACAGAACTCTCAAAATAGAACAGAAAAAATTTAACAAGTTCTTTGAAAGAAAACTTAATTGATGTACCACACCTTAGACCTAAAATTCTTAGTTATTGTTTTTTAATAAAAAAATCGACATTTTGTGTATTTTAAATACGTACAAAGAAAAAAATGGTTGGAGATAAAAATAATATTTTAGTTTGCTTTAATATGATTGAAATGTTATCTTTTGAAAGAATAATTATATTACTTGATAATAATAAATGTGATTTCTTTTTATACTATATTTAATGTTTAGTCAAGTACTTAATATGTAAAAAGTCTAAATAAACAAATAGAATTCTGGGAATTTAATAGTTATAATAAAAAGTGTTTTACCATCAGATGTAGCAGCTAAGGGGTTAAAAATGCTTTTATGGTTTTAAAATGCCTTAGATTTATAATGGAACTGACCAGGTTATTGCAGGAAGTGTTATGTCGCCTTTTACATACTGTGCCAAATACTGAAGCTGTTAATATGTATTTTCTAATTTCTCCCTAAAATGGATTATCCTACTGCCCAACTGTATTTCTTGAAGTAACCTAGAAAAATGTTCATATATTTAAAAATATTAGGGAGCATGTAATACACCAGAGTATTATATAGAAGTACAAATGAACAAAGCCTAACAGAAAATGAACACTATGCAAAAACATACTCGCAAAGCGAGATGTGCCAACTCAATACATAAATGCAATTCAGTTGTCTTACTATATTAAGTTGCCCCAGAATCTTAATACTCTATATAATATATTTCTAAAAATAGTAAAAACTATAGACTTTTGTGTTGTACCTCCCACTACTATTACAACCAGTATAAGTATAAATGAACCAAGCCTACAGAAAATGCAAGCTATACAAAAATATAGTCACACAGGAAGATGTGCCTACATTTTCTCTTAATCAATACATATATTGCTGCCCTTCAGCCTTAAATTAATGACGGTCAATGTAATTCTTAAGGAGGCAATGTCTAAAGTAAATTCTATATGAAATGCAGTATACTTCAGGCATCGTTGTTTAAAAATCAACTTTTCCTTCTGCAATCAATGTGTTGAATACTATTTCAATTAATAATTTTACTTAATTTTTCTTTTTTTCTTTAATTTCTGCCTTGCGCGAGTCCCTCCAATGCATACCAAAAACAAGCTTAACATTGGATGGAAGTTACAAAATGAAAAACTTAATATTATTGAGATATAGTAAATATAGAGTAAAGAGAGAGAACAAAAAAAGGCGAGTTTCAAAAAACTGTAGTTTTAATCTCTTGATCTAAACAAAAATAAAAACTTTGTATAAACCGGTGGCATACTTTACTTTTTCTTTAATATGAATTATGTTGCCCTTCCGCCAGACGCCATGAAATGGATAATTATAATCCTAATACTTTCAGCCCCTTGTCATCCAATCAAACTTGCAATGCTTGACCAAAATCGTCGTGAAATATATTTAAAATATCTATAAAAAATTATTTCTTTTTATTAAGACAGCCTGTATCTCAAAGACAAAACAAAACATAGACTATAGGAATGTATATATATATATATATATATATATATATATATATATATATATATATATATATATATATATATATATATATATATATATATATATATATATATATATATATATATATATATATATATATATATATATATATATATATTTCCAAGTATTTTTGCTGTTTGATTAACTGATTCATTGTATTCATTATTAAATTATTATAAACTGGATTTACTAATAATATTAGTAAATCCAGTAATAATCAAGAACAAATAGTGGTGTTAGAATTATATAAGTGTCAGTCTTCTTATATGCTGCTAGATTTTTTTTTCACATCATCAAACTATATTTCTCTGCATGTGAACCCCTTCCCTACCCCACATATTTTAACGGCCTATACCAAGACAAATTTTTGCTTTTTAAATGTGGTTGTAAAACAGTACAACCAAGTGCCCAAAATTATGGAATAACGTCTCTACAGCCAACACCTTACATTTTACCACCTTGCATTGTTTGCCCTTACACCACTTGTGCATGCATAATCTTTTTTTTTATTGTAATTTTGTCAGGGTTTTAGTATCTACTTGATTTATCTAAACCTTTAAAAGATTTTTTCGTAATTCATTTTGGCACATTGTATTAATAATACTTTTACTAATATGTGATACTTTCAAATATTTTACTGAAAGATCTCTTAATTTATACTCACAAAGATATCCTTGGAGACCTCGCTGGAGACTCAGCTTGGAACTTTAAACTCTCAACATCATTACCACGCTTCTTTGCAAAACTGTTTGAATATGTATGGCCTTTGTTAATATCATCCCTACAATAAAAACAAACAAAAAACATGTAGTTGAAACTGATGTAATATTATCTGAAATAATAGGGAACTATATTTATTTTTTTTTCTTTATAAATATCTTTGGCATGTCCAACGTGCTATTATATCTTAACAACATGGTAAACTGACTGGTATACCTATGGCACTTATATGATAATGCCCAGGGGCATACACTTTTGTTTTTGAGGGAACCAAGTGAGGCTCCAAAAATAGAGAAAGCGGTGAAAGAAAAAAAACGTCAGGTGGATTTTAAGACATACATTTGAAGTGAAAAAATTGAAATAATAAGACTAAGATTCCAAAAAATATATTTTATTATAAAAATATATTTATTTTACTTAGAATAACTTTAAACAAATATATAAGTAATATCTATAAAGTAGTAAAAGTAATCAAATCAATAAGACTTATAAATTTTTTGGAACATTAAATTGATTAGTTGATATCTCGGTGATACAAGTTGTAGGATATTTTTTCTTGTTTGCAGTTTTAAGCGCATTCTTAAATCATGCGTCTTTAAATCTTTTCACAGATTTGAATAATTCAGGTTATTATGTCTGAAAAAATATTAAAACATGTTATTTATTACATTGCGATTTTGACTCTACATATTTAAAAATCAGTTCAATTGTTTTTGAGATATGACATTTGAAAAATGACAATTGATATTTAGAAAGGCTGTAAAATTTAAATAATTCTACTTAGAGCAGAAATTGTATACTGCTACCTCAGTTTTGTATGATCTTTCTTATGGTCCCGTAAAAGGGAAGTATTGTAATCGTGAAAAAAATACCAAGAGATTTTTACAGATCTTTGCAATTTAGGGTTCCGGGATCCCAAAAAAAAACATGTTTTCCCGTTTCGATTGAGATTTAGAAGAGCAGAAATTATGCACTCCTACCTCAGTTTTATATGGTCGTCCGTGTGGTCTCGTAAGAGAATTCTGTACGAATAAACTTGTTGGTAAAGGTGAACATATCGATTTTTTTTATCAGAAAAACTCTTTCTTCTATTTAGACTAAAAGCTGATGCTATAAGAAAGACCTTCGGAAAGACCTTAAAAAACTAAGCATGTAATAGAAAAAATGGTATTATATTTAAAGAAAATTACCATCCATATTAGCATCTGAACCTTGTATAGTGATAATGTTAAAAAGAAGCACTAAATAATATTACATATTTTAATAATAATCATGTATTTATTCCTGTGATATTTGTTGACTTGCACACTGCCTTAACAAATAAAATACCAGTTCTGGATGGCACAATTTCGTTCAAGTTGATAAGAAATATGACAATACAGAGTAATACTAGTAATACCTGGAACTAGAAACAATTCTGTATTAAAAAACATGCCAGTTAAAAACAAGAGGAATACACATTTGGATGCTTATTTTCTTTACTTATTTTTGTTACATTTTAGAAATATTTTTTAAATAAATCACCAATTTCTTCTGGGTTTTGATTTTTGTCCCAGATTCTAGCTATTTGTATGTAGTATCTTTACTTGTTTTTGAGATTTTGACTTCATAAAATTTGAATTTTCATATTTGGAAAAACAGATCTCGCTTATTGCAAGAGATAGAAAAATGGTTAAATATAGAAAGTTTTAGACAATTTCCTTACATGTCTAATAGCACCTGCAGGCAAATTCTAGCCATTATGTTCTTGAGATATTTAGAAACGAATAAAATATTGTATTTTTAAAATTATGCAGTAACTTTTTAATCCTAAAATTTTTTTAAAGTTGTAAACATATTGCCAAAGCATTTTTTTGTCTAACATTTTATGGGGCTGTCATTTTTTGAATCTGATATTTCGTAAATGAGGAGCCATCATCAACTTTTAAATACACACCTGGATTTTTTAATTTGTTTTGTAACAAACCTTTGAATTCCAAAATCCAGTAATGTAATGCACTCATACATTAAAAGTATTTAAAATTTGAGGAAATCAAGGTTATCCCTCTCTCTCTAAAACATTGTCTCTTATGGGAAAATCTTAAATATGTGCTGTCCAAATATTAAGTCTGTTATATTATTAGTGTGGGAGGGTCAAATGCTTGTTAAAAAAAAATACATAAATTACCGAGCTTGTAAAAAATGAAAAAAAAAAATACTGTCAATTTTACAAGATATTACTATAAATTATATTTTTCAAATGGGACATCCTGACTGTTATATATCCCTCAGTCTCTTAGTCTCTCTAGTCT
Organism: Kuschelorhynchus macadamiae; assembly: GCA_030620095.1. Lineage (NCBI taxonomy): Eukaryota > Metazoa > Arthropoda > Insecta > Coleoptera > Curculionidae > Kuschelorhynchus > Kuschelorhynchus macadamiae. The sequence goes on along the minus strand of JAUTXW010002137.1, from coordinate 262,858 downwards.
CTTCTTGCGGATTATAATTATATCTGGTTTGATACCTATCCACTCCACTATGTAATAATGTTGTGTGTCTCTCTCTAACACACTGCCTCATATGGTTTTTCTTAAATTGATCGGGTGTCTTTGAAGACAAAGTTATCAAAACAGATATTATATTTATAATCTGCAAGAAGAATTCCATTTGAGTGAAATATAGTATAGAGTATATGCCGAGGTGTGTCCGATTTAAACAGACAACTTATAGTGATATCTTGTAAAATTAATAGTCGTTTGTTTTTCTAATAACCAGAAAAAAAGTTTTAAGTAACCCTACAACTACTTTTTTGTTCACTCCGATAAGTTAAAAAGTAAAAAAGTTATTAACATTTAAAATGCTATCAAGATACACTGATCACACTGTACATACATAAATACAGTAACATACATTAGTACACTAAATTACTTGAGAAATGAAAACTAATATCCCCAATTTTTTCTTACTTTTCCAGCGATTCAGGAATCTGTATGTACATTTTTGGTCAAGATTGAAAATATATAAAAGGTCAATTTTTATTTGTTTGTAGATACAAGACTAAGATATTTAATATGTTACATATGCATAGCCACGCGCAAGAATTATTTTCTCACTAGAAAGCAATGCCTTAGTAAATTAGGTAGCAATAAAAAGTTGCTTCCCAATAATTTTCTCTTTGTGATATGATAACTGTGGGGGTATACACTGTTAAAGCCTGCTACTGTCTGCAACAGCGAAACTTTTTAAGTGGAAGTCACATAAAAAGGATCAATATAATACTGATAACTAAAAGCTTTATTCTTGCACAGATTGTCATGGATCCGGTGAGTTAAATTGCATCAGCCAGCATTATGAGACTACCACTATGAAAGTATTAGTGTTGCATAAAATGTCTAATTTTATGAGCTTTTAATTTCTACCACAATTATATGACCAACAGGAAATAAGTTTTTATACCTTCCGAATTACTATACCCCTAAAGGTACACTATCTTTATTAAAAGTTAAAATTTAAAATTAATCCTACAAAACATATTTAAATTTTACAAATATAAAAACCATAGGTATTTATGTGAATTTCAGAGAGAATTCACCTCATGTATAAAAATATGAATATGAAATAAAAATGAACGAGAAAATTCTAAAAGAATCGTGTTGCCTAGGTACCCATAAAAACACATTTATTAGTTTTATTTATTTTCATAATTGTTTGAAAACAAAATAGTCTTCCTCCTTCAAAGTTGGGCTATTTTAAGTTTCAAACAAAAGATATGTAATTCAGAAATACATCCACCATGTACCTTCTAAAAAATTACAATAGCATGGACATACAGATAAAAGTTTATATAAGTAGTCCCAAACGTAAAAAATATGTTGATATTTTTAATATGTATGTACTGTAATCAGTAATATGTATGTAGGTAATCTCTTTGAAAATCAAAGTGATCAATATTTTACTATTGTCCATTTCTAATTCTTCAAATTCATGAAGGGTCTCAAAATCTCTAACTATAATTATATTATTTGAACTTTCCTTATTCTGCATTTTCTCAGGATTCTCATTGCAAAATTTTTTGTAGTTCGGCGCCGAGGTCTTGCTGCTACTCATATTTTTACGCCCTTTACACTCATTACACATATCCTAATTACACATGTAACACAGGAGTTCATAAACAAATATCTAGAAAGCTTAGACACAGTCACAAGAGTGAGAAGTTCTAAACTAAACGTCGACGTTTTAAAAATACAAGTACTAGTCATTTTAAAACACACCTATAATAAACAAACAGGAAATTCTCAATCCAAGACTCAAGCTATCAAAAAATCATGTTCATAAAAATATAAGGAAACCAATATTCCGGGTATTTAGATATTAAAAAAACTTGTTTTTATCGGCAAACATATAGCGTGGATTTGCACTCTTAAGGAAGCAGTGTGGTTCATCTTTTCTGGTTTTTTAATTATTTCATCCGCCAGAATGTCAATAAACAATAATTATTTTATATTAATTTGTTATAGTCATTAACATGAGAGAAAGCATGTTTTTCTCTTGCTTACAAAATTGGTCCATTTGGGTTTCTGAGCATCATTATATAATTGTACTACACCGTCTGCTTAATTATACTACAAAAATAGGAACAGTAACTTTCTGTAATCTAATTGTCTAACAAAATATGGACAAATGTGTTTTAGCGCCATCCTAACTTAGTGATTAGTATTAAAATTGTCAAGAAAAATTTTTTCACCAGACTTTCGTACATACTATAACTGGCCCTTTTCTCTTTTTGTTTTTTGGTTTTAGCATACATAAACTATGCAATATAGTTATAGATATTAACAATAATAACGATAAAACTGTTAAAAATCTTTTCTTTTCTTGCCTATAAATTATTATAATTTGATTTCCCCCCCTTTTTTTTTTCATGTAATAAGAAAGATGTCGCTAGCCAAATTTTCAATGTGGTACTGCGCCAGCGTAACAATGACGTTGCTTTGTCCTTGTCAACTCCCCCCTCCGGGGTAGAAGCCGTAGTTTGTTCGTAGTAATCGATATACATAGAATTAGGCGGGATTTGTACTTTCTTTTGTCTCCCTTATTATTTTACCTACTACGACGCATTTTTTTGTTTTGCAGTAATGGCGGCGTGCCAGCATTGAAAGTGGTTTCGCTGCATGTTTGTAAAAAATTTTTTAAAAAATTTGAAAATGTAACCAAAAATTTTATTTTACTGATGATATGTGTTAGTTACCGTCTATATTCTAGTTTCGTACAAATTTTAACATTAAGCCTGTTACAATGTTGCCTGTTTTATTTTAACTCACTTTGGTAAGATGTTTCTTTTACTTTGTAATCCCTTCTTCTCTTATCTACAAATGTATTTTTTTATAGAAGGGTCCTGAAGAAGAGAATAAACATTCTCGAAAGCTCGACCATACAATAAAGAGTATTCCACACTAGACTAGGCCGTTAAAAATTTTTTTTCTCTTACTGCATCCCCACCTAACCAAGAACCTGGAGGATAGAATCTTTCGCTTTTTGTGAAAATTATATTCTGGTTCAAAGTGCTTTTTTCTAACTAGTCAGTCACGACTAACTTTCTCCTTATATATATATATATATATATATATATATATATATATATATATATATATATATATATATATTTGTTGTGATGTTTATGTCAGGAGTTTCCTCGATTTCCTCCATGCACTCAATTAGTATATATATATATATATATATATATATATATATATATATATATATATATATATATACTAATTGAGTGCATGGAGGAAATCGAGGAAACTCCTGACATAAACATCACAACAAATAATCGGGCGGGCTCAATAAGAAGACTTAGAAGAAAAACCATTTGTGTTTTGACTTACACGTTTTCATAAGATAATGTTTCATGTAGACATCCTTTTTAATGAGTTTCAAAAATGAATAATAGATTCTGTAGAATAGTAGGTGTTTAAAAATATAAGCGTTTATTTAAAGGTGGTAGATAATGTTGAATGATCACTAAACATGTCGGACGTGCATTGCCTTTATTATTTTGTTTTCACAATGTTTCGAATGGTAACTATCTCCGATGTTTTTCATTTGTAAACTAAATGCTAATTTCGAAGTCATCAACAATTTATTCCGCCAGCTTCCGCTATTAGGGCTTTTGGTTCATCGGATCGAAACTAAAAGCTACGGGCTTATATATTAGTCGTGTGCAACGATGTGTGAAGTCTCCGCCCCCCCCCTGGTTACCTGAACCGTAAAGTTTTAGGAGGTCAGTTTGAGATAGAAGCGACTTCCAAGCAGCGACAAAAGAGGACGATGGACTGCTCTGATAGTAATATAATGTCAAAATTACAAAATAACCATGATACGACACATTTCGATCTACAAAAAACAACATTTCTCACAATACCCTATATTAAGGGAACATCTGAAAAGATTCGGAGAATAGTTGGGGATTTCAATATCAAAACCGCTTTTAAATCGGGAAATACGTTAAGAAGCCGTTTGACAAAAAAAAACTAAAAGAAATTTTCGGCGTTGTCGGGATTTGAACCCACATGCTAAATGCCGCGGGCTGAGAACCCTATCACTGCGCCACCAATTTTCGCGACCAAAAACACATAAATAGCTTATATTAGTTAGCGTCAACGCTAATGACGTCACATCTGGTTTCGCGTGAACCAAAATTAGAAAGTTCGTTCACGTGGAAGGAGACATAGCGAAAAAGGAATGCAATTGCCAAATCCAGTGTGAATGTATTGACTCGTACATTCGAGAGACAAAACGCCTTCTACTGCAGTCACGATAAAATTACATAATAATAAAACTCGTGATAAAGGAATAATTTTCTAATTTTTTTTTAAAAATGAGACCAGTGCGCCTATTAGACCAAATAAGTTTCTGTTCATCTGACAAACATGCTAAGGCATTAAGCCTATGTTGACATATGGTACTCCTTAGAAATGTCTTTATCCGTTTCAGAGTAGAAACATTTCTGTCCACTTCTACAGTCGTCATCGGCATAGTAACAAGTATACTTTTAACAATTTAATTTTTTTTTAAACTTCCTCAAGATTATTGTCTGCAATATAAAACTCTGAGTTTCGTTTTTAATGTTTATTTTTCATTGATTGGGTAAGACTTAATTGTTTCTTTAAATGACTCATGAGGAAACGATATGCCGTACCATTCAAATTTTTCACAAATAAAAACATTTTCTGCATTTACCTGATCATTATATTGAAAACGGTCCTATGCAACATATGACCTCCAACGCCTTTGCCTGCTCCACTATATCATGCATTTTCTGATTCTTATAATAATATATATATATTTTTTATATTTTTAAACACTTACTGGTTTCTACAGAATCTATTTTTAGTTTTCGAAGCTCATTAAAAAGGATGTCCGGCATTATCTTATAAAAAAGTGTAAGCCAAAATACAAATGATTTTTGTTGAAACAATTCTTCTTATTGAGCCCGCCTGATTTTCTGTTGTGATGTTTATGTCGGGAGTTTCCTCGATTTTTTCCATGCACTCAGTTAGTTCTGCCCTATATTCATAAACTACGTTTACTGTACGATTTTTAAAATTCCACCATGTATGAGCAGAGCAGATCTCGGGATCAATCCTCCCAAGGATGGCAGCGCGTTGACTGGGGTGGGAGAAACATGATGGAGCTTCAAATAAATTACCAAAAAAAGGGGCGAACGTCGTTGTTTTGTGAAGCTGTCTGGCCCATAATTAAATTCAATGTGCGTATAATTTATTTGGATTGTCACTACTAGTGGTTCGAGTTTCCCTACTAGGGGTCCGAGTTCTGTTAAAATAAGTGAGCTAAGAGCATCTGCTGTTTGCTGAGGGCCTATGAAAAATACCCAAAAACGTTAACTGGCTTGCCATCTTTAGTATATCGAAATACAATAACTGAATTTTGAAGATACGTCGGTTGTTTCATCTGCTATAACTCCCAAAAATTACTGTTATTTATTTCTGTAGACATAATTTCTCGGCAGTCTGCAAATCAGTCTAACAAATCGTTTTGAATTCCTTTAGAATTTTCTTTAAATATAGTTGTAGTTTGTAAATGTTCTTTTATTGTCTTGCCTAGTTCAGCCGTGTAATTAACTAGGCCCTGGAGTTTTCTTTCATCATTCATTATCATCGTGTCCTGAAAGCTCAAGGTTGTACAAAATATTGTAGCGTCTATAATTATTGTTGAAAGCAAAAACCTGTTTTTAGGCACTTTCTCGTAGTTGTTCTTAGGTTATCAGGATATTAGTGTTTCCCAAAAAAATAGACTTCATTTGGTTACTTAAATGCTGCTTCGAATTTTTATGAAGCTTGGCCTTTTCACTTAAATGTACTGAATCATTGACCACCACTCTTTGTCCAATTTGAATCACCCCCAATAAATAGGCAAGGAAAATTAAATATACAATTTCTTACTTCACAAGCTCAAACCCAATGGAATTTTGAATAAATGCTTACATTAAATTTACGCATATATGTTGAAACCCGACTTTTCGAAGAGCATTCGACTTTTAACGTCCACTTCGTTTAATTTTAAGTTTTCTTTATATTTCGATAAAATAACTATCTTTTTAAGCTCTGTCCAGTGGCGTAGCTAGGTGGGGACAGAGTGGTGAAAGTGCCTTTTGGCGCTTACTGTGAAAAAACAACTTTATTCAAAAATACTCAAGTGATACAAGCAAATGCATTGTGTCGCCTAGACGTTTTTCTCTTTTTTGGTCGTTGTGATTTTTCTACGTATTTTTCGGTGTCCAGTTCTTTCAGTGCAGTTTTACTTTGGTAGTTTTACTTGCTACAAGTTCATTTCGGGGGGTCCAAACGGGCAAACCTCAAAAAATTAGGAAAAAGCATGCCTATACCATTTTCAAAGTTTCGGAAGGGGGGAAAGGGAAAAATAAATAAAAACATCTGTGCAACTATACCTTACTAATATACAATTATTAGCGCAAATTAGTGATATTTGAAAATAAATTGACAATTTGTATATTTAAATGAGTTTCAGAATAATACTGTGTGATTGATGATAAATAACTTAAGTCCGCAAATACAATTAACTGTATAAAAATCTTAATATAAGAACACAATTTTTATTATCTCATAAGCAACAGTCACTTTGTCACAGTCAAAGCACTGTACAGAAATTTTATTTATTTTTGTGAGAATTGAAAATGTGCGTCAAAAGAGGAAAATTAGATAAAATATATATGTATAAAGGTAATTGCTAAATTTTAAAGTAAGTAATCAAATTTGCTTAGATGAGTTTAAGAATAATAGGTAATTAGGTATACTGTGCGATCGATAATAAATAACTGTAAGCCCACAAATAAAATTAACTGTTTAGAAATGTTGATAAAAGCATCAATTCCTATTAGTTAATAAGCAAAAATCACCGTCAAGGTAACAGAGAGAAATATTATTTATGTATATTACATTTTAATTTAGGGGTCGAAGAAACTAAGAAACATTTATACGTACAACGGTATTTATAATTACCGAAGTTTAAAGTAGATACGCAAATGTAATTAATTAGTTCTTGAAATGCAGTTTTTTTAATTGATAGTTACTGATCACTCAAAAAGATGATTTGATAATACTGATTACTAAGCAACATAAAAAAATATTTATAACATAAAACATTTGCTTTTTATGTAATCAAAAAGAATAATAAGATACCTACGATCTTACACCAAAACATAAGTATACATTCCTAGTGGTTTTACTAGCTAAAGAGTGAAATTATCAACTTTACATCAATATTGAGAAGATGTTCGAAAATATACCAAATAGACATAGAGAAAAGTTACTCGTAGAATAGTGTATTTTGGGATTCAAGGTATTCAACTTCTTACTTTACTCAATTACCAAAACGAAAAGTTTTCTTTTATTTAGTCAAGATTAGTTTTAGTAAATTAAATTTATACTGAAATTTAGATACTTAAATTTCCAAAAGATCTATATAATGAAAGCCTTAAAGTTATTAAATAGGTAGCTAAATTTTAAAGATAGATGACAATCTTAACAATTAATGTGAAATTGAAAAATATTTCAAAATTTGTAAGTATACTTAAATTTTACTAGAAATATTAAAGATACGATACATTTGGAAGCGAAAAGAAAACTATAAATTTACTTATTTTTTCGATGGTAGTTTCAAAATATTCTACAAAAGGTAAAAAAAGGCAAGGTAATTAAAACATAAAGGCAAAAAATATATTAGAAAAGAGAAAAAAATGTTGGAATTTTAAAGTGTCAAAAGTCACAACAAAAGGCAGATAATAAAGGTACTTAACTTGTATTAAATGTGGATATCCCAACCGTGTCGAAAGTCAGGCTCTTAAGTGCATCAAACAACGAGATAGTATCGAACTAAAAAATTCCCAATCCGGCACTTATTTCTGAGGCAGAAGTCTCTACCGCAAAATCGACATCAGATTCAAGGAATGGACCAGGAGTCTACCAAAGCTGATGAGCTACGAGCTACAGTGGCGTCTGTTCTCTAAGGCCTCGCGCCCCCATGCCCCTCCTGAAGAATGTTAACGTAACACGCAATCTCGATTTTTATCAATTATTTTTAAGATTCTGGCAATATCAGCACCTAACTTTAATTATCCGCCCTCGTTGAGTCGTGATAATATTTATTTAAACACATGAATAGGGCACTCCAAGGCATTAGCTACAAGGGGAACAATATAGGCGCGATGTGACAGTGGCGTAGCTACAAATTTTAGGCCTCCCCGCGGTTTTCGGTAAAGGGCCCCCTCTCAAAACAGAAAAATAACTGATGACAAAAAAAGGTCCTTTACTTGTCAATAAATGTAGCATAGCATAGCCGGAAAATATATGATGACTAAAAAAAAAAGGTCATCCAGACTCTCATAATTCCCTTGAGTTCATTTGCAATTATCGCCGGGCCCCCTGACCTCGTGCCCCCCCCCCTCACGCACCGCGGGGGCTGGCGGGGGTGTAACTACACCACTGCGATGTGATTAGGAAATGTTGTGTCGCACTTTTTCACAATAATATTTTAGTTTTACGCACATATACTGCCGGTTTCAACTTTTTTAGATAAACTAATAATTAAAAAGCTGGACATTGCTTTGCAGGAATTAATTCCCAAACAGTGTTTTTTATGAAAAATAAAAAGACTTTACAGGATTTTTCTTTGTTTTCATTAAGAACAGGGTTAGCAAACTGTAAAGAAGCACCTTCTATTTTAATAGAGATCTAAATAAAAAATGCAATAGATTGTTATTTAATTTTACCTTTCTGATGTGATTAACGTAACAAAAGATTTTCCATCTTGTATGATTAAATATTTTTATGCATATGGAAGCATGTTTTCCTAAATAGGTTCGTCTTTTTTTTATCGAAATTGTTTTAATAAACAATAATTTCGTTTGGTTCCAACAGTTAATAAAAATGGTAGCAGGATTAGTAAACTTATATATATTTTTGGACCATGTAAAATTTATTATTATACCTGTCACTCCTTAAAAAAAAATCTGTACCAAATGATATTTAGAAGTATTACTAAGTTACGTGCAAAATTTAAATTTTTTTAACTGGTTTACAATATAAAAGGTTTGCGGGGGCTTAAAAGAGCAACACTATATCAAGCTTTATCTAAAACCAGTATTCCCGAGTTTTGACATGTACAACAAAACTCAAACTTCACGAGCCTCCACTGCTAAGCTACCTTGGGCAGTAATGCTGCTTTTCTCAGGAATCTAAGTTTTGCATTTTGAAAGTTTTAAAGATTAAAATATAAAATTATATATTCAAAGAAGTTGAATATGTACACAGAAGTTTGAAAGAAAGAAAAATGACCTGAAGCACATGCCGGATATGTGTACCTAAGAGTTTCGGAAATTTTCTATCAGTTATTTTGATGTTCTGGCTTCTTATCTGTCGGTCATTTGCTGGTCAATATGCCATTTAAGGATTTTAAAGTTTGAAACTTAAATCCAGCGCATGCTGCATCCGAAGAAAAATCACAACGAAACATATATTATATTTGGTTCTCTTCAACGGGTTGCACAAAACTTAATTGCTGTTTAGAATATTTAACCGAGCTTTCGAATTTGACAAGCTGCTTATAGAAATCTAGCAACTCGTAAAATTTGACATTCCGTTAAACATTCTAAACTTTAAATGGGCTTTCTGCAACCGGTCTTTGTCACACAGCTGTCAAACAATAATTTTCTTGTAAACGTGTAATTTAATAATTGTAACATTTCAGGTTTTATATCCGGGGACATAACATGCTTCTGTGCTATTCCCGCACTTCCCCTAAAAAAACATGTTTTAGTTTTTGGGGTGATAATAGTTGCCCCAACGATCAGTGATTAAATTATTCATGATAATAATATATAGATACAACACAATGTTTTAATATAAATATCATATTTTACTTTCTTTTAGGAGAGTTAGCTTTGGAATTTTGGCATCATCTGCACTAATATTCATTTTTGTCGTCGTTTCTCTACTACAGAAGAGTCGTATTGGAACATTTATCACTATACCAATATTTGGGTAAGACAATACTTTTCTACTACTAAAGTAAGAATATGTAAAAATGTATTTTATCTAATAATAATAATAATAAAGACTTTTATTAAGAAAATAAATATACAAAATATGAAAAATATATATTGAAAAGATATATTCACAAAAAAGCAAATCATGAAGAGAGTGGCGAAGTCTAGCCTAAATAGGCTACTCCTACTCAACCAACAACTCGCCATGATTGGCCTTTCACAGTTTTTGAAGCCGGTACTTTAACAACACAATAGATGGATGACCCTAATAATAAACATATAATCCTACAAACGAAATAGTAATATTATACAAAATAGTTATATTATATCTCAGCAGTTGGCCCCTACGCGATCCGATAGCCCAGGCGGCAACGCATATTATTATTTACAAGTCTTTAGTCATTGCGTATTTAGCAAATAAGAACGAAATTTAAATTTAAATTTGTTCATGTTAAATAATTTAAACTCGCTTGGTATAGAATTGTATAGTTTAACAGCGTTATAACTGAAACTTCTTTGAAATATTGCGGTTCTATGACGAGGCATTGTAAAAATATTTTTATAGCGAATATTTCGATTATGGATATTGCTTCTTGGAATGAATTTTTTATTTAAAATGTTTGATGTATTTGGTGACGTAAAGAGTTTATGTACGAAATTACCAAGATGGTGAGTACACCTGTTACGCATATTAAGCCAATTACATTCCTTTATTTTATGGGATATGCGATTAGACTTTCTTACTCCATAAATTAGCCTACAGCAGGAATTTTGCATTTTTTGTATCCTATTCCTGTCAAATTCCACAAGACATGGCATATAGATAAAATCGCAATAGGAGTAATGAGAAAGAACGAGACTATCACAAAGGATTTTTTTTAAATTACGGTTGAGAAAATGACGATTATTGAAAATAAATTTTAAAGAACCAAAGGCTTTTTTGTTAATATTTTTTACGTGTTGTTTAAATCGAAGGCCTTCGTCTAAAACTACACCCAAATTCTTAGCCGACTCCGCGTAAGAGAAAGTAACGCCTCCCAACAAAATCTTAGCGCTATTTTTTAAAATTTGTCTATTTACTTTATTTGAGATACACAGAAGTTTAGATTTTTCAGAGTTTAGATTGAGGTTATGTGTTTCAGACAGGGATCTTATAATTTCTAAATCGGAATTAATATGGTCTACGGCTTCTGCAGAATGCAGCGTACGCAATCGCCTGACAAAATTTAGGTGAGGTTATAATGTCTGACGTATATAGAATAAACAATAACGGAGATAATATGGAGCCTTGTGGTACCCCAGAAAGAATATTCATCGTATTTGAATAAACATTATCCACAACCACTTTCTGAGAGCGATTGCAAAGAAATGACGATATAAGGTTGACTGATTCGTCCGAAAATCCATAGTAATGAAATTTAGAACAAAGGAGTTTATGATCGAGCGTGTCAAATGCTTTTGAAAAGTCCAAAAGCACTAGTAAACTTGCGTGACCCTTGTCATAGGCTCCGATCACATCATCCGTCACCGACGCCAAGGCGGTCGCAGTGCTAAAATTTTTTCGGAATCCGCACTGATTATCCGGAATAATATTATTTTCTGTAAGAAACAAAAACATTTGATCATGCAAAACCTTTTCCAGTATTTTAGAGAGTACTGGAAGTATGCTAATAATTCTAAGGTCAGAAAAAGTTTTAGGGTTATTACATTTCGCCAGTGGCTTTCCACAAGCAACTTTCCATGCATCTGGACAATATTTATATTCAATGCAAGAGTTAATAATGTGTAGAATGTAAATATCAATGAAAGGACTGCCTAATTTAATCATATTAACTGAAATATTATCAGTTCCGCAGCAATTTGTTTTTATGGACTGAATACTCGAATTTATATATAATCAAGAGTAGATAGACTAAAATTAAATTGACAATTGTTATTATAAAAATTATTTTTGTAGAAGTCGATTTTATCCTTACCTTTATCAGATATGTCTTGCAAAAAAGATCCAAAATAATTATTGATATCTTCAGGATTTGATAAATGGTGTGGCAGATTATAATTTTTATAAGTACGGATATTGAGATCTCTTAAAGTTTTCCAAGTTTTATATGAGTTATTTTCAGCATTTCAGTTCAAAATAATGTTTTTTAGCTGGCCTAACTAATGACACTGTTTGATTACGCAAATTTTTATATGCATTTTTATTTCCTTCAGTAGGGTGTTTTTTATGGGGTGCAAGGCTTTAGACCTATATTTTTTCATTTGCTTTATTTCTTCCGTTAGCCACGGTGCTTTAGGTTTAGTGATTCTAGCTTCTTTAAAGGGAGCATGTTTTTCAAATAGGTTTAGTAACATTTCATTAAATAATCTAATTTTATCATCTATATTGCGTTCTCTGAGAATAACATTCCAATTTAAATTATATAAGTCTAAGCAAAAATTATTGTAATTAAAGTTTTTAAAACAGCGGTATCTTATTACTTTGGGTGGGGGTTTATGTAACTTAAAATTCAGATTAACGTATACAAGATTGTGATCTGATATATCATCTGTCGGAATAGTACCGCAGCATTCAATTAACTTAGGATTGTTGACAAAAATTGGGTCAATTAATGTGCTAGTGGACTTCGTTATTCTAGTGGGTTCACTTAGAATCTGAGAAAGGCCGTAGAACTCAAAACAATCAGAAATTGGGGTATTTAAATTAAGAAAATTGATATTTAGGTCCCCAGTGCATATTACTTGATCGAACAAAGGATAGATATATGAAAGTATACTGTCGAAATCTGGAATGAGGCTATTAATATTGAGGTGAGGCGGACGATAAAAAGCACCAATAGCAACCGTTATAGAGCGAACATTAATTTTAATAAAAAGATGTTCCAATTGCGGATTTACCTGAATATTAAATGAAATTTTTTTAGATGAAATTGATTTTTTAGCATATGCCGCTATTCCACCCCCACGTCCTAACCTATCGACCCTATAAATACTATATCCAGGAATAGCAACAGCATAATCCATAATATATTCTGTGAGCCAAGTTTCAGTGACCATAACGACGTCATAATCATTACATTTTACTAAATCAGAAAATGTGTGAAATCCTGTAAGTAGCGATCTGATATTGATATGAGCAAATTTTATTCTATTTTTAACTTAAAATCATTAAAAAGAATAATAAAAACAAATCAGAGCAATGACATTTTAATTAAGATCAGCCTGCATGCTGTCGATTTACGTTAAAGATAAATAAATTCTACTTAATATATAATTAAAGACGGATGTAAAATACAGACAGTAAAAGAAACAAAAAAAAATTCCAAAATAAATTATTAAAACAATAAGCCGCTAAGCCACGAAATCGCGCAGGGGGCACTCGAAAAAGGAGCTAATGTTAAGGACTAAAGTGTAAAATAATATTAATATTAATAACCAATTAGGGCTATTTCCTCTATTTATTTACAGAAAAGTGGAACTGGCGTGACAAAGGGTACAGCAAAATAAAGCGGAGTGTGGACAGACCCACATCCTGGGCTCCAATATTCAAAATTATCATAATGTAATAAAAAGAATGAAAACAGAAAGAAATAAAAGATGTAATATTGTGATTTGATAACTTAAAAAACAAAAAAAAAAAGAAATTAAATAATATGTAGGTATATTCTTGTTAATTAAAAACCCTAACCAAAAACCATAAAAAGTATATATTTGTGCTTATTCTTAAGAAATATATTATAAAATTGCACATACAGTAAGAGTAAACAAAAGAAAACATTTTCATATGTGTACATTGTTATTATAGATTGCGGTAAATGAAAAGTCGTATAAATAAGCAAGAGTACTGACCGTAAATCAGGTGTGAGTATCCTTAAAAACACATTTCACACAAAACACTAATTAACTTGCATCCGAGTCACTGCACGAGTCATTCAGGTCATTTTCGGATTTAATTAATTTTCGAGCACCCGCCACTTCTATATAAACAAGACCGTTGAAAGACCAGGCTGATTTTCCAAATATTTCACGAGCCTTTTTGAATAGCTTGGCATATTCCACTGTAAGAAACTCTGTAATCATCATTTAACAATCAATATGATTGTTAAATAATAAAACTGTGATTTTTGGCGAATATTAATGGACTTCTTATTTGGGTATCACGTGTGTAATATTTTTGATGTACAAATTGTTGAAAAAATTGTAGGACTGTCCTTTCTTTGCGAATTATTTTGCACTAAAAGAATAAAGTTTGGCACAAAAATAGTTTTTTGCTGACATTTAGAAAAATCTATAACCAAATCGCATTTCAAATGCATTTAGGTCCGAGTAGGTAAACGATTATCCCGACAGAATTTAACTAGAGCCTAAAACATATACACGGTTTGACAAAAAGTAAAAATATAATTTTTCGACATTAAAAAAATATGCGGCAATTTAACAGCAAATACTTTTTGTCTTTAGAAAACATTTAAATTTCATCATCCAGATGTTTTTTTTTTGATCTACATTTGTAGTATTTAGTTGTTTCAAATCGTATTTAAGTATCTGACTCAAAAAACATTGAACAATAGAACTTACCTTTAATCCTAAAATGAATGGAATCCTAGAATTTAATTTAAAAAACTACTACTGCCCGTTAAAGTGGACTTTTTGACGTTTCGCCTTCGACTTCGTTAGGCATCACCAGAGATATTTGCTCTACGAAATCAGAACACTGTCTTTGCTCGGAAATATTCCGGCAGACTTTCATACTAGAGCCAGCGCTAAAGTTAGTTTTCAGGGGGATATAAGCCGTAAGTCATAGGAAGAATTTATTTTCATAATGCAATTTCTAATAAAAAAGTTATTTTTCAGTTCTGCTACAATGGTTCTATTTTTATTTCTATATGCAGAAAAAAATGCGTTTTCAAAATTATGCTGTAATTTCATATTCCTTAAACACCATTTCCAAAACAACTTGTCATTTGATATTGTTTTGATAGAGTTAAAAGTCGTTTCATCTGCTGCATAACACTAGAGAGGCGACCAAATCATTTTTCGAATTTCCCTTTTGTCAGGGATCTTCTTGTGTATATGATTAATTCTTTTTTACAAATAAAGAACCAATAATTAATGTTTCAGTAGAAAAATTAATTACCACAAATAGATAAATTTTTTTTATGCATAAAAAATATTTTATATATATAGATATATATATATATATATATATATATATATATATATATATATATATATATATATATATATATATATATATATATATATATATATTTATATATTTATATATGTATATATATATATATATATATATATATATATATATATATATATATATATATATATATATATATATATATATTATATATTTGACTGTATGTTTACCCTTGATGATCTGTCCTAGATTATTGAATCCATAGTTATTTTTTACAAAAAAAAAGAGTCTGTAAATAACAAAATAGATGTAAGGCCAAGTTGGTATAAATATTTGTGCCTTCACCCCCAGGTCGAGGGATAATATCCCTCGACCCTTCTTATTATGATTTCATTTTTGTATTAACTAAATATTATTTTATTGTATTAACTAGATAACCGTAATTATTTAATATTATTTAAAATTAATTTATTTTAGGTTTTTCATAGCACCAGTTCTTATAGTAGGTTTTGAATATCTGGTGGAGGTCACTTATCCTATACCAGAGGCTTGTAGTTCTTCCACGTTTAATGCAGCATACTACTTTTTGTCCATTATTGCAACACTGCTATTTGAAGGTCTCTTTGATGCTATAGGCTACATTTGGACTTTTGTAATCGTTTTCTTTATCCTCAGTGTAAGTGCGATCTTTAGTTTGTTAGTGAACTCAAATTTGAAACGAAGAGATGCAAATCTACAACATAACATAGAAATTATTGATGCAATAACTAGCTGCAGATAATAGAATAACTGTCTCTAATATGCAAATTAAGTCGTAATAATATGTTTTGGAACGTTTGTCTCCCGACAATAATGCACTGGGTTGCTGACATTTTTTTGTTACACGGTGAGTTAAGCGAAAATCCTAAGTTTATATTGCGAAGTTTGTAATATGTATTTGCTGGTGCCAGCCACGTATAACCTTTTATCTACGTCCGTGAGTTAAGAAGCTCTTAACCCATGTATTTCCACTCATTCATTCTTTTTTCGTTTGAAATTTGCTATATAGAAAAAGCGAAGATTTTTATAAATTATTTATAAAAATTGAAAAATTATTTATTATAAATCTTAATAGTACAATCTTTGCAATCTTTCAAATAAATTCTTGACGAAGCAGCCACGTTTGCTAACTTTGTAACCACTACATTGTTTTCATTATTTAAACTGGTCGTCTGATGGCTATGTTTCATTTTTTTTTCGGACCTCGATCAAAGTTTCTTCCGTTTCACCCAGAATTGTGGATGCTACTTTTCTTTTATTTTCTGCAGAATTTTCAATGTAGCTCTCCGCAACCGTGTTGGATCGCCAGCCACAATGACGCTTTACTGTTAGAATGTCAGCTCCTGAATCTGCTAATAGGAACGTAGATGATCTTCGAAAGCAATGCCCCGTATATTCTTCTGGATGTTCAAGTTTGAGATACAAAGCAATTTGTTTTCGCAAGGATCCAAAAGAATTAATGCCAACCAGTTGCTTCATATACACACCATTTCGAAATTGGATGAAAAACCTATCATGCTCGATGTTACATGGGTGAAGATTAATGTATTTTCGAACTAGTTGAACTATGTCTATCTCTTGAATATTTCAAAATGTTACATAGAATTACCTGGCTGTTTTCGTTTTTGTTGTCGGGAAAAAAAAATGAAAACATCGTTCTTCATCCTTTACATTTTCCAACAACAAATTTGTTAACTCCTCTCGCCTGCAAGCCCAATAATCAATGCTACTTTCATAAATAATTAATGTTTTTTGTCATCCACTTCTAGAAGGAATGTCGTAATATTGGTTTTACTTAATACACTTGACTTTTTTGATTGATATCCCTCAGATTTTCTTTTGAGGAGGGCGACTAAATTTCTAAATTTGCTGATATCAGTATTGAGTTTAATAGATATCGTTGTTCTTATCATAGAATAAAACACGCCCAGAGAAATGAAAACCTATAGGTAGATAACTCCCTGAAGTATGTAATAAGTACTTTTTTATTCCCATAATTCTGCACATTCTTCTCTCGGCACAATTTTTGGAACCTATTGAAAATATACTCATATTTTGGCCTGGTTTTTTCGGGAAGCAAGCCGTCAATTGCCCTGTATGCATCCTGCTCAATTACGAAGGAATGCTTCTTTCTGAATCACTCATTTTGACTAAAGAAATTAAAACTGTCAATAAGATGTTGCTTAAAGTGACGTTGCCCGGGGTAACGCAGAGTGGCAGGATTAAAGTGCAAACACGTAACAGCTAATAGAAAGGTGTTTTATGCTTGAAAATTTTGTTTAATAAAAAGTCGTGCGTCAGACGTAGATAAAATGTTGTACAATACATGTGAGTTAACCTCATTAAGATACTCCTGTAGAAGTTGCAAAACCAGTGCGTAGCTGTTAACTCACTTGTATCGTAAATATCAATTAACAAATCATCCATAATAAATGGTTTCAAAAAAAATTACGCTTTGTCTTAAAAATGTATTTTAAGATGTAAATTATATGAAACCCAAAAATTAAAACATTAAGTTAAAATTAATATAAGGAAAAAATTGGTAAATTCAATTTACCTGAAACTTCACTCGTTCCTTTCTTTTATCAGGGATATTAAAAATTCTGATAAGCCTCTTTAGTTTCGCACGTAGTCATTTAATAATATGTGTATATTCAAATGATTTTTTTAATTTTCTGGATAAAAGGAAGGATTTAGAGTTAAACCGATCTGTAAAGGTATCTAACCGGAAATTCCCTCGTAGTAACTTGTTCCTTTTATACACAGTTTGTATACGTACTTATTATTACTTGACTATGTAGAATCCCATAAACAGAGTCATACTACACCATCCCTGACAGAAGGATTCATAACTAGAAAATTTATAAAGTCAATTTACCCATTTATTTTTTTTTATCATTTTAACTTTTTAATAAAAGGAAAGTATCACTAAAAAATCGACAAATTCGCCTGTACCAAGAACTTCCCAGAACAGTTTACATATGCATATAATTATTTGGTAACAATTTTATTCAAATAAAGTTAATACAATACAGCTATATGGGTTCATAAAATGTGTTATCTCAGTGTAGTTAATTTCTGTACAAGGGGGGTTGTGGGTAAAAGCGAATCTATCGATTTTTTCAAATTGTTTTTCAAACGTTTTAATAGGCCGCCATTTTCACCATTTTCTACCTAGGTCGCATTATTTAAACTGGTATTAGAAATAGAGCCCTATATTATTTTAGAACTTTATATGTACTTAGTTGCTAATTTTGTTTAAGGTCGCTGTTCTTTTTTTTGGCACTATTTTATTGTATGTCTTTATACTTTTAAAATAAAGATGATTTTGAATTTGAATTTTGTTAGGCTGCCATTTTGTTCTGCTGTATTAGATTTGCATACAAATTTTAGGTGTTCCCATTTGATTCTTGTGCTCTCCATCGTAAAAAAATCACACTCCCATGTTGTAAGGTCCCTAGATGCCGAAAACAATGTTTTCCCATTTCCATGGTTCTGTTTATTGTGTTTTCGCAGCATAGCTACAAAATACTTACCCGATTATCTTCAAATTTTAATAAACATTAAGGATCATATGGGAATCCAATCGAAGCATTTTAGTAAAAATCCAACGGGGCAGAACAAAATGACGACTTAATAAATTGTTTAAAAATCGGTGTTCAGTGACCTCAAATTTCGCACAAAGTAAGTGTGATATAGGGATGAACTGGTAAAATTTTGGTATGAATCCAAGCTGGCGGAAGAAAATGATGTCCTAATAAAATATTTCAAAAATCCGCCTGAAAAAATTAGTTATTCTATTGATTTAAAATTGTACACAAAAATAAAGTTTGATATAGTAAGAAAATTCCAAGTGGCGGAACAAAATGGTGGCATAATTAAAACTATTTTTAAAAATCAGTCTGAAGAAACTACATATTCGAGTGATTTCAAAATTTGCATAAAAATCAGGTCTTATAAAAGGATGAACTGGAACAATTTTCGTACGAATTCAATTACGCGGAACAGAATGACGGCCTATAAAATGTTAAAAAAATTGGTGCAAAGAACTACTTATTCGAATTGATTTCAATTTAGAACATAAAGCAACTGTGAATTAATTGTTGGTACTTTAGTACGAGTGCAATATGAAAGAACAAAATGTATGGCAAATATGTTATCAGTGTAAAAAACTACTTATTAATTTGGCTAAAAATTTTGCACGAGAATGAAATGTAATAAAGTCGACTCCAGACTTATTCTTAATTATTTAATAACAAAAATATATTTATGTACTGAGTGTTGTAATGTTTAATACCACGAATATAATGTCTTATTGCCTTTATTAGTTTGGCGCCGACTTCACAGGCCAAAATCTTCCAGGTGAAATAAAATATTATTTTCTACTTTTTAGTGCATTTTTTTGAAGTCGGTTTTATTTTTTTATAAATTTTTTTTATTTCATCTTTTTTAGTTCTATTTATGGGAGTTTTATTGTATTGGGTCTACTGCATGTATCATCATGTTATTATAAATATACAATGGTAACATAAATACGTTCTCTTCCTGACAGAATGGTGAAGGTATTTGTGAACCCATATATTGTTCGATGAAATATCGAAAAATAAGTTGAAAATGGCGTTATTCCACCATTTTAACTTTTTTTCAATATGCTTGCTATGGGACCATTCCGGTAACATACGGGATATTCCCCGAAAATTGCATCCAAATTGTTCAACACCGCGGAGTAATCGATGTACATACATAAAAAAATACATAGGATCAGATTAATAACCTCCTCCTTTTTTGAAGTACAAAAAATCAACACGAAAAACGAGAATTTTATGAAATGGTATATATACAAAAAAACAAAACTTTTAAGTTCTTGAGAGAAACAAGAATTTTTCAGCCGAAAAATAAACAAAAAAAAAATATATATATATATATATATATATATATATATATATATATATATATATATATATATATATATATATATATATATATATATATATACATCATCTCTAAGTCTGACATTTTTTGTCCGCGTGGGCTACGTCATCTGTCACGGTCCCCTGTCATTGTCAAAAGTCACCTGTCAATTGTCAAGGTAATATTTTTGTGGGTGGGGTCCGATGAGCGATGACGTGATAAACATTTTAAATAAGTTGATAGATCTTAATGTTTTGTACCAATATCTAAAAATAATATTTAATTTAAATAAAACATAATTTTGATAATAATTATTTATTTAACCATAAAGTACATTGGCTTTTACTTACATTACATATAATTTTAGCATTTCACATGTTACAGCAACAATAATTATACATAAACTAGAGAAATAAATATATCCTTAGTAACCATCTCACAAATAGACATTTATTCGAAAATCTGTCTTTTTTCTAAAAAAATTTTCGAAACTAAGTCTTAACTTATACTGATATAATTTAGAGACTAAATCCGGAAGCTGTACTTTGGAAACTGAAACAGTATTATTATGGATTCGTTTATAGTATAGCGCCATATCATAACCATGAGTGAAGTAGGTACCAACTATTAACTGTATAAAAGCACTCGTTATTTGCTGAGGAGTATGTAGAACTTAACCAAGCCACATAGGTGAAGTGATTCGGAAATCATTTGTTCACTGTTTTTAAACAAAAGGGTATCTGCTTTGCGAGGTAGGAGGCCCATCTACATGATTTCTCCAATCTGGGCGATTATAATGTACAAAATATGGTAATTTTGTTCGCAAATCAAAATTTTACCTATATTCTACAAGAATTTTTCTCCATATTAATAAATGCGTAGAACGTCTACATAGTTTAGAAAAGATTGTACATGTAATTTGCTTTATTCGCCATTACTATAATCTTTAATGTATTTAGCTCCAGATAAGAATTCGAACAACAGATCTAACAATAAACGATGCCAGCTGGCGATCCGTCGACGTTCTTCCGATGACTCGACGGGCAGCTTCCGGGAAACCAAAGCATCGCGAGCTCTAAGCGAACTACTTAAAATACTACTACTAACTAATTAAAATACAAAGTAACACCTAAACTAACTCGAGCAGTAGAAACTTCAAAATTTATAGTTTCACTCGTTTTCGTACCCATATTCTATTAACCTCGAATTTCTGAAAACTGTGACCATTCATTTCTACACAAAGATACTGTCACTTACGGTGGTGTTAGGTTTATTTATCTGCTAACTATTCTAACGCTGGGTGCCATACTTTTAGCAATGCTGAAGCTAGCAAAAAACTGCTTTTGTAACAGGTTGTAGCCAAATACTTGATTTCTCTGCTAATTTCCACATCTTTGGATACTGGAGACGCCATATCAGAGATAGAAACAGAACTTTAACTTGCCATATTTATACGACTGTAGCTTGGAGACTGGAGGAGCATTCTGATTTTCCAGTATTTATAGTATATTATCCAGTATAATATTTAATTCCAGGAACAGGAGGTTAGACATAGACCATTCACTATCTCTCTCCTGAAATTTGCTTGCTTTTGTTACTAGAACTTGTTTAAACTTATCGAATATTCCTTCATGGTTACTGTTCGTAGAAATGACGTGTATTAAACGTATTTGATATCTTGATTTTATGTGGATGACTGCAAATAAAATCCATACATCTCCATATTAACCTTTATGTAACAATGTGTAGAAATATGGTTTTTTTTTGTCAGGTTATTAAATAGTGGTTTAAGTTCATCTAAATATAATTCTATATTATTCGAAAGTAATTTAAAAAATAAACGAATTGTTATTAATATTTTTTTAAATGCCCATTATAGTAACCCAATGTCACAGGGTACCCTCCTGCGATCATGATTTCTAGGCCTCTACTCTCATGGGCTTGTACCCAGGGAGATCTGAAATTGAAATAACAGATTGCTCGATATGACAAAATCGAAAATGAAACGTCAATCATACTGAAATACTGTTAATATCTCAGAACCGATCGGTGCCAAACTTTTCTAAAATTTTTGTGACGTCATCGTGCATCGGACCCCATCCTGACGTTGACAGATGTTTGACCCCAACGATATTGAGATAAGACATATATATATATATATATATATATATATATATATATATATATATATATATACGATACATGACTATGCGTGGAACTAAATAGTCATATTTTACTATAAAAGGAAAGATTCATAATAAGAGAAGTTCCGGGTAAAGGTAATTTACCGATTTTCTTACACTGATTTGGAAAACATTTTATTAGGCTGTCATAATGGATTTTTACTAAATGATCACTTCGTCTCCATATGACTCTTGATTTTTGTGAAAAATTTGGATTCAATATGACCCTGAAATGTAAGAATCTCTAAGAACGATACATTCACCAGGGAAGCAAAAAATGTTAAAAAATCAGGTGAAGATCGAACCTCAGACTCTTAGATTAACACCTAAACCTATATCATACAGGCTTACATCCAAAAGTCCATAAATTCTCTTTATGTGTGTATTGCAAATGTAAACAGTCGAGTGCACTATAATTGAGAGACATATTGTACAGGATTTTCTCACTTTAAGCATGTAGCATGCCTTTCCATTTAATAGTATAATGTTGGTTTATCTATGGAATAATCATGCTTGAACTTTTGTATTCATTTTCTTTATTATACTTAAGATAGAAATTAGGATATAATGTATGTAGTGAGCAATAAATGATATTTTTCTAATCACACTGGAGTGTGTATTTTAACATGTGACGTTATAGTTGTTTGATTTGTTCTTGTGATTTTAGTTAATGTCGAAGGTCTGATGATGCCTGAAAAGGCGAAACACGTGTAACCGCATTATACTCTTTTTGACTGAGACCGAGACGAGGTCACGCGGGACGCTTCGATTCGTTGCCAATTTGCACTGTTCTGTTTTATTCCTGTATATAGCTGCTTACAAAAACTCGCGTCTCGTCAGGTCATCATACACGCGATATGCGCGGGTCAATTTGCGCCTTACCTAAACATAAGATTTTTTCTGTGACGTTTCCAAAAAATGTAAAATAATATATATATATATATATATATATATATATATATATATATATATATATATATATATATATATATATATATATATATATATATATATATATATATATATATATAATATATATAAGATAATTTGTGATAATGGCATGAAACTGGACAAGGCGTTTTGCGGATCATTTTTCTAGATTTCCAAGATTTTATTGAGGTCCTCGGTTAAGGATAAGGTTACTGCTCTACGCTTATCATTCATTTCAGTCTTAGAAAAAGGGCTGAGAAATTGTTAAAAGAATGCGTCTGTTCGAATAAAAACTAGCAGTCCAAATACAAAGGAAGAATATAAGATGATAGTCAGAAAATTTTGCAGTATTTAAATGTCTTAAATAGGTTTCATAAATTTTAAAGCTTACCGCCGTAGCAATACCAGGTCAGTTTGATTCCTAGATATGATTGTATATATATATATATATATATATATATATATATATATATATATATATATATATATATATATATATATATATATATATATATATATATATATATATATATATATATATATATATATATATATATATAGAGGCATTCTTTTAACAATTTCTCAGCCCTTTTTCTAAGACTGAAATGAATGATAAGCGTAGAGTAGTAACCTTATCCTTAACCGAGGTCCTCAATAAAATCTTGGAAATCTAGAAAAATGATCCGCAAAACGCCTTGTCCAGTTTCATGCCATTATCACAAATTATCTTTTAATTCTCATACCATCCAATGAATAATCAAATTCTTGAAGCGAAAGATTCCTTTAACCTAGTTGGTATTGCTTTTCAGTAGGATTTTATTTTCTTTGGCATGATCACACACACACACACACATCAATTACGACGGCAATCTCTTAGAAACTGGGTTTCCTGTTTCGAGCCCAAAAATACTTTTCTTCTGTAAACTTGTATACCCTTTACGCTTTACTCATCGCAAATAGGACGAAGCTTTCAATGCTTGCATACATAGGAAGCAGCCTCTCCTTCAATCCTTAACATTCTTGACTCTATCCAAAAAAGAGCTATTCGCCTGACTGATGATCCAAACATCATAAGGAAGCTTGGCTCATTATAGCATCATCGAATTATGGGCGACCTGTCTCTATTTTATAGATACTACCATGGGTTTTGTCGTGACAAAAAGATCATCCATTAATTTAGAGCGTGGCTTAGCACTTGTGTATCTGTATCTGACGTTCAAGGTCCCCCTGCTCGACTCTGAGCCGAGGCCAATTTTGTTAGAAATAAATTTAATGCACTTGCCATCTGATGGCGTGCTCTATCAGTAATACGCTAAAATTACCTCTCAAATAGTGTCGTCGGATCGTACGATGAACTGTAGGTCCCATATACCTGTATAAACCATTTAAGAGCATAAATATGTGCAATAGCTAGCAGCTAATACATGAGTAATGGTGATGCTAATCAATCATTACTGCTAGAGAGACCCTAGCATCAACCCACATGCATCCCTTCACCGTTCAACAACAAAGATCTTTATTTCCAGAGTATCCCAATTATGGAATCTGTCACAAGCAAAGTTCATTCTCTCTGCCCCTAATCTGTAAGTATTTAAATCGTGAATCAATAGACTTTCCTCTCTTTACTTAAGGCAACAACGCTACGTTGTATGTAGATCTTGGGGCTCTCGTGGTCTACTCATAGATAAAAATGTCTCATTCTTTATCAAAATTTTGCAGTATTTAAATGTCTTAAATAGCTTTCATAAATGTTAAAGCTGTTGTTCAGATTCAGATCCTCGAAGGTCGCCGAGTCGATGTTGAGGTAATTAAATGTGTTAAATGGTGATTGTGAGAAATTTATTAAAATAAGCGACACTGTGATTACGATCGTTTGTCAAAAGATTTCATATTTTGATTTAGTTCTAGAGAACTATCTGTAAATGTTGTAGGTAAGCAACGTTGGCTGACCAGCCTTTGACAATCTAATATGTTAATACTCAGGATTTATTAAATTTTTTGTTATTAAATTTGGGTGTTCGGGTGTCGGGTTCGTAGTTATTAACAAATCTAACCGAAGTTATAAAATTATTTAGAGTAGCAACAGATTAGTTAATGGGGAAAAGTTAGGTATGTCAATTAGCTTAAAAACTAGCAAAGGTCCGCACCGAGCGGATACCCTAAAACTAAATATTACAAAGGTTCATCAGTAGTTGTTGTTAAGCACTGACAATTATTCGGATGTATACAGGGTGTTCCGAACTGCAGTGTCCAAACTTTAACAGCGCATTCTGCATTCAAAATAAGCCCTAATTTTCTATATAAACATATATCGGCAAATGCTTCGTTTTCGAAATACAGGGTGTTAAAGTTTTAAGAAAAAAATTGTTATTTAGTCATAACTTTTTTAGTACTTGAGATATTGTTATTAAATTTGGTAAACAGCATTTGAGTAACAAAAGGCATTTTTTGATTTTAAATATTTTTTAATTCTTTATCAGTGGCGTCCGTACAGGATTTTTATTGAATATTCTTGAAGAAAAAATGGTACGCTACTGCTTTTTCTGAAAACAAAAATCATTCCTAAAATCCCCACTCAGTTTGGAGCAAATTTGATCCCTTGCCTTTTTTTCGTGCGATGCAAGGATTTCGAGTTAAAAACTAAAAACTATTTTTATGTATAGCGTAGTTAAAATTTCCATTATTGTTAATTATTTCAGTGGCAAAACCTTTAACATTTTGGTATGCATTTTTGTGACAATTGAACAATTGCTAGTTTCGTCTTTAAAGTGTGACATTTGAGTTTTTAGAGTAAATAAATGTCAGGTACATTACAGTTTATACAAAAAGGTAATTATCAGTCTAACTAGTGATTTCAAAATGGTGTTATTCAGTAACTTTGAGTATGCTGATATTCATTTCGTTTATGGTTTCTGTAATGGAAATGCAAATGCAGCAGTACGGGAATACCAACGAAGATTTCCAAATAGAAGATTACCTTGCAAACAAGTTTTCATTAAAACGCATTTAATGTTTAGAAATTTTGGACTCAAAAAGAATCCGAGAAACGAAGGTAGGAGAAATGAACAATATCGAAACGTAATTTTAAATACAATAGGACATTAAGCGTACGAAGAGCAGCTCATAATTTACAAGGCAACGCAGTTTTTGTTTCTAAAAATAAGGTTCATCGCGTTTTGAGGAAAGATCACAGGTAGCCATTTCATATGCAGCCAGTTCAAAACTTTCAACCTGGTGATACCGAAAAACGTGTCAGTTTTTGCAATTGGTTTTTGCGCCAAATAGAGGAAGACGAGAACTTCTCAAAAAAAAATTTATGGACTGATGAAGCCACATTTACCCGAAGCGGCTCAGTAAATTTCCATAATTTACGAATCTGGAGCCATGACAATCCACGTGTTGTACGAACTAGAGCATTTCAGCAAGAATTTTCTGTTAATGTTTGGTGTGGTTTAATAAATGAAATTTTTTGCGAGCCCCATATTCTACCTCCACGCCTAGATGGACAGTTATTTAATGATTTTCTGCAAAATGAGTTATTTCAATATCTAGAAAATATTGCTCTAAATCTTAGAAACGAATTCTGGATTCAAATGGACGGGGCTCTCGCGCATTTTGCACTTGTAAATCGCGAGTGGTTAAATAATAATTATCCAGAACGGTAGATTGGACGATTAGGAGCTACAGCGTGGCCACCACGTTCCCCTGACCTCACACCTGTCGACTTCTTTGTGTGGGGTTATTTGAAAAATTTAGTTTATTCCAGACCAGTTCATACAAGAGAAGAACTGATTCTAAGGATAGAGCAAGCCTGTGAAACTTTGCGAGCCAATACGAATTTTATACGCCATGCCACTGACACAGTTAAGAGCAGATGCCGAAAATGTGTCGAAGTTATAGGAGCTCATTTTGAGCAATTATTGTGAATTTTAAGGCCCACATTAATCCTTAATGATATTTAAAGTGCTCTATAAATTTTTTTCACGATCTAAGTTAATAAAAGTTATGAATTCTAGTTTTTGTAAAATTAATTACGAACTTAGTTAATAAAGAGTAGTTTCTGTAAAATGAAGTATCATCTTCAAAATTGAATTAATTCTAATTACCGTTTTACAAAATGAAGCGACGATTTTAGAATTATAAACTCCTCTGTCATACTTTAAAGACGAACCTAGCAATTGTTCAATTATCACAAAAATGCAATCATGGCATACCAAGAGTCGACAATGAAGGAATGATGGTAAGTACCAAGGACATTAGATTTTAATAGGTTGCCTGCTAACTTCTGCGATGTCACCCTAATAACCCAAACATAATGCAAATCTCCATTACAACGGGTCGATGACGTCATCTCTCCTTAGTTGTCAGACAAGCTTTTATTTTAGAAACCCTACATACGATGTTCACAAATTATGAACTCACCCGGAATGCATGAAATAAATATCGGAAACCAAATAATTTTAAAAACTTGCTGTTACAATCCCACCTTAAAGGTTTTGCTACTGAAATTAACAATAATGGAAATTTTAACTATGCCTTACATAAAAATGGTTTTTAGTTTTTTACTCGAAATCCTTACACCGCACGAAAAAAAGACAAGGGATCAAATTTGCTCCAAACTGAGTGGGGATTTTAGGAATGATTTTTGTTTTCAGAAAAAGCAGTACAGTACCATTTTTTCCTCAAGAATATTCAATAAAAAATCCCGTACGGACGCCACTGATGAAAAAATAAAAAATATTTCAAATCAAAAAATGCCTTTTGTTACTCCAAGGCTGTTTACCAAATTTAATAACAATATCTCAAGTAATAAAAAAATTATGACTAAAAAACAATTTTTTTCTTAAAACTTTAACACCCTGTATTTCGAAAACGAAGCATTTGCCGATATATGTTTATATAGAAAATTAGGGCTTATTTTGAATGCAGAATGCGCTGTTAAAGTTTGGACACTGCAATTCGGGACACCCTGTATATATATATATATATATATATATATATATATATATATATATATATATATATATATATATATATATATATATATATATATATATATATATATATATATATATATATATATATATATATATATATATATATATATATATATATATATATATATATATATATATATATATATATATATATATATATATATATATATATATATATATATATATATATATATATATATATATATATATATATATATATATATATATATATATATATATATATATATATATATATATATATATATATATATATATATATATATATATATATATATATATATATATATATATATATATATATATGTATATATATATATATATATATATATATATATATATATATATATATATATATATATATATATATATATATATATATATATATATATATATATATATATATATATATATATATATATATATATATATATATATATATATATATATATATATATATATATATATATATATATATATATATATATATAACTCCCGGTTGCAAAAAAAATTTAATTGAGATTTACAATGTTTAACAGAGATTTCAGATTATTAGACAAGTAGCTGGTCTTGTCACCGGAAATGACTCCACTTTCGATTTTGTAAATGGAACACTCTCACAACTAAGGACATGAAATGATGACAGAATAATACAATCTGTAAGTTTTAGTGATTAGTCTGATAGCTAGGAACAAGAGAAGTTGATAAAATCAAATTTTTGTGTCTAGCTATTTTCTTTCAAATGGCGATCCTTTTTAGACAGGCCTTTTTTGAAAAGAGGATTTTTTGCGAATATTTACTTTTACTTTTTTGCGATTGGATTAAAAATAAGCTAAAATTAAATATTACTAAGAGAAATAGTCGGTAATCAATTATTTACTTTTATCAAGTGTGCCATGGATAGCCATTCTGGATATTAAGTATGATTTTTTGTTTTGACAGTGAGACTTCTTTCTTAGTAGACATAAGATCTCTTCATTTTTCTTGAATTTCAGTAATATTTTTGTTTTCAAAAGTCAAAATAATGTATACTCAAAGTGAAAAAGTCGATATGTTATTAATATTTGGAGAATATCATAAAAATTCAAGGAATGCTGCTGAATTGTATGCTCAGAGATACCCCGACCGGCAACATCCAGTCCATCAGTATTTGCCATATCTCGAGAATCGTTTTAAGCATTAAGAAGGAAATCAATTGGCGGAAGGTAGATTTATTATAAATGAAGAAATAGAGATTAACGTTCTTGCTATGGTTGAAGTTGATAAAACTGTTTCTTTAAGAAAAATTAATCACAACTGGATTTAAGTCATGAATCAGCTGGAAAAATACTAAAGAAATACGGATATCGAGCTTTTAAGTACCAGTTACACCAACATTTGTATCCTGACGATTGTGATAGACGGGTATTGTTATAGAATTGACCCAAATTTTATCAACTTTATCCTATTTTCTGACGAATCTAGATTTACTAATAATTTTATGTTTAACAAGCAAAACACTCGTTACTGGGCCCAATAAAATCCACATGAATTGAGAGTAGGAAATTTTCAAGAAAGGTTTGTTGTCAATGTCTGGGCTGGTGTCGTTGGTAACAGAATAATTGGGCCAATTTTATTTTAAGGCAAATTAACAGGGGTTAGGTACTCAGGCTTTCTCCAAAATGAAATTGAGCAACATCTTGATGATGTACCTTTAGAAG
Organism: Kuschelorhynchus macadamiae; assembly: GCA_030620095.1. Lineage (NCBI taxonomy): Eukaryota > Metazoa > Arthropoda > Insecta > Coleoptera > Curculionidae > Kuschelorhynchus > Kuschelorhynchus macadamiae. Next base: position 232,831 of record JAUTXW010002137.1, on the reverse strand, counting down.
TTTTACGCCGAATTACTTCCAGCAAGATACAGAGCAATACCAGAGAAGTTCACTGGATCTCACTATTCTCGGTTTCTTTATTTAGGTACATGTTAAATAAAGAGTCTATGTAACAGCTCCAGCCACTCTTGAAATCTTAGAAGAAAGGATTGTACGTGTATTTAGAAGTATTACGCCCGAAATGCTGCACAACGTGTTGAGAGAAGCAATTGAACGAGCGGAAATGTGTCGTGAACAAGGAGGAATGTACTTTAAACAACTACAGTAAACTCGAATATTATGCTTTTACATTTTACAGCTTTATTAAAGTGAGTTGAAGTTATATTTTTGTTTAATACTTCGATCTATTTGTTAGCCAAAGATACAGATTTGCAAGCCTAAATTTGTTGACGATATTTGAAGAAGGGCACGGATATCCATGGCACACTTGATAAAAGTAAATAATTGATTATCGAGTATTTTTCTTAGTAATATTTAATTTTTGAGCTTATTTTTAATCCAATCGCAAAAAAGTTAATACCGTCAGATTCGCAGAAAAACCCTCTTTCAAAAAGTGCTTGTTTAAAAAGGGTCGCCATTTGAAAAAAAAATAGTTAGACACAAAAATTTGATTTCATCAAGTTCTCTTGTTCCTAGCTATCAGACTAATCACTAAATTACCATTTTATAAATGGCTATAAAAAATCAATTAGGCGTAAAAAGTTTTTAAAATATCACATTCTGATTCAGAATTGTCTCAGGAATCCAAAAATGTAAAAATATACAGAGTGTTCCATTTAAAAAAATTGAAACTGGATTCATTTCCCGTGAAACCGGAAGAGACCGGAAAGTGAAAAATATGCAAAAACTCTCCTCTTTGGTACATATTTTCCTATACGAAATCTCGTTTTGATACATCAAATACTTATAGATTAGATAACATATAGATTCGTTGACACCCTGTATATATAATGTGCTTGTAGGTAACTGCTGTATACTAACAGTAGTATAAAGAAATAACGGGGATTCGGCCAAAAAGTCTATAGTACATTTATTTTCTAATAGCCGAACTTCGAAATAATTCATTTCTTCTTCAGAGCTCTATAATAACATAATTATCAGAAAATTTTTGACAAGAAATAAACAATTTAAAACCAATTGTTTTTTAATCAAATAATGACAGAAATATGTCAAATCTATAATTTAAAAAGGGGGGTATGTCCAAAAATGGTTTAAAACTAGATAATACGTTATACAGTATATGGAACAAAATATTGGAGGTAATTAGGAAAAGAAATATTTATGATTATTAAGGAATTATTCGTCGTTTACATTTAAAATATAAGAATAAATGGAACTTAAGTTTTCAATATCGTTTTTTTTTGTTCATTGTAAACTTTTGTTTATATATTTCGGTCATTTCTAAAAAAAAAACCTTTTGCTAGTGTTATGTTCTGTGTGTAAAATTTTTGTTTCGTTAAAATTACATGTGTATCTATAATATATTCTGAAAGAACACAAGATCGTTTATGAAGTCTTGCATCATTTTCATGTAATGCAATTCTTTTATTTAATCTTTGTTTTTTTTTGACCATTGTATTTTTTATTGCGTTTATTCCATTCCTTGTTCAATTGCGATAAAAAATACATTGGTCAAACAAAACAAAGCTTAAGTAAATGAAATGCATTACATAAAAGCGATGTAAGACTTAATAAACGATCTTGTGCTCTTTCAGAGCATATTATAGATACGGGACACACTTTTTTAATTTATGGATTATAAAAAGAACCATAAAATTAGGCAAGTAAATTACTTTAATGTAGTACCACCGACTTTTGGGGACTATTCTACTATTTTAATGAAAGCTGTATAACTGTTGTGAATTTTCTGAATTGGAATAATTTCAATCGTTTTACGAATTTGGTCTTTTTACACGAGGGGATTCGCATATACTTTATTCTTTAAATTTCCCTCAAAATAAAAATCATTTATCGTAATATCAGGGTGTTTGTGGTGGCCTAGGGATTGCTCCGTATCGACTGATTCAACGTTCAGGAAAATATCCGTTGAACCATTCCACAACAATAACTGGAAACGTGCATTTTAAGGGGTAACCATAGGATAAAAATAAAACACCTTCTTTTCACCAATACAACTAGAAATCTAATCTATTACATTTTAAAATATGTTACAATAATTAACGAAATTGTTTATCTGCGCCAGTAACATAATATATATACAACACTTTCATAATAGTTAAATGAACCTTGGTACTAACGCTGACTTTGTAACATACTTAATAAATCTATATACAGTAAGTTGTACAAATGTGGTATTCTATAATATAACCAATTATGTTTAAATTTTTAATTTATTATATATTATACTACACCTCCTATAAAAAATAAAAAAATGGAAAAAAAGTTTAATCTACTGATTAAAATACAATTTTGTTCTGTTTTTGTGAACATCTACTAATTTAGTACCTACTTTAATTAAAATATTTGGTGCCGTATCTTCATTTACCGAATAGGGATTCGTAAAAATGGCATCTCTTTTGCTACCAGAATCGTTTCTAAGCAAAATTAAATCTCCTACATTGTAATTGATAACTTTAGATTTTTTATCAAATTCTACTTTTCTTTTGTGTTTCGATAATCATCGAAATTGTAGAGAGGATCCATGTTATTAACCATATTAGAAGGCAAATTGCATATTTTCCCAAAAACCAACTCATAAGGTGTGTAACATGTTTCTGTATGTACACTATTATTGTACGAGAAACACCAGAATTGTACCCAAGAGCTCCAAGTTTCTGAATTTTTAGCTGTCTGTATGCGCAAATACGCTTTTAAATGTTTATGGAAGTTTTCAAGAGAACCCATTGTTTGGTGATGATACGCTGTAGAAGACAAATGTTTAATTTTTAAAAGTTTACACGTTTCTTTAAGGGTTGAAGATAGAAATTCAGAACCTTTGTCGGAAATTCTGTAACTGGAATGCCGACACGCAATATAAAATTATTTACAAAACTTATTGCTAAGGTTGTTGATTCCTTGTTTCTTAAACGATAACACTCAACGAACTTTGAGAGTTCACATTGCAAAGCAAGAATATATTTATTACCTCTGCTATCTTCCTCTAAAGGTCCCACTAAATCTAAATATACATTTTGGAATGCTGAAGACGCCGTTGTTGTGATAGACATTGGTTTTATGTTAGGTCTAGAATGTTTAAAACGTTGACATTACAAACAGGCATCACAATGCTTAACGAATTCATCAACATCCCTATGTAAATTGGACCAAAAATAATACTTTTTTATGTTATTGTACGTTATATGTCCTCCAGTAGGCAGGATATGGAAATCATTAAGAATAATTCTTTGACACTCTATATCGGTAATTCTTTGGACGTCCTTTATAATACAAATTTTAAAATCGTGTTCTTTTATACTTCAATATTATTCTTTAAACTATTTATTAATTGCGCATTTTCTTTACTTTTAATAACAACTAATTCCGGAATATCGTATTTTTTACCAATTGTATTCAGATCTCCAACGATGTACCTTGTACTAACGCCGATCGAGAATCTGAATTTTGCATAACGTAAATTATTTTCAAGTTTTTAAAAGTGAACTTAGTTCATATGAGTTTTTAGGACGCTTTAATAATTCTACAACTCCAGGGTGATCAATCCTGTCGCTTACAAAATTATCAAAATCAACCTTATCCTCAACTTGATATAAATGCTTATTTTGTTGGCTAGTTATAGCAAATATTGTTTGTTCTACAGTGTTCGCCATACTTTTTAATTCGTCACATGAAAGTTGTATTCTAGACAATGCATTAGCAACTACATTATTTTTACCTTTTAAATATTTAATATCAAAATCATATTCCTCTATAATCAACCTAAACTTCGTTAATCTACTCGAAGGGTTGGCCATACCAAACAAGTAGACCAGAGGCTGGTGATCTGTATATATAATGAATTTTTTATCGTATAAATAACAAGAAAAATGCTTTATACCAAAAATAATGGCTAATAGCTCCTTCTCGATTGTAAAATATTGTTTTTCAGCTTTATTTAATGCTCTGCTTGCGTATGCTATAGGTCTATCTTCATTATTTGAAAGAACCGCGCCCACGCTATGACCAGATGCATCGGTTAAAATAAAAGTATTATCTAGAGACAAATTGGGATATTATAATACAGGAGGATTAATTAATGCATTTTTTTTTAGTGATTCAAATGAGAACTGGCATTCAGATGTCCACTTAAATTGAACATTTTTTCGTGACAAATAATTTAAGGGTGCAGCGATTTCTGCAAAGTTTTTGAAATATTTCCTATAGTAATTGGCAAACGCAACAAATCTTCTCGTATCCTCTGCACTCGCAGGTACTGGATATTCCTGAATGGCTTTGATTTTGTTAGGGACAGGTAAAACCCCTTCAGCAGAGACTACATGTCCCAAATATAAAAGCTCTTTTTTTAAAAATTCGCACTTGTTGGGATTTAATTTTAGATTAACTTCTCTTAGTCGCTGTAACACTTTTACTAAATTTTTATTATGATCAGCTAAGTTTCAACTTTCATAATTGAGACCAGACAATGCGATTGCCATTGCTCTAGAAGGCATTAGCATTAGGACTAATTTTTAGACCCATCGGAAGACGAGTCATTTGGTACTGTCCTCTACTACCCACTGTAAATGCTGTATAGGGTCTACTCGATTTATCTAATTCTACCTGATAATATCTTTGTGATAAATTTCAGTGTGAGAAATAAGAAGCGCCTGCTAACGAATCTAGGATATGTGTAATTCAAGCCAGGGGCATTTCTCATCCTGTAGCTAAGAATTACAACCTCTAAAATCTATCACTAACCTAAAGGTCTTATTACCATTCATATCAACTTTCTTTGGGACTAATAAAAGAGGAGATGACCACTCGGACCTAGCTTCCTCAATTACACCATCTTGCAACATCTTATCAGTCTGCTTATCTATTTCTTGTTTTTGGGAGAACGGTAACTTATACTGTTTTCTATGTACAGGGGATGCATTTGTCTTTAAATAGTTTTTTTGCTTATAAATATTAGTTGTTGTTAATGGATCATTACTTAACAGAAAAACGTCAGAGTATTTTGCACATATTTTTTGTAAAGCAGTGTTCTCGTTTTTCTTTAAATGATTTAACTTTAATAAGCCTAATAAACTTTCTACCCTACTAACGGAACAACTATCGGTTGATCCAAAGTTACAAAATTCATAATTATCTAACAAATCAATTTTTGGTTTAAAAGTTTTTAAAGTGACATCCTGATCGCGCACGTTTAAAAATTTAACCGGTATCTTATTTAAATTAGGAGTAACTATTGATCCCGCAATAAAAATACCGCCGCCAACTTCATCCACGAATACGACACAATCCTTACTTGCTCTACATGAAAATATTTTATTATTTCAGTTCGTTTTGGAATTAGGGTCAATAGCTCGTACTTAGCTTGCATGGGTTTCGTAATTCGATTACTATCCACATAAAATGAAAATATAAAATTTTTAAAGTCTATTGTTGCAGAATATTTAAGAAAAAAATCTAATCCTATAACATCGTGATAATTTTTTTCAACCTCATTAATCAGCAAGAACTTATGACACGCATTTACATTATTATTATTATTACCTTGCGAAATTATAGAACCAGAAATTCCATTTATTTTAATCGTCTCTGAGTAATCAATGTTTTGGTGTTTATTTACATGTTTCTGAAAAATTACACTTACAGTTGCACCTGTATCTAATAAAAATTTAGAGGCTATTTCCTTCATAATTTACTATTATAAAATTTAAGCTATTTAAATTTATTAATTTTGGATCTATACAGCTAGTCTCGAAAAAACAGCTGGCCTGAATTTGAATTTGCATTATTTGTGTCCCTATTTATGTCTTGATTTCAAGAATTACTAGCATTTTGCATGAAATAACCCCTTTGGCCATTATTGTGACCAACACGGCTACCCGTTCGGTTGTTATGAAATCTTGTATTCAAGTTTCGGTTTAAATAATTTGGATTTGAATACTGCGAATGTTGTCTATTATTTGAATTATTAAAATTATTACTATCCTTTCTGTTGAAGTTCCGGAAAGAACCCCTTGAATGCACCTGACTTCTAAATTTTCTTCTATTTGAACCCCTATAAGACTAATTATTATTATTCGCTCTTAGTCGCAATATTTCTCTCGGTACACTTAACGAGATTTCCTCATCTTTAGCACCCCTAATAGCATCGTTTAAGTTTAAATAGTTTCGAGCCTTTATAATAGTGTTTAAATTGTGATTATTGGGACCGTTCGCAAAGGAATTAATTGCGATCTTTTCATTAACAGGCCGTAAAATATTTACATTTTGTTCATTTCCTTCGGCTTGTCTTAATATAAGATCAACTAATAACTCCTCAAGTGATCTCCCAAATTCATCAATTGACATAGAATTTTGGTTGGCACTGTTTAGGTTTAAGGATAAAGGGTTTTTGTTTTGAAATAAAGTAGGTTTTTAAATCATTGATTAAAAGTGTATTAGACGCATATATTGGCTTTAACCTAATCTTTGCGCTTTCTGACAGCCTAGTTTTAAATACATAGGTCTTTAATAACTTCTTGCCCCCATTATCTAACAGAAAATCTTACAAGTCAATTGCGTCTATTATTTGTTCAATTACCAATTCAGAGCCATTCATAACTAGAATTAAACCAGCAGCAGTTTTTAAATCGAATTTTTCCGACATTTTTATTTTAGTTTTTGAATTTGTCAATTCGATTCCAAAATTTACTTCAGAATTTAGTTTTAAAATGCTTAACCTTTCGTTTAAAATACCATAAATAGAATCAAAATATTTTTCTATTTCAATTTTATACAATTTTATCTTATCCACTAATTTGGGATCAAGCAGCTCACTATTAAATTTTTCCCTAATATCACTAAATTCTAATTTAACCCTATCTACATCTTTTAATTTATATTCTAGTACCTTGGAACTATTCCTTCTGTCTATATTGTCTTTCCTTAAATTTCTATCAATTACTCTAAGTTCCTCCAGTGTGTATTTAATTTCATCTGCTTCCTTCGACATTCCATATAATATTCCATTCCATGTTAGTTACTATCCATTATTCATAATTCTATACCATATATTAAAATAAATAACTGTTTTCCAAAACTCAAAAAGAAATTACAGCTGCTCTCTGCCCTTGGAGACCTCTTTTCTAATCTTCTTTTCCATTGCCTTTTTACAACGATTAAAAATATACCACCCTATGGCAGCAACCATTAATACTAGTACAATTAGGGTTAGAATATCTTGAGTGGAGCCAAAACTTGCATCCTTGTGGTGGGCGTTACTTGTTTGTCCCCCACTATTGCTCGCTTGAGCTACAATAATTTCTTCCTCTTTGCTGTGTGTTTTCTCAATAGCAATCTCTTACTCCGACTCTATTATAGTTCTTAGGGCAGGGTCGCCATGTGATAAATTGCTTTAGGGGTAACCATAGGATAAAAATAAAACACCTTCCTTTCACCAATAAAACTAGAAATCTAATCTATTACATTTTAAAATATGTTACAATAATTAACGAAATTGTTTATCTGCGTCAGTAAAATAATATATATACAACACTTTCATAATAGTTAAATGAACCGTTTGAACCCTGGTACTAACGCTGACTATGTAACATACTTAATAAATCTATATACAATAAGTTATACAGATATGGTATTCTACAATATAACTAATTATGTTTAAATTCTTAATTTATTATATATTATACTACAGTATTCTTACTGTGCAAGTAGTTTAGCATTATAGAATTTAACATTACCAAATATGTATTCCTTTTCATATTTTCATTAAAAAAACAGGGACATAAATCTTTTTAAAAGTCATACCAGCCACATATTTTTTAGAATATTGCCTTCTAAAATTAAAACAAGAATTTCGGAAATGTACATTTTGTGAACTAGCTGTCCCCTTTGTGGTAAAGATATATTTGGCTAATAAATGGGATATTATTCAAGACATTACAATTTCGAACCATAAATAAGAGTCTAATCTCTTGGGTTTACCACTTTCTTCCAGTGTGTGGATACATTTGCTTTATAAATCACCTGCAAATCTAACTAACCAACATTGCTAATTTTACTTATTCTTTGTCAAAGATATTTTTTGATGAGGCGCTGATTCCATTGCGATGGCTACAACAGCGTTTTATTCTTAGCTTAAGCAAGATTTTTTCATTTAATCTTAAGTACGCTGCTAGTCCTCTTAATTTTTGAAATATTGGATTCTACTCTTTTGCCTGTCAAGGACATATCAGGCCATTTTTCGTAAAACTGTCTATCACTCTTAAGTAATATCTTCTCCAAATCTGTATTTTTGAACCTTAAAATCTTTTTGGTAAAGTATTAGCATTTCAAGATAGATATTTGTATGAAGCTGATGGAAATAAGAATTTATTATTCTAACAATTCCGGATTAACTTCGGAAGGAGAGGAACTTTTTTAAGCATAAAAAGTAATTCCTTATAAAAACGTCTGCTCAGCCTGGAACATTTAAAACCGTATCATTAAATACATTTATTATAATATAATTTTTAAAAATAGTATTATTTATTTAATATAATAAGCATTATTGTTATTTGGATTTAAAATATAAACATTTTAGTTTAAATTTGATACCTTTCTAATTCTCTTTTTAGGTACATAACAATTCGTACCTTTATGGCCTATTCGGTAATGAAATATTTTCTCTCATTTTCTCTTTTTGAGAATAATAAAAACGTTTTCCATCAACTTCATCCAAATATATATCATAAAACGCTAACAGTAGAGCAAAAAGTCTTTATAGTACAGATACTTCATACGTAGGAGTGATAAGAAGGTTTTGCGAAAAGTGGCCTAACATGTCTTTGATAGACAAAAGTGTGGAATCTGTTATTTTAAAATTTATGTGGACAGGCATCGTACTTCGGCACAGGGCACGTGAAGTTGGTATCGTTGGTAAATCACATTTGCAAGTGATTTATAAAACAAATAAAATGAAACCATACAACAAATCAAAAAATATTTTACTCTCAGACTTTTTGTAGCTCATCTGTTGTAGACAGCGCAATTTGAATTAAAAATGCTTAGAAATTGCCAAAATAATTTTCGGATTTTACCCGGAACTTATCTCGTTATGAATCTTTCCTTTCATTAGAAATAGTAAAGTGTAACCCAATTTAGGTCCGCACATAGTATACCGTCTTTTTATAAATTTTTATTGCGCGCCATTTTGTTCCACCATACCGAAATCGTACCATTGAACATGATTTAAAATAAATTGATTTTTTTTTAACTGATTTTTTAAGACAGCCATTTTAATGGACATTTAGAATTCGAAGAATTTTTACACTGATTTTTTTACACATTTTATTTGGCCGCCATTTTGTTTCTCCGTCTTGGATTCATACTACAGTTATATCACACTTAATAGATGTCCAAAATTTAAAATTTATCTAATAAGTAGTTTTTTAGATTGGTTTTTTAAAATAATTTATTAGGCCAACATTTTGTTTTGGATTTATACCAAAATATTACAGATTGATTTCTTGGTTTTTGTGCAAAATTTGAGATAAATTGAATAACTTGTTTTTTAGTAATAATTTTTTTAAAACATTTTCACTTCAATCAAAATTAGAAGTTAATCGGGTAAGTAGTTTTTAGCTACGCTGCGAACTGACAGACAGACAGAGAGGCAAATGGAATTGAGAAAACATATTTTTTGGTATCTACATATGGACGCTAAAACGTAAAAATATGTAAAAACCTGCAATATTCTTCACAGTCACAAACATTTCATTTGGCCGCCATTTTGTTCCGCCATCTTGAATTCGTACCACAATTTTACCAGTTTATTTTCAGGCTGTATTTTTAAATATTTTATTAAGCTGCAATTTTATTTCGCCATCTTGGATTCGTACAAAAAAATTACTAGTTAGATTTGACTTTTTTGCAAAATTCGAGGTAAACTGGATAAATAGTTTTTTACTAATAATTTTTTTTTAACATTTTACTAAGCCGTCATTTTGTTTCGCCATATTTTCTATTTTTATCAAAATAGGTAAGTAGTGGATAAATAGTTTTTTAGCTGTGCGCGAACAGGCAGACCTTGAGACAGAATTAAGAAAACATGTTTTCCGGCATCTAGGAACCCCGAACACACGTTATATCACATTCAATTTTTCTGCAAAATTTAATGTCAATTGAATTGGATTTAAAAAAAAATTGGCCGCCATTTTGTTCCGCCATCTTGAATTGGTACCATAACTTTACCAGTTTATTAGAGCCCCATTTTATTTTGCTATCTTATATATTCATACCAAAATGTTACCAATTCTTTTCTATGTTTGAGATAATCAGTTAATGTAATAATTTTTTTACATTTCTGGCCGCCATCTTGCTCCGCCATACTGAATTTTTACGAAAATATTACTAGGTCATACCCATATGACTTTTAATTTTTGACTAAAAATTGGAGTCAATTTGATAAGTAGTTTTTAAACTAATCTGCGAACCTACAGACGACCCACAGAATTAATAAAACTTATTTTTGGCTCCTAAGGGTGCTAAAACGTACGTTAAGTATGTAAAACCTGAGAGGATGATTTTTTCACTATCAAAAACACTTTATTTGCCCGCCATCTTGAGTTAGTACCACTATTACTAGTTCATCTCTATAGCACAGTTAGTTATAGCATACAATTTGAAATCTATGGGCTAAGTAGTTTTTTTCAGGCTGAATTTTTAAATATTTTATTAAGCCGCCATTTTGTGCCGCCGTCTTGGATTGGTGCCAAAATTTTACAAGTTGATTCCTACATAGTACTTGATTTTGAACATTGAACATTTCACTAGGCCGCCATTTTGTTTTGTCATATAGGATTTTTACCAAAAAGGTCATCCCCATCTGACCCTTAATTTTGGACCAAAATTTGAAGTCAATCGGGTAAGTAGTTATTTAGACATGCCGCGAACAGACAGACCGAATTGAGAAAACATGTTTTTCGGCATCTAGGGACCCTGAAATGTGAAGATCTGAAAAAAATCTCCCTTAATAAATAGAAGACATTTAACCTGTTTCGCTGTTTGTTAAAAAGCTAAACGCTCGCAATTTTCTAGAGCTACCCTGTATAATTGTTTTTTTTTAATTTTAAGTAGCTCTTTCATCCTTCTAAGGCTCTATATAGTTAAAAAAAGTTTTTGTATATAAAAAAAAAGAGTTTGTCATGTTCGACCGTTTTTTTGAATAATTTTTTTCCGTTTTGAAAGGTCTGTGTCATACTTTTTCGACTACCCTGTATAGTGTACAAAAATTATTTTATACAGTTTACAAAAAATAAAATAAATTTGACTCGTTTCACCGTTTTTTTTGTATGTGTTACCTAAATTCTATTTTAAATATACTCAATTAAAAATCAAGTATCTACCATAATGTCTCCCACAATGTGAGAATATTTATTCTAACTATTTCTTTTTGAAATTTAAGTTTGTTTTTGCGTTTTTAAAACTTGAAATTTGTGTGTCTTTTTACCCTTTAAAAATATAGAAGATCTAAGACCATGACACCCAATGCCCGGGGACACTAACCTAGATTATTTTGGCACAAATTTAAAACGAACTAGTTTGATTTTTCTCCGGTTATTTTTAAACAAAATTTTGTTTACAAGCACATCTCCGTACAGACATCATAACTTTTTCTAAACATAAGTTTTTTGTAATAGAGTTTCGTAGAGTTCTTAGGACTCTAAAATGTCGAAAAAACCCGACTTATATTTTTCGAAAATGTTTGCGATTGCAATACTTGCCCTATATTGCCTATACAAATTGTGCACCTTTTCTATTTTATTTAATTAACATTTGGCTCATCATATTATTTTACATGAATTTCTTACAGGCACACTATAGTGCATTTCCAGTATCTGCTAATATATTATAGGAATCAATTTTCGCCGTATGAATTTCTTAAAATTAGGTATTATACCCATAGTCCACACAAGCTCCATGAGGGAAAAGAAAGAAAATAAGATAGCTTTTAAATAAACGTATCCCACATATTTTCGTATAGCTGGATTACAATTTAAAAAAAAGACAGTTAGCTCACTCCTTTATTGTGCTCCCAAAAGCCGGCTTTTTTGCGAGTGGTCGTAAATTACAGCGAACACCTGCAGCTAACCAGCTAGATGCGAAGTATACGAGGCCGCGCGTTATTTTATCGCAACGAATACATCTACGGGGAACAATCAATAACTGTATTAGTTACTTTAGGTATTCATATTAATATTTATAGTAAATGTTCAACTTAATAACTTAACTTATAGACTAAATTTGATAGGTATTAACAACAAATGTAAAATAAAAATGTATTAATTGTATTTGCGAAATAATGCAAAGAACTTCCTTTAGTTTTATCTAATTTAAATTACAGAAATTAACCGAACGACAATCAATACGTTCTCGACAGGATATCAAAACCAATTGTACTTCAGAAACATTCTACCAAGATCTAGAAATAGAGAATGGGAATACATGTTCTCTAAAAAAACAATCTCCTAATAGCATAACACTTAAATAGCTACTTCTTAAAACTAATAGTCGTAAATCTAATAGGTGGTGGGTCTCGTTTGACGCCGATATCAAATGTTCAAATTGTAGGGTGATGATTGCTCACATATACGTAGAAACTAGATTATTTCCAACAAAAATCAATGTTTTTAAAAAACTGAAATTATAGAAGAATAAATTGGTCTGCATTTAATAAGCCAAACCAAGTGTCTTCCCCTTTTCTCAAGACCGTCTCCACACTCTAGGTATCATCTTACATTGTCTAGAAATTATAATCTAATAAGAACTGAAAACCCCTTGCGTCATAAATACAACCATAGCAAAACTGTTAAGCATTTATATTATATAAGTGTTATATGAAAGCCCTATTGTTAGCATTAAATCTCTTTATTAAACAGTGTTCTCCTCACAGCTATCTTAAAACATTTTGGTTTTAATCTTAATATCAAATAGTCAAAAGTGCTTTAAAATATTAATTAAAATGCTTTATAAAGCCTTCTCAAAACTTTTTTTTGTGAATAGATACTGATGCAGGACAGTAAGGAAACCTATTACTATTCCAGTACAAAAATCGGTAAATTTGTTTTTCCGTCATTATGAATATTCGCTTTTATTAGAAACAGTGAGGTGTGAACCAATTTAGTTCAGTACATAGTTATTTAGGAACACATATATACTGTCATTTCAAACATTTCTATTTGGGGACATTTTGTTACAATATATTGGATCCCTACCAATATTTTACCACTTAAACCAATATTGGTGAAATACGATTTAAATATCAGAAGCAAGGTATATCTTAAAACTAGGAATTGATAATTTACAACCCCACACAAGTCACCGTCTCAATAATATAGCAAATCGTTTTCCTCTTCAAGTTGCATCGGACACTTAAGAGAAGAAACCTTTCCCCGTTAAGACTGAGGCGTAAGAATATTGATTTTTTTATTTTTCAAATAAACTACCCCTATTTTTGGCGATAGATAAATAAACAAAAAAATATTGGTATTTAAAAGAACTCGTATTGAACACAGTTGGTTCATGCTAGGCTAGACAGGAGTCATTTATCCTTTTGAAGGCTGAATGTAAATTTTTAGAGCAAAACTAGTAATGGTATATTATTAACATACAAAATTTGAGAAAATTCGTTATTATGCCCATTTTACCGGAATTAAGTTCTTGGCCAAATTTCAGCAATAAAATTAATTAATAATAAACAATATTTTAAAAGTTCTTTAAACATACCTTGCTGGATCTTGAGGAATTTGAAAAGATGACACATTTCCCCTATTTATGTTAACGTCACACCCACCAACAATGCAGTAAGAAGAATGACTAGCTTGAGAAGCCATATCCAAAACCATCTCCAAAAAATTAGAGTTAACCGCACTCTTGTTCCAAATTCTATATTTTTGCTCACCACGTACAACGCTCCGATGGTTTAAAATCTTAAGACACCGCACACCTAACAACTGCGAAGTGACCTGCCCACTGACCGCTAGAAGCGGCATCGGCAGTTCGTAGGTGCGAGAGGCAAGTCAGCAAGAGGGAAATTTATTGCGGAATAGCCAAGTATTTGGACTATTTAGAATATATATAGACTCTCACTGGATATTTTGCAAATGATGAGTAATATTTAGTTCTGTTGAAAAGAGCGGAAAAAAACAGACTCCAAAAATATGAGCAATTTAAGTAGAGTAATCAGACTCCAAAAATATGAGCAATTTGATTTAATATCCTGTGGCTCTGAGATCAAAATATAGAAATCGTTTAAAAATCTCGGTTAAAAGCTAATAAGATTCGTAAAAAATTCGATTTCGAGCCTTTTTCGGTTTAATCTATTGGAGCTTCGCAAATTATTAGCAAATTCAGAAAATTTCCCTACAGAAAAGTCAAGGAAAATTCGCTTTGTATACTTTCAATCTTGTCACAGACAGATAACACCAAAGCAAATGCTATTTTGACAAAAATTTACCTGAAAATGCCACGAAAATGAAAAATTCGTAATTTTTTCGAATGCTTGTTTCACGTATTTCTTTTGAAGAGCTAGTAAAAAACATTAAATATGGCAGTCAAAGCCAATTAAACGAACTATATGTCTGCCAAAAAGTTTTTTGAAAACAGGGCCGCATGAGCTTACAATTTTCGACAAAAATCGCATCTTGTTTTTCGATTAAAAAAATCGTACCTCTAAACCTCCGATTTGATAACTTCAGGGGTTTTAAGTAAAACATGGATCAATATAGCAAAGTTCTATTGCTTTAGCAATTACAGATCCGGAGTTAATAATATAATAAATTTTTGAGATTTCGCTTCCAGTATAAAAAAAGCCCGATAGGCGAAGTGCGGCTTTTTAAGATATTTTTTAGGACATTGGTCTCCTTTAATTTCTTTATTTATCAGATTTCTAAAACGTACCTTTGAGACGCTCGAGGGGTCCGAAGTGACCCTCCTTTAAATTTTTCTTTTAGAAATAAAGTTGACATGCGATCCGCCGATCGTACCCAAAAACAATAAGGATTTAGATTCCATACCCACACCCCTCCGAAAAGTTTCGTAGATTTTTTTTTATACAGTTTCGAGTTTTTCGACTTACAGTATTCCGCACGTTCGCCGAAAAGCGCTTTAAGTCGTATCAGTGTTGCCAACTTTTTGAAATATAATTTCTCATAAAGACGGTTAAAATTTCCCGTTTTCTAAAACGCCACGAGTTTTTAAAATACTTGTATACAGAATCGAAATCCGAAATAATGTGTGGTGCCAACCCACCGACGTCATAAAGAAAGAGCAAGCAGGGGTCTACGTAAATGTTGAATTTAATCCTAATTTTTGATAATATAACTAATAATTAAAATCCATATATATATATATATATATATATATATATATATATATATATATATATATATATATATATATATATATATATATATATATATATATATATATATATATATATATATATATATATATATATATATATATATATATATATATATATATATATATATATATATATATATATAATGTATTTTCATTCCGGATGTACATCCGTTCACTACTGTCATTCTGAAAAGAACAGTTTTGCTGACGTTTCGCCAAAATCAGTTTTGACTTTTCGACGCTTTCGTTCTCGCGTCGGAAAAGAGTTTTTATTCGGACGCGAATCTCGGCCATCGTTCGCGACTGATGATAATTATGAAGCGCATACTCGTGTTCGGTTACATAATGCTTTACAAAAGGTTGGATTTATTCTGTTTGCTGGGAAATAAGTATAAGATAACTATTTTTTTTACGAATATTACATAATTTTTAGAATATCCCTCGAATATGACGTTTTGGGCTAAAATTTCCCTTTTCCCTCTGGACCTCGAAATTTCCCACGAATCGGGAATTTTCCACGAGTTGGCATCACTGAGTCGTATACCCGTAATGTCTACTAAAAACGTATAGAAATTAGGCCCCCACTTACAATCGTATCGAAACGGCGACGATCCAAATGTAAAAAACACGTTTTTTAACTAAATTTCTCGCAACTTTGGCAATGCGAATAATAATAGCCCGTTTCCGCTCTATTATAACAACAAAGGACATACACTGTTCACAAAAATACCCATCGTCTAAATTGAATTTTTAATAATTTGCTTCAGAAAAGACTTTAATACAAACGATTATCGGCAGAACATTAATGGAGACAATTAACAAGTAAACTGTGGCGATACGCTTCGCCTGTGTAAATGTCCATAAAGCGTTCGACTCGATTTTTATGTACTCTGAAACCATAAAAACTATTCTACCAAAAAGCAACAACACCGTACTCTGGAAGATGTTTTTAAGATACTCATTTCGAACGAAGGAGGCATTAGCATCGATGGATTGAAATGGAGTTATCTGCGTTTTAAGATGGACTACAAGCTACAAGTAATATTAGACAATTTCAACAAATCAAAAATTATTAGGTCAGACGATTCATTTAGGTCAAACTGCAGAATTCTCGAGACCAATTAGATTCAAATGGGTTGCCATTAGGAAGCTGGGAGGTTGAAAAAAGAGCTAATCGATTGTAAGAGGTAGGTGTTGAACATGTGTATATCATCAGTACCTACGTACGGACCAGAAATAATGTCAATAACAAAAAGAAATGCAAGTCGTCTGACAGTAATCAGAGAATTTTTGAAATAAGTATATTCGAGATCAACGAAGTCTAAGAAATAGAGTAAAGGAAAATAAAGATGGTTGAAAAAGTAACAATATCGATAATTGGACAGAAAAAATCATGCACTGGATACCACGTAAACAGAAGATGCCGGCCTGGGATAAGATAGATTGGCGATAACGATGGTTTTATATAACTCAATGCAATTGAGCACTTTGGTATCCAGTGACATAAAAAATATTTAAAAAACCATAACATAACTGCTGATTTTTTTAAAGAACTGAAGGAATATATTTTGTAGTAAAGGTTTTTTATTGTAATGGGAAAATTAGAGTTTATATTAGTTTTGCCATTATTATTATTTTTGTTTGTGTTTTTTAACACAATTTATTAAATAATAACCACTTTTAGTCACAATATATATTATATACTATATATTATATTTGGTTTGATTTTTTATGAAAACCTAATAAAAATAACATTTTAGCAATAAGAATAATTAAAATTATTAATATGCCTATGTAACACAAACGAATTAATGTTACCCGGGATATAAGGAGCATTGGTTTGTTAATGGTTCTAATACCAATTTTGGGAACACGAGCCTTATATATATACCGAAACGGGTTTTTTTATCAATTTAATAGGTATGATGTTTTCCGTACTTGACTAAAGTCAGCCATAGAAAATTAGCCACAGAACCGCATCAGTTGATATGTTTTATAGCTTTTTAGAAATACTTTGATTTAATAGCAGTGGCGGCTCGTTGTCAACTTTTCAGGGGGGTCAATATATATATATATATATATATATATATATATATATATATATATATATATATATATACAACACAAAGAGTCATCTGAAAAATTCAGACACACGAAACAATAAAATGTCTTTGTTACTTCGCAACCGCACGTCCAGGCAGATAAATCGTACATATTTTTACAAAAATAACGATTTAATTCTTTGCCTTTGTCTTTACTTGTTTGCTGAATTTTAAAGTTCGGCAAAGGTCGACTACTGGTCTTAAATTCGAGTCGTTTCTCAAAGTTCAGCTCGACAAAATAATTGAAAACGGCTTAATATTCTAAAACACTGTGGCTACCGTTCTTTAAAACATTAATTTAAATCGCAAAATCAACAAACAAAATGTAAAGTCTTGAAAATAAAATCTATAAAAATACGCAATCATAACCACAACCTATCACACGATCCATATTAAACGCATCAACTGACAAAAATATTTAAGTTTCCTCGGCGCGGCTGTTGACCCAAACTTTGCCAACGTAAGCCGTATCTTACCTATGCGCCCCTGTGAAAATTTGATCGGGAACACTCGGGAAAAACTTGCCTCCGTTTATAATCATGAGGTCAACGCGGGCCGCCAGCCGTGATCGATGCCAACGAAACGAAACCTCCGGAGATCGAGGTGTCGCGGAATTAAGTGAACGCAACGTATTTATACGCTTAGAATAATAGAGGGAAATTGCAAATTTAAAAAAAATTGATAAAATATAAATTATGTATTATTTTATTTATTTGTTTTTGTTTGGAAATATTTATTGGGGGGTCATTGACCATATGACCTAATGGAGGAGCCGCTACTGTTTAATACTTGCACTCTAGACGTGGCTGGCCGCCTTATTTAAAAATGGCGATTTGCCCACCTGTTAATATTAATATTAGTTTCTATACATTGGATATAATCAGTTATTGGGAAGAGAAAATTAATAAGATGTTCATGTAAAGGATACTGCCTCTACTGGTCTCTATTTTTACATTAAATAAGGGTAAAACTTGAATTTTTTGCATTTGCATGGCAATTAAATTACTAATACGATCAGGCTTTCCATATTCGTAATTAATGGTATCGATGCACAGGTTAAGCTGGGTTTTATCATTTTAATGTGGCATAACAGGTAACAACAATGACAACTTTTTCCATAAATGTCATCAATGACCGTAAAAAAAAATCGCACAAAAAACCGCTCTCGTTCCTCCCTCAAATTTTTCAGATCTTCATGTTTCAGAGACGTTTATAGCCAAACAACATGCTAGAAGAGTTAGAAAATTACGCAACCAATTAAGTTGAACTTTTGCACAAAAATTAAGTGTGATAAGGAATGAACTTTACATTTAAAATTCTATTATACTGAGTATTGACTAACCGGGGTGTTTTGAATTTTGATAATCTCCACTCCATACTTTCTAGAAAGATAAGTTTCTTTAATTTTAGATGAAGAATTCTAAAATTATCATCGAATTTATATAATTCATTTTATAAATGAATTGAGTATTGTTTAGCTGCTAAAAGTTTATTGCTTTTTAATTTCTCTAATCTCTAATTGTTCTTAAAAAATACTTTTAACCCGTTTCTAAAAAGACGTTTAGACATTTTTTGGTCTACTTATTTTACGTATGTTTTAGTTTACGTTTTAAAATTCCCATATTTTATGTTTTTAACTGATGTATATTCTAAATTAATTGCTTTTATATAAGCTTTTTGGCGATTATTTTATCTATAAAATTTGCCTTATATCCATTGTCAACCGCTACCTGTATAATTATATGTATGTCTTAGTTATCATTTTAATCTGATACATTTAGGAGTCCGCGAATTAAGAAGTTAAATGCTGACATTTTGTATTAACAATGATGACATGACATATTGTGAATAACAATATCTGTGGATCACGACTTATGATAGACCGAGAAATCATATATTTGGTTTTTATGTGTTAAAGTTAGATCGAGAAAATTTATAGATTCACTTTGTTCTATGTCTGAGGCAAACTTAATAGGGTGTAATTTGTTTAAAAAGTTTAAGAATTGCCTTAAAAAATCGCCAACGTACATTAACAACATACAAAAATATTTATCCTAATGCATGTTCGTTTTAATTCTAAATTATTCGTGAATATTAAAGGATTTTAGGTATCAGTTGACATTTAAAGTTTAAAATAATTTTGATTCAAATAAACTGAAAGGTCATTTAAAATATCTTTTCGTTCAATTGCGATTTTTAACTTTATTTATTACAAGCTAATGTTCTACTAGTTCTATAGTTATTACTTTGCTTAGTGGTTAGAAAAAAGATTTTGAACACCAAAAGAAATATAGTTCCCATTCTCTGAGATATTGTTTAATAATTCATAAAAAATTGGAATATCAATTTCGCTTAAAATTTGCAGAATTTTTCGACATATTTAATTGATCTATTAGATAATTTGGAGGAGGTAGATATTATTCTTATAAATTATGAATATTTCCATTTATTAGAAACAGTGAAGTATGACATTTTCTTTCATTTTTGTAGATATAAGAAAACATCCAGGAGGGAATTTCCAGTTAGGTTCGTTTACAAATTGTTTGAGTTTAAAAACATAAACTGTTTTTTTGCAGGTTTTTTTTTAATACCTTATATACTCTAGAACATTCGTACAAAAAAATTCAACCTCATTAAGGAAAAAAAAGAAATGGTCCGTTTTTAGTGAAACTGCCGATACCAAATTAAATAACTGGGACTTTTTTATTATGATTTATGTTAAAAAATTTTTTTTATTTTAATAGTCAATCTATAATGGGTTTTTATTTTGTTGGCAGTTAAGGAAAATTGTTACTAAAATAAGTATTTAAAGTTTTATTACGTTATTTAATAGTAACTCAAAAAAATAGTTTTCAAAAATCTTTTATCCTTGTTTATAAAAAATATATATCCAAGTTTTTTTTAACTTTTTTTAAGCTACAATTTGTATATTAGTATATACATAAATTAAATAAAAAGGAAGATTCTTTGTAATAAAATAAGACGAAAAGTTTATATGAAAATGGGTCCGTAGATGTTTGGTTATAAATACAGGGTATTAAAATTTTTATTCTTTTTAGTAACTCCGAAACAGTAAGAGCTATTTGATTAAGATTTGGCAAAACCTTATAACTATTTAAATTCTTCTTTTAAACTTTAACACCCCGTATCTCGAAAACCAAACATTTGCGGACCCATCTTTATATAAACCTTTTATCTTATTTTTTCCATAGAATCTCTCATTAAACGTTGGCGCATGTTTTATGTAAAATACTGTATTTTATTGTGTAACGTTACACTTTACAAAGATATTGAGATGTTTATACACTTCCACTTGAAAGCAAATAAAAGAACTTTCTATTTGAACAAATAAAAGCACATTCACTTTGACATAATAAAAGCGAAAACCCTTATGTGATTTATAAACATTAAAACATAGGTTTCTAAGAGAATCCTCTGAAGTTTTTTGTCAAGCGTAAAACAACTTCACAACTGTCACGCGCTTGTACAAGTACCATTTTACGCGAAACAGAAATTGAGTTTTCTTCATCTCCATCACCTAAAGTTGAACAACCAGGTTCCAGGGCTACCAGGCTCATGGCTCAGATTGCAGGAGTAGCAAACAGAAGTCTTGGCGAGAACATTTAAACCATAATGTATTATTTTAACTGTTTTCAATTACTATTTATCATTTTATTTTAATTTAGAAACCATACTTCTAACCAATATTTAATTTTTAATAATGTGTATAAAGCTAATATTTTTATTTGTAATTTTCAAATGCTATTAAATAAAAGCTATCTGTATTTTTAAATAGTGTGTTATTTTTTATTTTGCTTCAGCAATTACGTACACACGCGTAAAGGATATAAGAAGGACGGAAGCTATTTTTCTATTTTAAGGTGTGTTTTTTTGAAAATGACTGAAAACTAAATCACCCTATAAGCTAGCCAATGGTTCCTAAGTGTTTCTACAATGTTTTAAATATTATAGTGGTACTTTTATATCAATTATTTCAGTATGTCATGCTTCGTAAAAGTAGAGTTTACGTTTTAATTGAAACATTATTATATACAGGGTGTTCTGTTAAAAAATAATAATAAGATGCTGTTAATGAACTAAATTTCCGATCTTCATTTGTTATTTTTTTACGATCCTGACATCTCAGGTAAAACCATAAAAGTTTTGTAATTAATATTTTTTGATAATTATAAAAGTTAACCTTTTAAAATCAGTTTTAAATATAACCCGACAATCTGTACATTTAGAAATTGTGTTATCGTTCAAAAGAAAGGATTCAACACAAGGGAAGTTCCGGCTTAATTCCTTTCGTTTTTCTAATTACTTATATTGAATCCTTTTTTATTGAGAAAATGTCAAAGTTAACACAACTGCTGTATGTAATATTACTTTTAAATTGTGTGGAACTAAATAGGGTCAAACTTTACTTCCTATGATAAAAGAAAGGATTCATAACGTGGAAAGTTATGGACATCGATCCTTCTTTGTTTAAAAAAGAATTTCACTGTAACGCTTACTACGACCCGCGAGAAAAATGACTTTAAATAATAAGCACTCAGTAGCAGCCAGAAGGGTGGCGATTGGGAGAGAAAATAAAAAAATATATACAACTTATTTGATTTTTTTTTAATTAACTTTATAGCTTCCTTCTTTTATACTACAACGTTTACTAAGTTCTGGAAGAAAAAAATTGGTCCTCTTAAAAAGTAAACATACAATACAATAACTTAATACTCAATATAGGTACTTGATGATTATGTTTTCGAACTTTAGACTGAAGTTATTATAACCCAACAACACGTAAACAAAAACAAACTAGGGTTAGTTTATTGCTTTGTTTATTTCAATTTTGCAGTCTACGTTTTATTACTTCTATTGTTTAACTTCGACAGATGTACGTTATCAAAAAACTTTAAATAGCTTTAGAAGTATTGATTTATTACAATCATTAGGAAAGTTTACTTTTCGTCATCTTTTCGCCAAGCTAACTGTTATTTTCTAACAGAAATAATCTTATTTGTACATGCATAAATGACATATTTCCTAATAAATTCTAAATACCTTTGTAACAAGATTAGAATTGTTTTACTTCAAATATAATTTGTAGCATGGAGTATTGGAGTATTATAATAACAAAAAAAAAGCTTAAGCCTTTTAAATACCTCACAATTATTATTTTAAATTTTTATGTTGTTATTCCAGTTTTGATCCGATAGTCTCCTCGTTTAGATATAAAATAAAAAAACGATGCTTCTTCTCATCACTCAATCCTATTCGTAAGTCAGTGCTATTTGTATAGAGTAGCTTACGTAAGATAAACCACTACCATATCTGGAAATCTATAAGGCATACAAAAAACGTTTAAAACATAACTTATTTGATCAAAATCAAACTTTTATTGTATTAAAATTTCGTATATACAGAGTGTCTTGTTTGACATGAGTTAAAACGAACCTTTTTTTTTTAATAAAACATTATATTTTATTTCATACCAGTTTTTTGAAATTCTGCGTGGCTTTCGATGAAATGGACATTAATTTTTTAATTAACAAATCAAGTTAATAAAAATAGATATTTTTTTCGTACTATATAACGCATATCCCTATTATTGTGATATAAAATGTCGTCCCAGAAATAAATTTAAATAATATTAATACATATGGTTTTCAATTGAAATACTTAAAACATGCTTGTTTAAAAAAATGCCGTAATTAAATGAGTATAGCAGGCATCCTGTATACTACTGAGTAGTAATTATATAAAAAATCTTAATTTTGTTTCTGGGATGACATTTTATACATCAATGGTAATTATATGTATTTTACAGAACGAAAAAAAAAGTATTTTTATTAAACTACTCTTCTTCACAACTGGCAAAGGTTTGTGTAAGGACTCTTCGCTTAATGTCAATTCTTGATTGCAGGGGTAGCCAAAAGAAGTCTTGGTGAGAACATTTAAACCAAAATTTATAATTTTCAGTGTTTTCGATTACCTTCTATTATTTTATTTTTATTTAAAAACCATAGTTATAATACAGAAAAATTAATTTATATCATGTGTACAATCGAAAAATATATAGGGTGTTCTATTTAAAATAAAAAGTTGGACCTAGCACGGATCAAACGAGCCAGCCTGTATATATAAAATTGTAATAAAATATAAATTTTACTTTTGCCAAAAAACATATGTATTAAACTTTTTTTTCGTATGTCTTACAAGTTCTACCAGAGAACTTTTTTTAAGGTACCTTATGTAGGCCACCATGTACACTAGGATTGCCACTCATCCTGGTTTGGCCGGGATTATCGCGGAATCAGGTTCGATTGTCCAGGCCAAAAATAATGCAATAAAGGCATACAGTGCTTTATCATAACTCATTTAGATCATTCTTTCTCCATTTTCCAAAGCCGTCAGGGATGGGTTTAAGCCCAGGACTTTTTTTTCAGTCATCAGTTGATTGTCGTTCTTTCTTAGATGTCCCGGAATCACTCAATTATATCCATCCTTCTCTAGCTGTCAGCGAGGACTTTTTTCTTTTTAGTCATCAGATGACAGTTAATTATCATCGGATTGGAATTTCTAAAAAAGGTGGCAACCCTCCCGTACAGGGTGTCCAGATTTCGATGGTTTTACGGGTTATCTCGGTTATTTCGAAAGATACCGGGTTGCGGTTTTCACATCACTGTGCTACTTTTTTGTGAAACGAAAGGTGCCGTAATTAAAAATTTCATAGCCTGGTGAAATTGAAAATGTTGCATTTTGAGACCCCTTTGTATCTTCGTTATCGTAAAGGAAAAAGTGGTTCAAAGGTAGTTTTTACGTAGGATTCAATGGTGTATTTTAATTTTTGATTTTTATGATATGACTCAAAGTTAGAATTTAATAAAATGGGACAACCTATATATTTTTAAATATTCTATTTCTGTTTTTTAAGAGCTTTTCAAAAACATATAAAACATTTTTTCTTTATTTCCTGTATTAAGTGCAATATTAAATCTTTATATTAAAAAAAATCTTAGTAGGCCCAAACGGATTTGAATTTTCACATTTTAATACCTACTTATTAGCAACTTAAATTATTTACAACTAGTTACAACTAATATATTACCTACTAATTCAATTAAAAAGTTAAAAACCTAACACAAAACTAAAAATAATTAAACGTATAAAAATGAATCTAAAAGCCTTTTTTTTTATAAATATTGATCAAATTGTTGGTCGCCATATCTTATACAAGTTACGCACGTAGTGCCTATTTGCCTCAAGGCAAATAATAAATGGCCGCTTCTCTAACTCTCTGAAGACCTCGTCAATAGCATTTTTCAACTCTTCTATTTTTGATTTGATACTGTCTAGCATGAATTCTATTTTGAAGGTATTCTTACAAAAAAATCCAGAACCGATAAATCGGGTGACCTAGGTGGCCATTTTACAGGTCACTGGTTCCAATCCAGCGGCCTGGAAAGCTTGCGTCTAGATAGTCTCTCACTATTTAAGCATTATGACTGAGAGATCCGTCTTGCTGCAAATACATATCATTGAGTCTCGCTAATTTCGGTTATTTGAGGCTTAACTATTTCCAGAATCTCTAAATATTTAATTACACCAAGATTTTATAGACGATTTTGCTTCAAAGAATGAAGCATGAAACATTAAATCCAAACTTGCCTTGCCTTTCACATAAAAATATAACATGCTTATTTTCCTGAGATCAAACCCTACCATTATGCCGGTTTAAAATACCAGCACTGGTAAAATTCTCCTCATCGGACCAAATAACAGTTCTTTCCAAATTATTGACCATATCCCGCATTGGCAAATACCGATTGGAATACTCTAGTCGGCGTTCTGAGTCACCAGGATGTGAGTTTTATACCAAAAGAAATCTATATGGTTTAAACTTGTGTTTTTTTTTAATTGTTTGAACTCTGGATTTAACATAGATAGATTCGGAAATAAATTGCTTTTGTTAGTTCAAATGTCCAGCTTGGCCTACAAAGATGTTTAGGTTTGCAATATATTGCAAATAAACATAGAGTGTTACATATTTTTGAATAGCCTGTAAAAATCAAAAACAGAATATTTAAAAATATGTAGGGTTTCCCATTTAAAAAAACCTAACTTTGGGTTATATCATAAAAGTGACGTCCCACAGCAAAAATCAAAATACGTCACTGGACGCTACGTAAAACCTTACCTTAAAACAGCTTTCTACTTTCCTGATAAGTTAAACGATAACCAAGCAAACAGGGGTATAAAAATTTTAAATACGGCATCTTTCGTCTCACAAAAAAGTAGCATAGTGATGTGAAAACCACAACCCTGTATCTTTCCAAATAATCGAGTTGCCCTGTAAAAACATCTGTACACTGTTGTTTATTTTTCTGCACATACCTCATCGGACCAAATAACAGTTCTTTCCAAATTATTGACCATATCCCGCATTGGCAAATACCAATTGGAATAGTCTAGTCGGCGTTCTGAGTCACCAGGATGTGAGTTTTATACCAAAAGAAATCTATATGGTTTAAACTTGTGTTTTTTTTTAATTGTTTGAACTCTGGATTTAACATCGATAGAACCTTCAATATTTCGACAAAGTTAGTTGAAACTGCCTCGACCAAAGCCGACACATTCACTTCGTCAATATCGCGATTTTTCTTGTTATAGGTTTGGACAAACGAGCCAG
Organism: Kuschelorhynchus macadamiae; assembly: GCA_030620095.1. Taxonomy (NCBI): domain Eukaryota; kingdom Metazoa; phylum Arthropoda; class Insecta; order Coleoptera; family Curculionidae; genus Kuschelorhynchus; species Kuschelorhynchus macadamiae. Next base: position 206,512 of record JAUTXW010002137.1, on the reverse strand, counting down.
GTTTAAGTAAATTTGATTTTATTCTTTAAAAAAATCTTGGATCCGGTTACCTTCTTTCTGGATATCTACAAGGATATCATATTTTATTTTTTTAACTAGAATGAGAAAAATAAATATCTATAATATTTAAATATAGTTCGAAAACTTCATTTGCGTTTCCGTCGCACTGGATATATATGTGGTGAGCATGGCGTAATTTTTATAATTTTCGAATATTGCATTGTCTTCCATAGTTGAGAGGAATGTTATTAAAAAGTTTTAACGCAAATTTAGAAAAAATACAGCAGAGACGTTCGCGATTCGGAAATAAATTACTTTTGTTAGTTCAAATGTCCAGCTTGGCCTACAAAGATTTTTAGGTTTGCAATATATTGCAAATAAACATAGAGTGTTACATATTTTTGAATAGCCTGTAAAAATCAAAAACAGAATATTTAAAAATATGTAGGGTTTCCCATTTAAAAAAACCTAACTTTGGGTTATATCATAAAAGTGACTTCCCAGAGCAAAAATCAAAATACGTCACTGGACGCTACGTAAAAACTTACCTTAAAACAGCTTTCTACTTTCCTGATAAGTTAAACGATAACCAAGCAAAGAGGGGTATAAAAATTTTAATTACGGCATCTTTCGTCTCACAAAAAAGTAGCATAGTGATGTGAAAACCGCAACCCTGTATCTTTCCAAATAATCGAGTTGCCCTGTAAAAACATCTGTACACTGTTGTTTATTTTTCTGCACATACCACATCCAAAGAGTACACTGACAGGAAAAGAAAAAACTGTAATCGTCCTGAGATGATTCGCTTTTTGAGTAAATATAAAAATCTGAAATGATTTGTTTTTTAAATCTCTTTTAAACTACTTTAAAACTATTTACCGAAAACCAAAATTTAAACCACAGGTATAAATATAAAAATTTAAATGTTCCGAATGACAAATGCTAGAATTTGGAAACAGAGACTTATCTATTGAAAGTAAAATTTATAGCGTATCTCATTAAAAAAAAGTTAGTGTTTATATCTTTAACAATTAACAATATTTTATATTTTTTAAATGTTATATAAAACTTGGTAACTAGCCACAAAATGTGTTTTTTGGATCATTTTGATATCCTGAAAACATACGAAAGTTTTAGGAGATCAAAATGTGAACCAGTTAAAGTGACTACTCTGTACATTGTTTAAAAAAGCTATGTACACAGTAAAATAATAATGTTTCTCGACGAAACATTTGATTGATCCAACTAATTTATTATTACGATAATGCCTGCTTTATACTTATTCTTCAGGATTTCAAAATTATAAAAAAAAAATAAATTTTGTGGCTAAGAAATGTGTTTTGGCAAACTTATCCATATATATGGAGGCCGGAGGAGCCCGAAGCCCCAATAGGTAGCGATAAGTGTTACACTTAGCATGTAGTACTGTTCCAGTCCGATAGACGTTTCGTTTTCGATTATGTCATATCGAGCAAACTGTTATTTCAGATCTCCTTGGGTACAAGCGTGTCTGATGAGGGTAGAGGCCCAGAAATCATGATCGCGGAGGGTACCCTGTGACATATTCGAAAGCAATTATTATTGTAGGCTGTTTTGCACCTGCAGAAATTATATATTTTTGCTATTTAAGTTTATCCATATATATGGTTTTTTCAAGTTGAGGTTTATATCCAGTAAATATAATAACTTGGTCCTAACTTACTGTTAAAATTATTAATATTATAATATAAAATGTTTATTTATTAAAATCTGGCATTTTATTTCTTTTAAAAAAACTTAAAATTTTATTCTGTGTATCACCACACTTAGATTAACCCTATATAAAGGAAAACATTGCTCCTGTATGAAAACAAAAATGAACCTTGTTTTAGCGTATTTTAAAAAAAGGAAGCACTATGGAAACAAAAAAATATTCGCATTTTAAAGGGACTCTTGTATTCTTTAGGGCTACCCTATACAGAGGAAAAACGTTTTATATACAAAAACATTAAAGACATTTTACAAGTTTCATTGTTTGTTTTTTTTAAGTACTTAAACGCTTTAAAATTAAAACTATTATTGTTTTCATATCTCTAGGCTACCCTGTATGAAAGGAGTGTATTTATATATAAAAAATAGAAGAATTTCTCGCCCTTGTTAAAAAGTTAAACGCTTTTAAAATGTTTTTTTTTTTGGTTGCTTCTGAAATATACATGTTATTTTCATTTCCAGGTGACTGTTTCATCATCTTAGGGATATCCTGTATAGTTAAAGAAATTATAGATAAAAAATAAACGAAATTTGACGTGTTGCACTGTTTTTTGAGCAAGCATTTAGGCTTCTGAAATACATTTTTACTTCCCTCGTAAAATGGAAGTATTGCAATCGTAACAAATCACCCTCCGAGATTTTCCCAAATCTTCACGTTTGAGGGTCCCTAGATGCCGAAAAACATGTTTTGTCAATTGCGTCTGTCTGTCTGTTAGCGGCATAGCTGAAAAACTACTTGACTTCAAATTTTAGTCAAAAATTAAGGGTCATATGGGGATGATCTGGTATCTAGTAAAATGTTATTATTAAAAAACTGCTTATCCAATTTTTCTGAAATTTTGCACAAACATTAATTATTATGTTGGAATCAACTGGTAACATTTTGGTACATAAAGTATATAAAATAGCTAAAACCTATTTACCCGATTGACAAATTTTGATCAAAAATTAAGAGTCATGTAAGGATGGTCTGGTAATATTTTGGTAAAAATCCAGAATGAATACAATTTATCTCAAATTTTGCACACACATTAAGTATTATGTTGAAATCAACTGGCAACATTTTAATACTAATCCAAGATGGCGGAATAAAATGGCGGCTTAAGAAAGTATTTAAGAATTCAGCATGAAAAAACTGATTAATGGATTTATTTAAAATTATGTGGCATTACTAATGGGGGTGTTGGGATCAACTAGTAAAATTGTGGTACCAATTCTTGATGACCGAACAAAATACTTCACGTTTTAGCTTCCCTAGAAATATGTTTTATCAATTCCGTCGGTCCGTCTGTCAGTCTGTCTCTCGGTCTGTCTGTCAGTACGAGCTATAGCTTAAACACAACTTACCAGATTGTATTAAAATTTTAGTCAAAAATTATGGGTCATATGCCAAGAGGCAGATAGACAGACAGACCGACAGAAACGAGAAAACAAGTTTTTCGACATCTAGGGACCCTGAAACGTCAAGATCTGTAAATACCTCGGAGGTTAACTTTTTCACGTCTGCGATACCTTCCTCTTACGAGGGAAGTAAACATAATAATTTAAGTTAATTCCTTTGATTTTGATACTGGATGTAATTTTTGATAAGACGTTCCAGGACCATTGTGGTCCATTTCGTTTAACTATTATAACAGGATATAAAAAATTAAGAAGAAGAATTTTATTTTGAAATTACATAAATGTTAATGTAATATCAATAAACGAAAGAGGAATTATTTCGACCTATTATTTAAAACTCTTACTAGTAAATATACACATTCTTTTGTATGAACCCTTATACAGAATGCACAGTCCAAACCAATCAATTTACAGTACCTTCGTGAAGTATAGCCCTTCTAGCTTGACCAATAGGAGTGCAGCATGATAATGAGGGGGTTGGAACCATTGCTGGTGGTTCTTAGGCGTTTAAAAGGATATATTTTTAAAATTTGCAAGTTAGTATGATTTCAACATGTTAATCGCAGTGTTTTTTGGTGTCTATTTTTCTCTATTATAGAACAAAGTTTTTATCACGAATTTTGGGTGTTACATTTTTATTGGAGTTTTCTTTATTTTAGCGAACAACTTGACTATAACATGGAAGGAACTAATCATGTTGCTGCTTATAGCAATTATGATAGTAAGTATTTGTTAATTTCCCAAGTAAAAGTGATAATTATTATATGATAAATAATGAAATCACGTAAAAATCTAATGTAACCAAAAATATTCAGAAAATTAGAATCATGTGGTACTACCAACGATTTTCTTTTCTTTTTCCCTTTTAGAACTTATCAGCGCAATCAATTCTCCTTTTACCTCTAATAATTATGCTGCAGATTCGTTTTTGGTTTTTCTTCAGTTTACTGAACAATACAATAATCAATCGATGTTTTTTAAATTTTCACAGCACTCACCAATAACATTTTTAAATGAGAAAGATTCAGGTGTGAAACTTGAATTATATTTAAATTATTTACAAGGTTTGGAGCAGCGATGTAAAATAATTTTTTATACTTAATATTAATATAATGTAACGATTAGATCTCTGATCAAGCTTGTAAATAATTTTAAATGAACTCATTGAAAGTTCGACAAGTTAATTTTTCTAAGAAAGTATCATTGTCTACAACCTCGATTTTTTTCATTGGTAATATTAGATACGTTAAAAAAATCATGCCAAAATTACATAATTTCGAAAATAGATTAAATTCTAAATATTTTGATGGTGGATGGAACTTTCAGCACAAATACAGTTCATTTTTATTCTCCCAATTTAACTAAATTTTTGTGTTTGACTTTATAATTAGACAGCTAATTGTTAGAAGCTACTAGTTACTAAGCAGGTTCAAATGGTTTTACGTGTTGTAGTTTATTTTGATACACTTGGAGACTTTTTGAACCTGTGAGGTCAAAATCGAACATTTTAATCTGTTTAAAGTAAAACTCATTTATTCGTTTTGTGTTTAATATTTCAACAAATAATAAGAATATTTTTTGCAGATGTATATTCGCTCGACAATTGCAAAGTAACTTTAAAAAACAGTGAACTGTGGAAAAAATTTCATAATTTGGAAACGGAAATGATTATTACAAAATCAGGAAGGTAAATAACTTAATAGTATTATTACTTGTAGTTAAATATTAATTATAGATTTTCAAAAACTTGCAAATACAAATTGCCAAATTATCGTAAATTCAATATTGCGTAAGACATGCAGACAATTTTCTGACAAAACCCTATTTTTCCTGTACTAATAGGATGTTGATTTGGGATTAAATCTAAATAAACAAATCGGCAACAGCTTCACGCCATGTGGTTTTTGGTGCCAAATTTTAATTTAGGATCGTGGGTTATTATTATAGGAATTACTGAAACCACTTCCTGAATTCAAGCTCTTAATAAATTTTCTTCCTCTGATTTTTTTAAATATTGTTTCAGGACACATCCTAGTTGTAATATAATACGGTAGATTTAAATTTGCCGACTGGAGCTAGAAACATAAAGGTTATTTATCTATAGATTTCAAATAAGACTGTGTTTTAGTTAATTTGAAACTTGTCTTTCGCGGGAATTTTCTATCCGAATGATACCCTGTTTTAAGAAAAACTGTTTTAAAATATCTAGGTTCTCAAAAATGTTATTGTTGCTTTCTTTATAACTGAATATGATTTTTTTATATTTGTATTGAATAAACCATGTTAGATCTACGATCTAAATCTTAGACCGATACCTACCATTTTACTTTCGAAATTACCAAAAAAGGTAATTTTTGTTTCAATCATCTAAAAAATATGTTACTTTTATAAATTTATTATAAAGGGTGGAAGCAAAGGTCAGAAACGTTAAAAGTAAACTCCCTCTATTGTTAAAGTTATGCACAAAATTGGATTAGAAAAGTTGTTTAGGCACAGGTAATTCACAACTTACTGGATAATCAAATTTTACCTTTTTTAACATATATCTTTATAGCAAAATATTTTGATAGTTAATATACGTCAGGAAAAAAAATTTACCTCTGTCGAATTTTACTACTGTTTCTGGTTACCTTTATACTGTAAAAAAGAGAGTACAAAGATATAATTTAATGATTTTATATTTAGACAAACATGCATTAAATTTTTTTGACAATTTTCAAAATAAAGGTCCTGTGCTGCTGCAAAATTTACACACCCTTGCGAAAATAATCTGTGGACATTATTTGTGTAAGCATTAAAATGTAATTACAATTGAAAACATTTTAACCAGTATAGATATTAGACCCCAGGTCATCTTTAATCCGGTTGGCGACAATATCCCATTAAGCCCAAAAAGTTTGCTATTTAACAAGCAAACAACATTTGAGTACTCTTTTTGTTACAACAGTAATTATAAAGTTATTAGCATTGTCTGTGCTGTTTTTAAAACTATTTTACTTATCTCTGTTTTGTTTGGATGAAAGTGACTCTTAGGATGGTTCCCTTATTAATTCATTATTTGACGCATAAATTCTAAAATGCAGCTTGGACGGTTTAAAGTTATTTTTCAATATTTAATGCATTGTTCGGCAATTTTATTTGTGATTTCTTTTAGAAATGGAAATTTTTTAAACACCTCAATGTTAAAAAATTAAACTCTGGTAAATTGTCTTTATTTTAATAAAACGACAAAATTATTAAATTAGTACATTTATTCCATGTTTCTCAATTCCGTCAGTCTGTCTATCTGTCTGTCAGCCTAGCTGTACGCGGCATAGCTAAAAAACTATTTACCCGATTGACTTTAAATTTTGGTCAAACATTAAGGGTCATATGGGGATGTCCTGGTAACATTTTGGTAAAAATCCAATATGTCAAAACAAAATGAAAACTATTATTAAAATTTTGGTACGAATCCGAGGTGGCGGAACAAAATAGGAGCTTAATAAAATATTTAAAAATTCAGCCTGAAAAAACTACTTAATGGGCTGATTTCAAATTGTGTGTTTAACTAATTGTTGTATAGAGATGTTGTACTAGAAAATTGTGGTACTAATTTAAGATGGCTGAACAAAATGGTGGCCAAATAAAATGTTCGAATCGTGAAAAAATCACCGTCTCAGGTTTTACATATCTTCAGGTTTTAGCGTCCCAGTGCCAAAAAATATGTTTATCAATTTCGTCGGTCCGTCTGTCGGTTTGTCTATCTGTCTGTCAGTTCGCGGATGTCTAGCTTTAAAATTTTTTATTAGATTAACTTTAGGCAAAAATTAAGGATCATATGTCGATGACCTGGTAATATTTTAGTACAAATCCAATATACCGTAACAAGATGGCGGCCTAGTGAAACGTAAAAAAAAATTATTACTAAAATAAACTAATTATCAAATTTACCTAAAATTTTACACAAACATCAAGTGTTACATAGGAATGAATTGGTAACATTTTGATATTAATATAAGCCAAATAAAATGACATCCTAATAAAATATTTAAAAAATGAACCTGAAAAACTACTTATTAGATAATTTCAAATTGTGTGCAAGCATGAGGTGTGATACAGAAATATACTGGTAAAATTATGGTAACAAGTCAAGATGGCGCAACAAAATAGTGGGCCAAAAATTTTAATCAATTGGCTTTAAATTTTGCAGTAAAATTAAATGTGATATAGGGCTAAACTGGTACGAATTCAAAATGACGTAACAAAAAAGGGAAGTATCGTGAAAAAACCATTCCAACGTTTTTTCAGATTTTCACGTTTCGGGGTCGCTAGATGCCGGAAAACATGTTTTCTCAACTCCGTCAGTCTCTTTGTCTGTTCGCGGCATAGCTAAAAACTACTTACCCGATTGACTTTGCTAAAAATCCAATACTGCGGAACAAAATGGCAGCCTATTCAAATGTTAAAAAAATTGTTGCTAAAAAACTATTTATCCAATTTACCTCAAATTTTGCACAAAATACAGTATTAGATAGTAATTAACTGGTAAAATTTTGCTACTAATCCAAAGTGAAGAAAAACTACTTAATAACTAACCAACCTGTAATATTTTGGTATGCATCCAAGACAGCAAAACAAAATTAAGTGTGATATAAAAATAAAGTGGTAAAATGGTGGTACGAATTCAAGAGACATAAAATGGCGGCCAAATAAAATGTCTAAAAAAACAATGTAAAAAATCTTCTTATTCAATTGACTTAATATCTTGCAGAAAAATTGAATGTGATACAGAGATTAATTGATACCAATTCAAATTGACGATACATGGCAGTCTTAAAAAATCAGTGTAAAAAAATTCAATTTATTTTAAATCATGCCCAAAAAATAAGTGGGGCATAAGTTAAAATGGTAAAATATTGGTATGATTCCGATATGTGGAACAAAATGGCGAGCACTAAAAATGTATGAAAAAAAAAAAACAGTATACTAAATGACACATAGCGAAATAAGTAAGTAATAAAGTAAGTTCTAAATTTAAGTAAGCAGCAAGTATATTATACTTTGTATTTAAGATAATTCCAAAGGGTTTATTTGAGATTTCCTCCCTAGTTAGTATTCAGTCTACTGCATAAACTCTTGAGTGAAATTTGATTTTATGGCCGTCAATACCTGAGATTTTTGACGCCATTTATTAAGGAATAGGGCCATGCAAGTTGTAAATAGAAGCTAATAAACCAGGCATTGTAAAATTCAAGTACTTTAACCACTTTGCTGGGTCGTAAATAACGATTATAACGGTAGGAAAGGTAAGACCGGATAGAGTTCCAGTGTGATGATCATGTCTCGTCGAAAAAAATCTTTGAGTATAATAATAACTATTATTTTTAATAGCTTGCCTCCGTATTTTTCTTCTATCAAAACGAAATGACAATTTCTTAACATTGTTACTAATAATATTATATTAAAGTTATGAACATTTTTATATACAGAACTAATATAAAAAAATATCGAGAAGCTTGTTTTCCTGTCCAATTAATCGAAAATCAAAAATATTGCAACCAACGCCCTGAGCCCTCCATATGAAGTACTGTTATATCCTACCATGGTTGCTTTAATTGCGTCACATCCTGTCTGTATCATAGGGTGAGATAGTAGCCGGCTTTTAATCCAGCCGCTTGCAAAAGCGGTTAAAAATCGTCATTGCCTTAGGATTGTTTTTTAGGGATAATTATTTTTAACTATAAATATATCTTTAAATAATCCCGTTTTAACCAACTAATAATAAAACGAAGCAAAAAGTCGTTTCAGCTATATGTGTTTTCGTATTTGCTGCAATCAAATACAAATTTAGATTTTAATTTACAACCAACGTTAAATAAGTTTCAACAGAAAACGTCGATTTAAATGAAATCATAATTTGGGGCTTAGATATATGATTTATCTAGTTTTTCTCATTTTCTATTTTCTCTTTTACTAACCACAAATGGTTTGTTTGTCTAATAGTTGTATTATTTAAGCCTGCTGTTGGAGATGGGAATAAAAGAACCGATCATACTTGCTCATAAAGCTCATGACTAAGTCTTTATTTCTCCTTTAAAATACACAACATAATACTGCGGAATATAGTAAATAAAATTACATAACGAAGACCAACAGTTATTCTAATTCTAATGAAAATATTTATTTTAGAAATCGAATGATTTTATCAGGCTTCTCAACTTTGACTCAAACGTTACAATTAAAGGTAGACTAAAACAACTCAAAATATAAAGCCTAGGCATCCCGGGTGGTCATCAACTGTCCCTTTCTGCGTAAAACAGCTCTTACGCGGTCTCTTTGCCTGATGAAATCAAGTGTTAAGGCGACGCCACAATGGGCATAAGAACGGCTTATCTGGTGTTTCTTTTGTCTGTTGTTACCGACAAACAAATCAGGGAGCAGTTTCTTTTTAAGAGTCTAGTTTACATAAAGTTTCTGTCTTTAAATGATTGACAATAACATATTCCTTAATTCACCATTATTTGCGAAAATCACACTTTGTATTAATGGTACTTTACTATGATTTTATTAAAGACTGATAACATGCCAATATTGGATAGTAAGTGGTAGGTAAGATGTACTAAAAATACTTGAAACTAACATTTTTATGAAATATCCCCATCTCAACAAAATATCCTTTGAATAAGATCCTAGTCTTTTGTTGTTTATAATAAATGCAAAACCAAAGAGTTATTTGGATATTAACCACAATAATACAAATACCCATCAGGGTTATTTTAAATTAAGCACAAACTCAACTTCATGTGTAGATGATTTAGTCACATTTAGTACATTACCATAAAACCTCGTTTCGTACATGTAGCCCGGAAAGATGTAAAATTTGACTGAAATATATTCTCGTTTCCTAACCTGCCAGAATCGTTCAACGGCAATATCTTCTTCATCCTCACACACACATCAGATCTAACTTGACAGTTACTGGTTTAAGACCACCATCACAATAATCTAACAAAGAACTTTTCTAAACATCTCAATAACAAAATGATAGTAAGATAAGGAAAAACTGGTAAACTAAAAGTTTTAGTTACCATGACGATTAGAACTGATCTAATTCTTGTTTAAAATGCCCTTAGAAATATCATATTTCTTAGAATTATTGTTTTTAGCAAGATTTCTTTTTCGCGTAAAATGTCAGGAAAATGAATAAAATGTCCTTAGAGATATCATATTTTTACTAGTAAGTTATTTTTGGCAAGCTAAGGGTAGCCAAATCATCTCCTTAACAGGCTTTGGTTACCTTGTTTCTCGTAGAATACGAAATATCACTATCATGGTAGCGGTGTTTTCCTGTTTCGTACCGTTTCGTTTGTTTATGCATTTTATTTATTACCTGTAAACTCCCATTTCGTACCGCATACGGTAATCGCCTGTCTAGACTTCTTCTTTCGTACCAGTACAATGAAACAACATTTTATTGTCAAATATTTGCATTTATCTAACTCTCAACTTAATTTAGGTACTGCTAGGTGGATCCGCCCCGGATTATCACCAGGTTCGTCAATAAAGCCAACGTTAGAGCTTAATAGAAATATGATGGTTTCGCCATAGTATAAATTTAAGATTGCTGCTCAAATCAACAATCGGTATCGCTACGTGAATCCGCAAAGGGTTAGGACCAAGTTCGTCAATAAAGCCATATGTGTACGAAATGAGGTTTGTAATCGTTGCGTTACCTGGTTGGGGATATGTACGAAACGGGTTTTATGCTTACCAAACGCAACGGTATGAAACAGGAATATAAGCACCCAAATACCTGTAAGATTTAACTTTTTTTAATGTTGCCAGTTTTAATGAAAAAAATATAATATAATTTACATTTATTTTTTTCTTGAAAAGTTTAATTTAATTTAATTAATTAAATTTTAATTGTTTAGCGTAGAGTTCCAAATTCTAATAACTCTTTTTATACACACTCAGTGAGCTATGGAAAAAATAATTAACTTTTTAACTTCGTTTTTTTTTGAGTTGACATTTTTCTATAATTTTTCTACTTCTACAAAGAAAAATAAATTTAAAACTCAGTAGTGTTATATTTACATTGACAGTTAGAAAATAAAAATCTTGCTATTAAAAAAATATTCATTAATTATTCTGGGTGTCCCATCCGAAAAGCATTGGACATAATCAAAAACATCTTGTATACAAAACCTATATTCATTCTAAGATTAAAAAGGATAAATATCCCCCAAACAGAACCTTTGCGGTATATTTCGAACAATGGAGATCACTTTGTCAGCTAGCCATGTATGAAATGTGTTCATTATTCTTTAAAATAAGTTGTGCCAATGCCTTTACTGTGTGTCTTTTCCTGTGACTAGTGATAGGTAAGGTGAAAAGATTTGCAGGGTCGGCCCCTTTGCCTTTGATATTGAAACCAACCAGTACAAAAGCATTTAGTACGTAATTCCTTCTGTGTGCTTTATGGTTCTTTACATCGCTAGAGTGCTAATAATTATGTGAATAGTAATTGTTGGTAGAAGGTGTGCTTTTCGTATAATGAAATAAGTTTTTAAAAAATCAATATTTTACTTTGAAGGAATTCTGCTTAAGGTACTTTTAATATGGTAAAAAAATATTAAGAGGATATCGGAGTAGTTTAGAATGTGTCCAATTTTCAACGGTTTATTTACCGACGAAGAAAAGATGTACCAAGTAAAAGTATGCTGATTTTTCGTTAAGATTATAGGAAAGAAATTTTTTTTTCATATTTAATTTTTTTCCGGTGCCAAAAAAGTGTTATAAGATTTAGATAAATGTTATTATGAGGCGTTTTTCAAGATCAACAGCTATATTTTGAGAATAGGCTAAACATCCGACCTTTTCGCTAGACCGATGAGTCATCCGTCAGTGACCGACGACATATCCACCCATCACACTGCAGATATAAAATGTTTTATTTATGTGCAGCAGCAGAATCGAGGATTTAATTTCACTCCGATGTTCTTTTAAGGTATCGATGTTAAGAAAATTATAGCGTTTATAATATCCTTTATTTAAATTTTACAAAACAAAAGCTGTAACAAAAGTCTAAATTTACATAAAATGAAAATCAACTCTTTGCCGTATGCTAATGATTTCAGAGCCTGCGCGAGGTTTTGCGGGGCCGCCCGCGCCGTTTAGAAAAACTGACGACCAAAAGAAACATCTATGACAACATGCAATTATCATAAACGGATGACTAAAAAATAGATTACTAAAGACACGACTATAATAAAAAATGTCTTTTCTGTTACAATAGTGTCTGTAGTAACCTTTGCAGGTTGAAAGGCTGGGACTGTCTAAGCACGGTGATGTCTGTTTTACCCTTTCTGTCCATACCTCGCGCCGGCCCAGAGAGCTTTTTTTATTGTTTTATTAAGATAACATTCTGAGTTTCGTTGTTGCTGGTACACCATTACATAACTTTTTGCACCGTCTTAAGCAGAAGTGCAGTTTACGAATGACTATAATAACTAATCCCCAATTTTACTAAAACATTCCCATACTATAAAAAACTTACCTGATAAAAATGTTCGACTTACAATCTTGGACATATCTATTAACCTTAACTTTTCTTTTGCAGACGCATGTTTCCCTCTTTTCAAATTCACGTTAGTGACATTGATCCACAAGCTCTATACTGCATTTTTCTGGAAATGATACCGGCTTCCAGATGTAGATACAAATATTCAACTGCAGGAGGATGGGCACCAGCGGGTAAATATCTTTCAGTATTTTACTGTCCTTAAAGCGAAACCGTCCATAAAGCCAATTTTTATTTTATAATATACAAGTAATCGGTGTTGGATATGTGGGCCGCCAAAAAATATTTGATTTGTTTTAGTGTAGAGCTGTTATCAAAAACGGTTATTCTTTTTCTTAATTCGAACTAAGATTTCGTAATACATTTTTTTACTTTTGCATTAAATTTCTAATTCTCTTTTTACAATTCATTCATCCCATTACATTGTTATAATGTAACTAGTGTTTTTTTTATTTCATGACAAAATTGGTTCAACTCAATGTTTTTTATTAATATTATTATTATGTTTATACGGTATGCTCACAGTGAGAAGTGAGAAAAGGCAAAATATAAAAATATCACTTTTCGAAAACAAGCCACACTTCATAAAAACATCTGCTTGTTAAAAAAAAACTATTACGTTGCAATTTTTTGATTTTATCGTACGAAGTGCATAGAAAATGCAAAACTATGAAAGATTATCAATAGTAAACTAGGTTTATTTTTCATTTTTAGGCAAAATTGTGGCTGATAATATATTTAAAAACAGATAGGTTAAATCCAAAATATCAGATAAATATTAAGAAAAATATTAAAGTCCGTAAATTTCTATTTTGCGTTTTTATTTTTCATATACATTATCGGAATTGCCTGAGATTTGGATCACATACATAAACCCGCTGACACAATAAAATATTATAGTGTCCAGTCGTAATTGTCATATACAGGGTGCGTATAAGATAATGCTAAAAAGTACAAAATAAAATAATTGTAAAAAATATTTTTAAAACAAGCTTTTATTTATAAACTATTGAACTGAAAAGTAAAAAATAATTAAACATAAACACGGAACTTTTAAAATTTTTAATATTTTCTTAGTCTTGAAGCGCGAGACGTCATAACACTTGAAATAAAGCCTCAAGCTTGTAAGAAAATATTCAATTTTTTAAAAATTCTGTGCTTATGTAACTTAAATGAACAAGCACAAGTTTTTGTTGAGGGTTACTTTTTTTTCGAAAAATTTCATTTAATTTAAACAATTAAATTTTTGAATAAAATATTTAAATTGGTGCCTACGTAATATACTCAGTCTAAATTTCTATGAACTTAATACTTTGCGTACAGTTTGGACAATACATTTTGACTCTGGTAACTATCGTCACAACTACGGCCAAATAAAATCAACACATTATCAACTGATTTTTCAATATATGAAAAACGAAGAATGTCTAGAGCAAACCGTCTCGGAAAATTAAAATTATTATATGAGAGCGATGGTGAAGTTTAGACATTTCCGTTTACTGAAAACCAAACAGATCAATAATTTCCTCTTGTCTTGTTTTTAAAGAATATTATAATCAGCGCTTTCTTTTGTGTTCCTAATATCCACATATCTATGTGTTTTGACTTTTTCCATTTTTTTGTTTCTTTGCGAATAATCCAGAAAAAAACAAAAAACCATGATTTTTTTTGGGAAAAAACCGTTTCTTTTTAAAGCCGTTAAAAACTAATTCTAACTTGTAATAGAGAAGATATACGTTTTCTCTATACAAAAATTTTACAATGAAAACAAATGGTTTTTACGGCAAGTCTTAGTTCCTAAGTCCTGTCAAAAATCGTACGAAATTGGAATAGTTTTAGCAAATGGAGTTTTTAAATTCTTGTTGTTGGTGCTAAAAAATATTTTTATTTATTTAAAATCAATTTTTTTTAGTTTTATTTATGAAAAATTAAGTACCATTTATTTCTATAGCTAACTAAGTTTTCTAGATAACAATGTATTATGGAATTTAAGTGTCATATAAGAAAATCGAATGGAAAATTGTGTAATACAGATTTGATGCGAATAAAAAATAATGAAATACTTTATTTGGTAATAGTTATCGCTTTGTACATAATTAGTTACTTTACGCCAAAAAAAATTTTTGTGCGGCCAATATATCAAACCCTTTTTAATCCAATTTCAAAAACATCTTTAGGTTCTGAAATTAGAGAGCTAAAGTTCTATTTTATTACTTAGGATCTGAAGAAGCACAAAGTCCTCATAGAATATACTTGCATCCTGAAAGCCCAGCAAAAGGGGAATATTGGATGTCTCAGCCGATTAGTTTTGGCCGACTGAAATTAACTAACATGCCTGCTCCTCCGATTGGACAAGTAAGTAAAAATCCGTTGTACTTATTAATCAAGTATATGTTTAGTTTTATAGAAATAAAAAGTGGCATTTTTTAAAAATCAAGATTTTCAGTTTAAAAATATTTAATATATCAAACCAGTAATTACACAAAATTGAAATGTGTTCTTGAAAACACAAAATTTTCTTTCAAAAAATTTCTAGATTTCTCTTAACAGTTTTAGTTATTTACAGATATAATATTTACCTACAGCTAAATTTGCGCATTTTTTTAATAAATGATGAATCAAAATTTACTTATAAGTTATCCTTGAAAATCAAAATTAGATTAGCTTTTAACTCGTTTCTATAATAGTTTATACACAGTTAAATATAGTGGTTATATCTTTGCACCCCTTAATAAAATTCTAAATTTCATCCTGTCGACATATCGGAACTAAATAGTATAACTATAAAAAGAAATATAGATAGGATTTAATTATCGTTAAGAAAATTAATTGATATCCTGGTATACAACAAAATATTTACGTACCAATAAAATTTAGCCTATACATCAAGACATTTCATATATAATTTTTTTTCAGATTGTCTTATCATCTATGCACAAATATCAACCTCGCATCATCATCGCACAAACATCAGATCCAAGAACTATAGGCTGGTCCACAAATACTTACGTAGCATTCCCAGAAACCCAGTTTATTGCAGTAACTGCCTATCAAAATGAGAAAATCACACAGTTAAAAATCGACAACAATCCCTTTGCTAAGGGATTTAGACAAAACGGACAAGCAAAATGTAAAAGAAAGAGGGTAGGTACTGCGGAAATAGAGGATGAAGAATTAATATATGTAACTGATGAACATAACTTCGAAGGAAATAATAACCGGCTATCTGATAATGTTCCTGCAGTGAGTTCTGAAAGCACAGAAAATATTAAAGAACATGTGTCGTCTAAAGAAAATAAAATAAATATGATGTGTTCTCCTTCATCAAATCGGGGAAGTTCACCTATTAAATGTGTTAAACCTGAATGTTCACCAGATGTTTCTTCATCTAATAGACTTTATGTTAGAAATCTAAGAGCTCCAGAAGTTAACCATATAAATTCTACAGAATCAATTCCGGATGTATTATATTCTTTCTCTACAAAACCTCATATTTATCCGGCTCCTAGTTCATACTATCCTTGTATTTCAATTCCTCCCTTGTTTACTGCCTACAATGTCCCTTATTACTACCCATCTTACCAATATTACGAAAGTAATACCGTTGAGATGTCCGTATTGCCTCTGTCACTCAATAAAACTGAAAAGAAGGAAATGGAATTAAAACAATCTAAAAAACTTACAGATTTTTCAATTAAAGCTTTAATAGGTTGTTAATAGATTGTTGTATATTCTTAGAAGAGACTGTGATATTATTGTTAGATATTATGCAATTCCTATTTGTGTCAGAGGGTTAATATGAGTATAGTTTTTCTTGTAAACATAAATTATAATGTTTTTTATATTGTGTTATGATAAATGAATATAAATGTTTATATAACTTATTAAAAAAATGTAAACTGTCGGACAAAACAAGTGCACCAACCAATATTTTTGGTAAAAATATAAATTTATAATTTCGAAACGAGAAAATAATATTTTAGCATGTGATTACGCAACTCTTCTAGTTTCTTCTCATCAAACCACACTCTTTAGTTTTCATGACTACCATATTATACAGGGTGTTACGTAAAACCCTGATATTTTTTGCAAAAGTGTGTCCCTTCCGAGAACCTGAGATATATTTTCTTCTCGTGCCAAATTGATTCAAACACCAATATAAAAAACTAATTTCCCCGAATTTACCTATTTTCTTTTATCTTCTGAATACGGGGGTTAATCGAACATTACTGTAACCTTTCCGTGCAAATGACTAGCTCAGCTGTTTTTTAGAAAAAAAATATAGACATAAGTGAAAGTGGAGTCAAAAGTGATACCTTTAATAAAATTAATAGAAAGATGATATACAAAGTGGGGCAAAATCAATGATCAGCAACTTAATAAAAGATAATAATAAACTATAATAACTTTTCCGAATCTCACTATTTACTTAGTCTGTCAGTATGACCTACATATTTCAAATATGTGGATTTCCATACCAGCATAGGGTAGACAGAATCTTTTTGGTAGAAAAAATCCTTTTGACGAACCGGTTTTGGGTTTTAATGATAGCATCTTTTGAATTTGTCTTTTTTTTTGGCTTTGTGGAGGATCGGTTGACTGGTCTAAATTTTTCAATTTTGTTCTCGTTAAGATACTGATATGAAAATTAGTACATGTATAAAGTTTCACAATAGCCGAACAATTTTGCCATTTATAAACTGATTCTACTTAAAATCAATCACGGAATTTTTCCAGATTGATCCAATTCGAATTTTTGACACACGATAAACCTACGACCCCTTAGACCACCTTAACAAATTTGGTGTAGCGACACTGACCTAGTTTGGTATATTATCGGATTTCCTGTTTTACTTTACGAATTTTATATTCCTTGGACTTTTTTGATATTTTGCAACATTTCCCAGTGATGTGTGCACCATTTCGAAGTGTGTTTAAATATATGGACATTTTTAACGGGTTTTCGATTCTAATTCTGGTAATAAAAGCTAAAGCAAAAACCATTACAAATGTCCATTTTTCAAATAATTTTTCTAAATAACTCCCAACCAGTGTAAGGTATCAAAAAAATCCAAGATATATAAAATTTCTAAAATAAAACATAAAATCCGATAGTAATACCAAACTAGGTCAGGGTCGCTACAGCTAAGTTTTTTGGGCCGGTTAAAAGCGTTTTGACTCCAAAAAAGTTACACCTTTTATAAACTAAGCACATCAAAATTTAAAAAAATATTTAAAATTTTAACACCCTACATCTTGAAAACGAAGCGTTTCGAGCTCATGTTCATAGGACCTTTTTTTTATTTCCATATCTACAATAGCCGCTCCAAACATTGGAACGAAAGTTCCGAACGTTAAAACTAAAAAAAAAAGTTTTGTTATATGATTATTTAATTGATGTTCAATTATTTATTAAAAATAGATTTGAATTATTTATAAAAATTAAAGATACCTTTGTATTTAACATTTTTTTATGTTATATAACAAAAGATATATAAAGCATTCTTACTCTCCTTTGGATCACCCTGTACGGTATCCAAATTAGTGATGGATGTATTATGAATATTAAAAATTATGGTCTGATGTAAAGAAATTAGAAGAATTGCGTAATCATATGCTGAAAAAATTATTTCGAAATTTGTTTTCGTTTCGAAATTATGTAACTTTAAATTTTTCAAAAAAAATGTTTGTTGCACTTGCTTTGTGCGGCAGTTTAATATATTTTTGTAATTCTATAGGAATGTTAGCATAAATTAATACTAAATGTTTTATAGATATTATAATAATAAAAGAATTTAATTTAACCATGTCTTTCTAAACGATTTATTTCTCCGTTTGTTAAAAAAAAACAGTATTTCTATCCGACCAGATATCTGGATACGTGGACAAACTAAAAGTAAATTCAAAATTTTAAATAGTACGCCCAGTATTTTTCAAATTTTTTGAAATAAATATCTCTAGAATTTTTCGAGGCACATCAAAAAATTAAAAAATATTTAAAATTTTAGCACCATACATCTCGAAAACGAAGCATTTCCAGCTTATGTTCATAGGAACTTTTTTTATTTCCATATGTACAATAGCCGCTCCAAATATTGGAACGAAATTTCCGGTCGTTAAATATAAAAAAAAAATGTTAGTTTTCTCATTTGATTATTTAATTGATGTTCAATTATTTATTAAAATTAAATTTGAATTATTCATACAAATTTATTTAACAAAGGATATATAAAGCATTTTTACTCTCCTTTGGGTCACCCTCTACGATATCCAGAATGGTGATCCAGATGTATTAGGACGTCAAAGTGTAACGATTAATTAAATTTTTCATATCAGTGGCGTCATCATCTGGAATTTTCAAATTTTAACCAAAAGATTGAAATCGGTCAACCCGGAAAAATTCCGATATTGATTTTGGTGGAAGTGGAATTAGACTATAACACCCGTATTCACTAAAGAGGTTTAAATTTAGACATGGTGGGAAGAAAACAAGGTGTGCTCGCCAGCGCATCTACGTCAGATGTGAGGTAGCATTCGAAAAAAAATGTAGGAGGCCCTGGAAATAAACGTCAATAAAAATTGTAGGTCAGTTAGATAACTAGTTTGACAACAATTTTTATTTTTTTTTAGAAAATAAAAATTACGTTGGAAGGAAAAGAATTGCTAGATTCATTTGGGTTTTAAGAATCACGAACAATATGTCGTGTGCGGTTACTGGATGCTTCAGCCACAATAAAACGAAGGACACATGTAACATAAGGTCTCATAGAATTCCTAAAATCCTTGATTTCTACAGTACAGAGGTTTCATGCTAGCCACAAATATGACAAAATCATTTGGTTAAGCATTTCTAAATCAAATAACTATCTAAATCAAACTAAGCTAAGCATTTTGAAAATAAAAAGAAAAAATAATGATGCTACAGAGAGCAACCTGCTCCAGACTTGTTTAAAAACTAATAATTGAAAAAATAAAAGAAATATTACAGATGAGACTGAGGATCGGATTTTGGCAGGCTTACCTGATAATAGAAAATTTGAGTAGACTAAATCAGATAAAGATTCAGCTATAATATGTATAAATAGTAACATACGTTTTTCTAAGGTGTTCAAATACTTGATATTCTTACATACCTAGGGTAACCAGATGTCCTCTTTTTAAGCATGTGTGTAGGCATCTAGTATATATTTTGCAATTTATCCGAATTTTTCATTTTTTGTTTGTGGAAATTACATTAAAAAAAGCATGCAATTACTTTTTTTACATCCGAAATAAAAGATTACTAATAACCTTACTCTGAACAAAAGTTAGGACCTTTTCTTTTAGTCATTGGTTTAGATCATGGTTATTAGTACTTAGACACAAAAGGGGTGATCTTTGTTTAGTTATTTGTTGGATCAGATTAAGGGAATTTTGCTATAGTAGATTGTATATTTTAAACACTTGTTCGTTTGAAGTTATTAGACTATATTAACTTCTAAGTCTTTAGTTCTGTAAAAAACAGCTAAAAAGTTACAAAAAAAATACATTTTAACATTAAATTTATTTTAATTGAAACTGTTTTTAATATGTTTTATTTATTATCATTTCATGAACATTTTCTTTCCTTTTTCATTGCTGTATGTAAATCTTTTGTTGATATTTTGTAAAAGTTAAATAAAATTAAAATGCCTATTTTCGACATGTACTTTAATGAGATAATTGCCATAGTTCCTATAAAACTAGTAAAAATAATACTTACTTTTACTTAAATAATACATTTAGGTTTGTCTAATAAAAAATGTTTTAGTCTTAATTCTAAAAGGTTAAGAAAACTAATCATTATACTTAATAAGAAATTCCTTAATTACTAAAATACAACACAGATACACAGTAGCAGTGGTTTTACAAATAGCATCTACTCTATCTCACTTCGGCTATGTATCTATTAGATCTGACTTTAACACAGCAGAAGTAAACAAGCTTTTGGGCGACTTGGAAAAGATCAGCATTAAAAGAAACTTCTTATACATGAGGGATCCAGTGTGTCCAATAATGATATTCTGTGGCTTGACTATTAATTAAAAAATGTTCACTTTTACTTAAAAAATTTACCATTTTGCTGCAACTTGTTGCAATTACTGAGCACTGGCTGAATCTAAACGAACCCTTTTATATTGAGAGGTATACCACAATAGCTAGATGACAGAAAAAACTCAGCTCATGGGGGAACACTGATTCTATCCCTAAATGGAGATTTCATGTCGGTATCTAAATATGATCATTTGTTAGCGGATAGCTCTTTTGAATTCTCTATGGTATATAATCAAAACCTTGATCTTTATGTAATTTGTATTTATAAATCACCAAACTCTGATGTACAATCCTTTTTAAATAGCCTGGTAAGTTTGCTAGACAGTCTACCGATTAAAGGTAAAAAAATTCTATGCGGGGACTTTAATATTGACTATGCTACTATTTGTGCCATCCAAAAATATCTAATGCATGTATCCTCGCCAACTAGAATTTCAAAAAACTCTTCTTCTCATCATCGATTACATGGCGTCTGATTTTTCTCCATCAGAGGTGCATTCACAGGTCCATAACTCAGGTCTTTCCGATCACGAGGGGGTAATTTCCAGGTTTAGTTTACCTATTGGGCCCTTACCAAGATCTCGCCATCGGGGCAGAATTTTCTCGGCCGCAAATTTCTCAGTATTTCATAATATTTGCTTTAACACCGATTGGAATTTTGAATCTGATAATGTCAACACAAACTTCAGAACTTTTTTAAATAAAACTTTAAATGCTTTTAACAAGGCCTTCCCGCTTAAGAATATCAAACCTAAGCGGCATAAACCGTGGACCACGAAAGGAATATGAATTTCTGCTAAAAATATGCGCTCGCTCTCATATATAAAAAAATTCACCGACTCCTTTCTTATTCTCGACTATATCTCTAACTATAGGAGGATCTACACTACTCTTATTAAGTCAGCAAAAAAATTATACTACCGAAAACGTCTAACAAATTCAAATAACGTTTCAAAAAAAACCTGGTCCATCATCAATAACCTCAGAAACAAATCAAACCCTGTGACTCAGATCTTGCCAGGGGCTAATGATCTAAATGATTATTTTATTAATGTGAGCAAAAATGTTACCTCTAGTATCTCGCCAAGTTTGGACCCTCTTTCGTTTCTGCCTCCTTCAAAAAATTTAGCTGATAGCTTTTTCTTAAGTCCCGTTAGCAACACTGAACTATTGAAGGTAATAAATAATATCAAAAGTAAATCTTCGTGTAGCACTGATGGCCTATCAATTAGAATATTCCTGAACTTGCCACTCCCAGTCATAGAGGCCCTTACAACATTAATAAATGAGTCCTTTATAAAAGGTGTATTCCCTGATTGCCTTAAAACAGCTATAATTATTCCACTTCATAAAGGCGGCGAAAAAACTAACTCTTGCAATTATCGCCCAACTGCACTACTACCAGTGCTATCAAAAATCATCGAAAGGCTACTGAAGAATCATCTTATGCCATTTCTCCTGAAACATCAGATAATATCCCCGGAGCAGTTCGGATTTCTACCCAACAAGTGCACCAGCGACGCCATGTTCACGTTGCTTAGAGGCTTCTACTTATCTCTCAATAACAACCACCCAACTGCCTCAGTTTTTTGTGACTATGCGAAAGCCTTTGATTGTGTTAGTCATGAAATTCTGATAAACAAACTAAATTTTTAGAGAATTCGTGGTACGTCTTTAAATTGGTTCAAATCTTATCTTGGGAAAAGGCAACAACTTGTAAGGGCTAATGGTTCCGATTCTGATTGTAAGTTGATTACAAGTGGAGTCCCTCAAGGTTCAGTCTTGGGACCTATTCTTTTTTTGTTATACATTAATGATATCACGAACCTTAAAATTAATGGAAGAATTTCCCTTTTTGCTGACGACACAAGCATAACTTTGAGTGATTTTGATACAACGTCTTTACACTCTAGTATCTCCAAAGACTTGGTTATAATTAAGGCTTGGTCCGATTCCAATATGCTTTGTTTTAATGTCGATAAAACGGTGGCGTTATCTTATAAGGGAACTTTACAACCACTTCAGGTACATAACAGCAATATTGAATACGTAGAGTCGGTTAAATTCCTGGGTTTAAATATAAATAACAACCTAAAATGGTCTAATCATATTGACACCTTAACTAAAAAACTTTCTACCGCCTGCTTCGCCATTCGATCAGTTTCAAAAGAACTAGACGTTCCTTCTGCCAGACTTACTTATTTCTCTTTATTTGATTCCCACCTCCGCTATAGCCTTCCCTTTTGGGGCTGCTGTACCACCGAGCAATATCGTAGTATTTTTATGCTTCAAAAGAGAGCCATTCGTTATTTGTTTGGTCTAAATAATAGAGCTCACTGCCAATACTATTTCAAAAAACATGAAATATTAACACTTCCTGCATTATTTATTTAGGAAACGGTATGTTTGCTGAGAAACATATAAACACCCTCCCAGAAAG
Organism: Kuschelorhynchus macadamiae; assembly: GCA_030620095.1. Taxonomy (NCBI): domain Eukaryota; kingdom Metazoa; phylum Arthropoda; class Insecta; order Coleoptera; family Curculionidae; genus Kuschelorhynchus; species Kuschelorhynchus macadamiae. The sequence continues at coordinate 183,284 of JAUTXW010002137.1, read as the reverse complement.
GCCACAACATGTATACCCTACCAGAAACTCTAGGCATGATATATATCTTCCCATTCCTTCCTCAGAATTAATAAAAAAATCAATTATTTACAACGCCATAAAACTTTACAACAATCTGCCAGTACATTTAAAATCTATCCCTATGCTTGCACAATTTCGAAAAAACACCAAAGCATACTTCACTGAGAGACCATTTTACAGCGTTAATGATTTTTACAGCGAGTAAGTCTCTTTAAATTGTCACTAAATTCGCTTGTTTACTTAAATCTTTTGTGAGTCATGTCCAACTCGTAGCATAGAATTTTGAAAATCATCATATAGAGAAAAGAACTGTCGAATATTCACTTAAAACTTAATTATTTTTGTTAGGTATTGGATTAAAAACAAAATTTAATTCTTTTTTGTATACTACATTCTACACTAGTTCATTATACCTTCTGTTTAACATCACAATTATTTGTATAACTATAATAACATAGAGTTTAAGGTCGCATAGTTGCAATTTTGATTTCAATGTCATCGAAATTATTCACCTCGTACATGTGTGTTTGTTTACTTTTATAAGGTTATTAGGATTCATTAACTGTTTTGCGGCAATGTTATGTTATATTCTAACGTGTGTTTTACGATTTGGTAAATTGATAATTTACATTTTTAAAAAGCATTGACCTATCGAAATTCTTTTCGATTAATGTTTTGATATGTCTTATTTTAGGTATATTTTGCTTTGTCCATAAAATTGTACAATTTTTCTGCGGCAATAAAGTATACTTTTGTTTGTTGTTTGTTTGTCAATTTTAGTTAATACCACCTAACACACAATTGGCAGAGACATAATATTGATATGAATTTTCCAATGCCAAGTAATCTAATTTAGTTTTAATATGTAGTTACAAGCATATATAAAAATTTTCACATAGGTATATCTTTTTTAAACATAACTAGGTTCGTGCAGTCAGTGCTAAAATGTCATTAAGTTCATCTATACAGTAGCTGAATACTTCCTAGTTTAAAAAATACAAATTCACACAGAAGACTTAAAGTAGGACTATTAAATATACTTATTATGATAATTGGAGTTTTTTTAATTTATTTCTGCCAAGAAGTTCATTCTGAAGGAAGGGTAGGCTCGGAGGTAGCTAACTGTTAAACATTTTTAGTTTTATTATCTTTCTTTTGGTAATTGTCATCATGACATGTATGTTGACTGAAACATACATATGTATGCTTAAATAAGATTATAATCTACATAATAGCAAAAATGATTTATTTATTATCAATTGTGTTATATAAGGCTTCAAGGGTCTGGTTTCAGTATTTGTCAAAGTAATGACTTAAGTACTTATAAATATTAAGTAACATATTCAGCTACACATAGGATATTTGACTTACTTTACCATTTGAAACCAAACATATTTTTTAAAATACTTGAGTTTAAAATGTATAGCTTGAACTAGTCCAAATAAAAATACTTCTACGTATTGTCTTGAGTTCTTTTACATCAGTTTAATGACTATTTGTGTATTTATATACCTATTCTAGTTTTTTAAAATATATTTTGGTATGGTAATCCTAACGAACTACATAATTTTCTCATTATATATGTATCATTAAACTAAATAATACATACCTGCACTTCAAACGATATATAAGTTTGTTCCAATAAACAACTTAACGATCTGCAACTATCATATGTCCAAAATTCGACGAAAACACACAAATACGTACGAAAAAAAACCACAGAAATTTATTTAACCTCTACCTGTCAAATTAACGTTCACTCATAACCACAAAAACAAAATTGATGGTCTAGGATGATATTATAATTAATAGCTCTTTAAGCGATAGATGTATTTCCGTCTCTGTTTTCACCGTAATCATAAAAGAAGATAGAATTATGACCGATACATGAATTCCGTTAACAAAGCAAGTGTTAGGTGTAGCAAAGATGTACTGTAATCTTCTGAGGCCTTTACGCAATCAAAATATGGCTGACCTGTTATTTTAATCGGCCCTGATTCGCCTCACAATAGTCATCAAAACTACGCGTAGGCACACCTTGTTTTTTTCCCACCACGAATTTAGATCAGGTCTAACTTATAGGTTTAAGATGACATTTTTAACAATTGAACAAATAATTTTTCATGTCACAATTACAAAATGACAGCGACATAAGCGAAACATAACTGGCGAACTAAGAATTTTAAGGACCATGACAACTAGACCCTATCTAACACTTAAACCTTTTTGAATGAATAGAGGGGTAAATATCAAAATTATTCGGTTATTTTAATTCTGCCGTCTCAACTTGTATTAGGTGAAAATGTAAAAATAATTGCAAAATTTGATCCAATCACAATAGTAAAAAAACAAGTTCAAAAGGTGAGCCGTTTATTTCGAGACTAGGAAATTAGTTTTTTGTATTGGTCCTTGAATAATTTTGGCAAGAAAAGAAAATTAAAAATAAATAATCTGAGATTGTCCGAAGGGGGTCACATTGAAAAAAAAATAGGATAACATTCTGTATAATATAGTAATCATGGAAACCAAAGAACGTGGTGTAAAGAAGAGAAATTAGAAGAATTGCGTAATCACATGCTGAAAAAATTATCTCGAAATTTGTTTGCGTTTTGTCCGGCAGTCGAATATATTTTTCTAATTTTATAGCAATGTTAGCATAAATTAATATTAAATATTTTATATTATAATAATAAGTTTTAATTTAACCATGTCTTTTTAAACCATTTATTTCTCAAGTTTATTTAAAGATCAGTATTTTTATCCAAGCCATCTGGAAACGTGGATAAACTGGAAGTAAATTCAAAATTTTAAACGGTACATCCAGTATTTTCAAATTTTTTGGATTCCGCCGATAAGTAATAATAATGATAATTATGATAATATTTTTTTAATATAAACAGTAAAAATTATCTCATGATTACACTATACAAAAGTTACCCTACCTAATGCGAAATTTGGTTCTAAGGCTGCTCTTACAGTTAACCTTTGCTAAACTATGTATATATAAACTAAATACTTATATCTAAGTTATTACCAAACATAGATCATTTTGAAGCTGAACGCAGCCTAGATAAGATAAGATAAGTAGCTAGCTCTTTAACACAGTCAATAAAAAATAAAACCAAAATCGGTAGATTTCCTTTACCCGGAACTTCCCTCGTTATGAATCTTCTATATATATATATATATATATATATATATATATATATATATTATATAATATTAATATATATTATAAACTTTTTACTTTTTACTTCTATTTGAAGGTCTATAAAAAGACTTATTGTAAAAGTCAGAGCTTTAAAGTATTCGAGTCCTAAACCTAGGTTAAAATTTTGGACGTCCCTAATATATCTACACATGTTTATAGAAAATAAACAATACGCGTTCTTAAAAATTAAAATTATTAGTAAAATCGAACAAAATTTTTATTTAAAAAAATATAGGACGTGACTCCGGTAACAAAGCTGTTATTTCTGAATTTTCACTGAAGTAACATTGGTCATAAATATTCGAGTATGTATAAACAAAGTTCGTTTACTTTCTGGGGCTTTTGGTTAGCCATGGTTATACGTTTTTGTTGATATAAAAAAGTGTTTTTAATAAAAAATGCAGAAGTAAGGAACAAAAATATAACTGACTTCAAAAAAAAAAAACTGAAAGTTAGAAATAATATTTTATTCCATATTGGAAATTTAACTTTACGAAGTTGGTACCAAACTAATAGAAACAGTAGATGGACATTACACTTGAGTTATTAGATATTAAGACGCTCAATACATAAACGTCTTTTTACTTCCCTCGTAAAAGGGATGTATTGTAAATAATAACCCACCCAGGTTTTTAGAGATCTTCACGTTCTAGGGTCTCTAAATGCCAAACACATAATTCAACAACAGAAAATATGTATATATATATATATATATATATATATATATATATATATATATATATATATACTATGGTTGTACTCATCTCTCAGCTAGTTGTTGGTTTTGCTCCTGTTGGTGACGGGTGTGGTTTTTTGTGTTAAATATGGCGCTGCTGGTTGTATTCGTTTCTCAGCTAGTTCACTTTATTGATAAAGACCTTAAAAATATTTTATTTTTTTTGGCTTCTACTTTTTGATTGACAGTACTTTTAAAACATGTTCAAGGATTAACTTTAATACCATTGAGTGAGCCTAGATTGGGGAGTAGGATAGAAGCTTTAATAAAACCTTTAAGATTTCACGTTGGAGATGTATACGACGCTTTGCTTTAATACGAGATGAATCTTCATGTTTATTAAATTGTATTAAACAGTTTTTGTGTTAAATAGTTATTTGGTATAAAATATTAAATTGCAGTAATTCAATTAGTAAGCTGATGCACGCAAAAGATTTCGATTAGTATCTTCTCTTGATCATTTACGAAGTTGCCAACAATTCTAAGGGTCTTCGATCCTATAAATCTTTCAATGAAATTATTGTTGATGCTAGAGAAGTGGCTGATAAAATTGACGTTGAAGCTAATTTTGAATCAACAGGCGTAAGAAGAAAAAAACAACTTCTCATTCGAAGCACGAGATCGATTTTTTAGTTTTACAATTAATCCAACATTAAATGAATTAGGTGCTACATTTAAACAACTTTTTTCAATTCCTCTTTATTCGGGTTTTAAAAATATGCCTAAAGGAACACTGTTAAAATACTGCAAGGATTTAGAAAGGATTTTAACTGATGGTAACTGTTGACATAAATAGGGTAGAATTAACAAACGAAATGTCTGCTGTATCTGCGCTTTTGGGCAAAAAAAAAGCCCAAGTAGTGTACCAAAGTTAACAACGTTGTTAAATTTTGCCCCTAGTCTTAGTGTTGCTATAAGAATATTGCGGACTATACCAGTACCTATAGCAAGTGGAAAAAGAAGTTTCTCTAAATTTAAGTTAATTAAAAACTTTTTACGTTTCACTTCCTCGCAAAATCTTCTTAATGGTTTGGCCATTTTGGCGATTAAGCATGAAATTTGCGATCAAATAGAGAGGTAATAAAAAAGTGTACAGAACTAAAAGTGAGAAAAAAAAGTTTTTTGTTTGTGCAATACATTTTTCTGATATAATTGAAAATGTCTTAATTTTGTAATACTTAACTGTTAATTTTAAGTTTCATTATATACATATACATAAATATATGTTTTTGTTTTAATTTAAACCCATTGAATTTTATTGAAAATAATATATATTATAAATTTATGGGGCGGCAATTTGCCTTTTTTGTCGAGCACTGGGAACGAACCTTGTGGGAACTAGTATTCAGCTCAAAAAAATTATATAAATCCTTTAAAAAATAAAATAATAGTACTGAAATACAAAATCACCTTTCCCAAAACGAACCTGAAATTAAATGTCTAACCCGCGCAGTCCATGGAAGTCAGCAGTTAAAATAACAAAATATCACATGAAAATGATAATCGGAATGCCAGTCTTACGTTTGAAGAATTTTATACTATTTTAACACAAATAGAAGAGATTTTAAATTATCGTCCTTTCTACGCAATGTCATCGACCTCAATGACTATCAATCCTTTTTTAATAGGATCTAGCCTGACTGTATTCCCCGAAAAAGACATTACACAAATCTCTGAAAATCGTCTTAAAACCTGGTGACGAATTACCCATTTGCAACAACACTTTTGGAATCGCTGGTCAGTGGACAGTTAAGTATTTCAATCGTTTACAATATGGTCCTAAATGGATGAAAATTACTACATATTTAAAAGTAAATGGTCTTGTTTTTTTTTTAAAGGACGATTGTCCCCCATTAAAATCGACATTGGCCAAATTTATAAAATTATTTCCCGGAATTGATAATAAAGAGTGAGCAATACTCGCAGCATTACGGGCTTAAGTCCATACCCAATATAAATTAAGAATTATCTTAAATAATTTTTAGCATTTGTCTTAATTTTTTGCCTAACTGCCTTTGTTAGTGGTCTGCTCAGGGTTGCCAGATTGTCCTGCTCAATTTCCCCAGTCGAAATTCAAAAACCCCCACAATTTAGACATTTTAAAAAAAAATCCCCAAAAAATTATTTTGGTAGGCATATTAAGAATTTCTTTCTGAATTTTAATACAGATTAACAAGCGTAGTATGAACAAGATTGGATAATTAAAAAAAATAAAATTAATTCATTTTAGCAAATATGTTCAAAACAGATTCAGAAAATTAATCTGTTTTTGATATTATACATGGTGTTGTTACTGGTATTATATATGCTAACATTCTTTCGTTAGGTAGAAAACTAAGACAACTCTTACTATTTAATTGTCTTTTCTGTGTTTTGATTTCTTCTTAATGTTTTCATCTATTTTGGCATTTGGGGCCGGGTTGTTAATACCACTATCTAGTGTACCTTGTCCTTTTGTGTAATAATAACTGTATTTTTTTTATCTTTACACAATAAATGTTTTTGAATTTGAATTTGAATTACTAACGAGGTACCATATTCTCACTATGGCATCCCCACCATGTATTGCCTGTCGGAGAAAATTTGACATGGCTAATTTCTTGATTTATTTCTTACCTTAAATTACTTAATTGAATATTTTTATTCGATAATAGACGGCGACATAAAGAATTTTAGAATTTTATGTATTTGAAAAAATTTGCAAGATGTGTCAGACCAAAAATTCTTTTCTCCAGGGTAAATATTTTTCCCCAGAAAAAATTCCGAGAAGAAAATTTCTCCAAAAAATCCATCGAAGAAAAAAAAATCCCCTAATTTTTGGGGACAATCCCCTAATCTGGCAACCCTGAGTCTGCTTGTGTTTTATACTGCATTCGCATGAATTGTGTATATATCAAATTCACGATCTTTTTGAATTCCGTAAAGCATCACACATTTGTTAATAATAAAGTTTACTGTAATATGAATTGAAAAACAATTAGTTTTATTCTTTACTAAATAAGATGGAATCTTTCTTCGAGAGACGAGTATGTTCGGGACACACGCTTCCCGAACAGGAAATAAAATTACTTCATTATTCCAATAAATATTTCGCCAGTCAGAAGCTCACTTCTATCAATATTTCTTTTAACCCTAATGATTACGCCAATATTTCACACACGCTTTGCCCTTTTTAAGTCAGTACTCAAGAAATTGAAAAAAGAACTATCGAAAAGTTGGAAGACGACGCTTGTCCTAATGAAACAATAGCTCTAAATAGTCGCTTGGTAAAGAACTTTTTAGTACAGAAACTTACTTTTGTTTCTTTCATCCCTGTGAAGAATTAGCGTCAGTTCAAGTGAAAGACGATCCCGTTTAGTTTTTGGTATATACGACCCCAGAAGATAGTTTTAGGTTACGTTGGTCTACTAAGACAAGTTGTTCACTTCTAGACCTAGAGTAGGAGGAGCCCTGGTGCAAATATACACAATAATTTCTTGTAAGAGTACTGCAAAGTGACTGATAAAATCATTGTTACACTCATGACAAAGAAAAGCTGTAAGTTTTTGAATAAGAGTAAATTGGATCAACAGAAGAGACGCAAAGTAGATTTGTAAAAAAAAGCACAGTATTACGCAATTGAAACTGTTTCATCAACGTTAAAAAGATACATTTGAATAACCTAATCATTTAAATTTTAGATAACCAGATAGTGATTATTGTTTTAACACAACTAGCCGTTCCTTGATGGGAATTCATTTTAACCAAGTAAACAAAAACACAAAATTTCTACTTAATTTACTTTAAAAAAATAAATCACTTGACAATTGTTTCGCCCACATTGTGGTTTTCATCAGATGTTAGATCTTAAATTTAAGATCTATTGACTGAATTGTTTGAGTTAACTCTTTAAGTAAAATACTATTAAATGTATCAATAGTCTCTTTTAGATTCTTTTCTAACATCGTAATTTTATAAATTGTGTCACTAATTCCTACATGTATGAGTCAAAAAATATATTACATATAGCAATCTATATATATATATATATATATATATATATATATATATATATATATATATAAATCTTGAACTAGTGTATTTGTATATAAAAATTGTTTCTTTACCCGGACATTCCATCGTTATGATTTTTTTTCCATTTGTTAGGAATAGTGAAGTGTGACCCAATTCAGTTCAGTACATAGTCGCAGTATATATATGTGTTACATATACTGTCTTCATTTTTATTAGGCGCTATTTTGTTCCTAATAATATTTTACCATTTTCTTTCTACCTGTACCACACTTGATTTTTAAGCAGATATTTCCTAACCCCAAATAATACACCCCTCTAACAACAAGAAGATCGTTAACGAACTAAATGGTTTAGAAACCTAATATATGGAAAATATCTGCGAACCAATAGTAACGAAAGACTGATAATATGGGTTTCATGTAGGATATAGAATCTATATGTGTCCTGAGGATGCAACGATTAAGTTGCGAAACGTCGACAATTTAAAAAAAGACTTGTTTTTTTACTGGATCTTAACCCCAAATAATACACCACTCTAAGAAATTATTTTTAACATTGTTCCGCCATATTGGTTTTAAATATTACCAGGTCATCCCCATATGACCCTTAATTTTTGGTCAAAATTTGAACCCAATCAGGTAAGTAGTATTTAAGCTGTCGCGAACTGACGGATAAACGGACCGACGGAATTGATAAAACATGTTTTTTGGCATCTAGGGACGCTAAAACTTGAAGATATATGAAACATGAGAGGATGACTTTTTCATAATTACAAAAATTTTATTTGGCCGCAATTTTGTTCCGCCATCTTGAATTAGTAACATAGTTTTACCAGTTGAGCCCTATACCACAATTAGTTATGGCACACAATTTGAAATCAACCCATTAAGTAGTTTTTTCACGCTTAATTTTTAAATACTTTATTATACCGCCATTTTGTTTCGCCGTCTTGGGTTCGTACCAAAATTTTTACTAGTTGATTCTAACATAATACTTGATGTTTATGCAAAATTTGAAATAAATTAGATAAGTAGTTTTTGCATAATAATTTTTTTAACATTTCACTAGGCCATCATTTTGTATTGTATATTATCAGATCATCCCCGTATGACTCTTAATTTTTGGTCAAAAAAGTCAATCGGGTTAGTTTTTAAGCTATGCCGCCAACTGACAGACAGACAGACAGACCTACAGACGGACCGACGGAATTGATAAAACATATTTTTTGGCATCTACGGACGCTAAAACGTGAAGATATGTAAAACCAGAAAGGTTGATTTTTTTCACGGTTAGAAACATTTTATTTGGCCGCCATTTTGTTTCGCCATCTTGAATTAGTACCACAATTTTACTATACCCTGTACCACAGTTAGCTATGGCACACAATATGAAACAATCCATTTCGTAGTTTTTCAGGCTGAATTTTTAAGTATTTTATTAAGCCGCTATATTGTTCCGCTATACTGGATTCGTACCAAAATTTTATCAGTTGATTTCAGCATAATACTTTGATGTCTGTGCAAAATTTGAGTTAAATTGGATAAGTAGTTTTTTAATAATTGGATATTTTCCAAAATATTACCAGGTCATCCTCATATGACCTTTAATTTTTTATACAAATTTGAAGTCAAAGTAGTCTTTAAGCTATGCTGTGAACTGACAGACAGATAAAGCAACAGACGGACCGACGGTATTGATATTAGATATTTCTTTGCATCTAGGGACGCTAAAACGTAAAGATGTGTAAAACCTGAGAGGATGATTTCTTCACGATTATAAATATTTTATTTGGCTGCCGGTTTCTTTGGCTATCTTGAATTAGTACTACTATTTTACTAGTTGATCCCTATACCACCAGTAGTTATGGCACACAATTTGAAATTAAATCATTAAGCAATTTTTCAGGCCGAATTTTTAAATATTTGATTAAGCCGCCATTTTGTTTCGCCATCTTGGATTCGTACCAAAATGATACTAGTTGATTCCAACATAATACTTAATGTTTTTGCAAAATTTCAGATAAATTGAAGTAGTTTTTTAAGAATAATTTTTTAACATTTCACTAGACCACCATTTTGTTAGGCAACTTTGGATTTTTACCAAAATATTACCAGGTCATACCCATATGACTCTTAATTTTTGATAAAAATTTGAAATCAATCGGGTAAATAGTCTTTAAGTAATGACGCGAACTGACAGACAGACAGACATACCGTCAGACGGACCGACGGAATTGATAAAACATACCTTTTTGGCATCTAGAGAGGTTGATTTTTTCACGATTACATACTTTTTATTTGGCCGCCAAGTTGTTCGGCCACCTTGAATTAGTACCAGAATTTTACTAGTTGATCCCTATACCACAATTAGTTATTACACACAATTTGAAATTAAACCATAAAGCAGTTTTTCAGGCTGAATTTTTAAAATATTTTATTAAGCCGCCATATTGGATTCCTACCAAAATATTACCAGTTGATTCCAATATAATACTTGACCTTATTTGCAAAATTTGAGATAAATTGGATGAGTAGTTTTTTAATAACATTTTTTTAAGACTTCACTAGGCCGCCATTCTGTTTCGTCATATTGGATTTTTACCAAAATGTTACCAGGTCATTCTCGTATGACGCTTAATTTTTGACCATTTGAAGTAAATCGGGTAAGTAGTCTTTGAGCTATGCCGCGAACTGACAGACGAACTGACGGAATTGATAAAACATATTTTTTGGCATCTAGCGACGCTAAAACGTAAAGATATGTAAAGCCTGAGAAGGTGATTTTTTCACAATTACAAACATTTTATTTGGCCGCCATTTTGTTCGACCATCTTGAATTAGTACCACTATTTTACTAGTTGAACCCTATACCACAAGTAGTTATGGCATACAATTTGAAATCAATCCATTATGCAGTTTTTTTAGGCTGAAAGTTTAAATATTTTATTACGCCGCCATTTGGTTCCGCCATCTTGGATTCGTACCAAAATTTTACCACTTGTTTTTAGCATAATACTTCATGTTTTTGCAAAATTTAAGATAAATTGGACGAGTAGTTTTTTAATAATAATTTTTTTAACACTTCACTAGGTCGCCATATTGGATTTTTTCCAACATGTTACCAGGTCATCCTCATATGACCCTTAATTTTTGACAAAAATTTGAAGTCAACCTGGTAAGTAGTTTTTTAGCAACGCCGCGAAGAGACAGACAGACAGACAGACAGACCGACGGAATTGAGAAAACATGTTTTTCGTCATCTAGGGACCCTGAAACGTGGAGATCTGAAAAAATCTCGGAGAGTGATTTTTTCACGATTACAATCTTTTACGAGGGAAGTAAAAACAAACAATTATTATTGATCTAAGTAAACGCGTTCGTCAGATTGCCAAAACAAATGTCATATCATTGAGAATTGCACGAATAGAATAGTTTGAACTAAGTTGACTGTGTACGATAGAGTGCCATCTTTTTTACTTTCACCGTACGTAGAAGATAACAATAATAGTTGATTTTTTAACTTTTACTAGGTATGTTGAACTTTAAACGTTAATATCTCGAAAACTATTAAGTTTAGACATAGGAGGGTAATAACAAAAATTATTCAAAAAAGTAGGGAAATTATTATTTTTATAGTTATAATAGGGGTAACCATTAAAATTGATCACAGTTACTGTAAATTAAAAGTATCTAGTGGCAAAAATAGACGTAACTAAAACAGGTATAAACACAATATTTATTCATACATAATACAAATTAACTAACATTGTTAAATGACAAAAATGAAAGAAAAAATAAACAGAAACTATCCATAATAGAAGTGTACAAAACATTCACCATTAACACCTTGTCATAAATTTACCCGTTCTTAAAATTCCCTTAGCACATTTTCTATCTGAATGGGAGTGATGGAGTTTATAGCTTGCCGGATTCTGTTCAGGACATCTTCTATATTTTCTTGCTTAGGTATATAAACCTTACCTTTAGTATGGCCCCAGTAGAAAAATATAAAGGTGTCAAATCTTGCAGGCCAAATTATAGCATTATTGGTGCCTATACAGCGATCTCCCAATGTCGTATTTAAATAACCGGCTACTCTTCTAAATCTAAATATTTTCTATTAAAGGCAGATTTTTAATAAAAACCTTCTATTTGAGTTTAAAGAAAAATCAGATATTGATCTACATTTAACAGTTCTTCAAAAAATATGGAACCCACGATATTAGTTCCCACAACGTGCAATGCCAAATCTTACTTGGAATGCTCCGTCTCTAACTAATGATTTTCAATCGCCCAATACCTAATATTATTTCGATTAAACATTTCCATACTTGTAAAGCGAGATTCGTCAGAAAATAAAATACCTATAGGATTTTAAATTTGGCTGTTCCGTCATTTCTTCTAAATACCAATTGCAAATAGCCAGTCTGATATTTAAAAGATATACAGGGTGTTTCTTAATTGAGTGTCAATATTTAAGGAGGTGATTTTTGGGTCCATTTTAAGAAGAAAACTTCATATAAACCTATGTCTTAAACGGTGTAAATTTTGAGATACAGGGTGTTAAACTTTCAATAATTTCATAATTTTTCGATAATATCTCGAATACCACTCTAGATATTGTAATGAAATTTGGTATAGAGGTACTATGCATCTAGTGAAATTTTTTGATGTAGAACATTTTTTTAATTTCCACCAGTGGCGTCCGTACGGAATCCCACCTGCATGTTTTCGAGAAATCAAATCTTGTCGAAAATAAATACTAAAAGTTTTCAAAAACAAACAAATGAATCAATAAAAATGCTTTATTTTAGAAAAATCAGTGGCGTGAAAGTAATTACTATGTCCATTCTTATTAAAATCAGAAATCGCTTTATCTTAGTGAGAGATATTTGTAGATAATAGTATGTAGTCTTCAGCCACCAATCTAGGACCATTATGTCAATGTTTTTCAGAAGTCTGTTCCTTCATAAATACTTTTTATAAATTTTATTAAAATAATATGACATTCTTCAACAATAACAAGTTATTTACAAAACTATACTAATACAACTAGGTACATAATTAATAATTTCAACAAAAATAATTAGGTTTTAACAAATTGACAGCACACTTTGTGAAACAAAATAGAAGAAAAAAATTAGATAAGTTGTTGAAAATGTTCACCACCTTGGAGAATACACGCTTCAGCCCTTTTCCTCATGTTGTCGCGAACTCTTTGAAGAATACTCGGTGTTTCTGATAATATCGCAAGAATCTCTTATACGATCCTTCAGCTCCTCTACAGTGTTTACTGGGGTGCGGTAAACTAAAGATTTAAGATGTCCCCATAGAAAAAAATCCAAACTATTTAGGTCTGGGGACCTAGGGGGCCATGGTTGGGGTCCGCCACGACCTACCCATCTGTTGTTAAATGTGCGGTTCAAATATTCTCTGGCTTCAATACTAAAGAGAGCACGGGCGCGCCATCGTGCATGAACCACATTCTGTTTCTAATCAGAATTGGTATATCTTCTAACAATATCGGCAAATCGTTCTCAAGAAACCGGCGATAATAATGGCCATTTAGTCTTTCTGGGAGGAAAAAACGTCCAATTAGGTGATTTTCGATAATGCCAGCCCAAACATTTACAGAGAATTGCTCTTGATGATGATGTTCTACAATGGCATGGGGGTTCTCGTGAGACCAGATATGATTATTGTGGAACTTTCTGATAGCGTTCCTGGAGAAGTTCGCTTCATCTGTGAACATTATTTCGCGATCAAATGAGGGATTACGCGCAATTTTTTCCAAAAACCATTCACAAAAATTCACTCGGAAAGGAAGATCTCGGGGAAGTAAGGCTTGCACTCATTGAATGTGATATGGGTATAAAAAAATCATGTAGAATTCTCCAAACTAGGATGTGCGAAATATTAGTTAAGTTAATTCCAATTTTCCTAGTACTCAGTTCAGGATTTTCATCTATGGAATTTAATACTGCCTCTTCAGTTTCTGGAGTTCTTACAGTCCAATGGGCCCCTTTTAATTGATTATTTGGCTTGAATGTTGCTGTTTCAGTCAACCTTCTATGCACATTTGCAAATATTCGCCTATCTGGTATGACTCTGCCACGAAAGCGCTCTTGATATAATCGCCTAGCTTCCGGTGAACCATCAGCCAAACTATACATGTAATGCATGTCTGCCAACTCTTCATTGGTAAACTCAACCATTTCTTTTCTCAGATATATCAGATATTTAGAACACAAAATTAATTAAACCCGACTGAATCTGAAAGCTGAACTGTCAAATTAAGTTACAAGAGAAGTATTAATTCTGACAGCCAAAGCCTACTACAATAATAATTATTATTAGTTATCTTTCTTTATTGATATTAATAGTATTTTACAGTTTCGTGCAAAAAAATTATAAGCTCAAATAATAATTTTGAAATCTTTGGGTATTAGTTATTCATAGGCAAATTTGATTTCTTGAATTTCAGTCAAAAAAAATTTCCTTGCAAGCCATAGCGATTGGTATTGTCATATTAGCGATATTGTTAAAACTCTGCGGGGAAACGGTTTTTATTTTTTAAAACGAAAACCGTGCGTTCAACTCAAAATTACCAAGAGATCAAACATGCTGAAAAATGAATTGGAATTTCAAAAATAATTTTTATTTAAAAAAAAAATCAGTGGCGTACCATCAATGTCTGGGAAAATATGCGGGTCGGACTCCGTACGGACGCCACTGGTGGAAATAAAAAAAAAATGTTCTACATCAAAAAATTCCACTAGATGCATAGTACCTCTATACCAAATCTCATTACAATATCTAGAGTGGTATTCGAGATATTATCGAAAAATTATGAAATTATTGAAAGTTTAACACCCCGTATCTCAAAATTTATATTTATTTATATGAAGTTTTCTTCTTAAAATGGACCCAAAAATCACCTCCTTAAATATTGACACTCAATTAAGAAAGACCCTGTATGTCTATATTTCTAAAGGATTTCTCTATGACTTACTCGGCCGATCCCTATTTCTGTATCAATTTACCTTATAGAAGTTGTTGCATCAATTTCCACACAGGCTAAAGTATTAATCTCTTCTGCCTCTTCGCTTACTATAAAATGACCTTCCCTATTGTTTTCTTTTCCTTTGTGTTTTAAATGATTTTTTAACCATCGAAAAATAGTTTCACGTTAGGGATACCGGTTAGCATGCTTTTCCCTTTCTTTGATTCTCCGTATACTACATGTCAATGTGATAGTTCCCGGGTAAAGCTTGCAAAGATACGTTATTTTTATCAAAAAACTACTAAATAATGGAGTTTGTTGCAATTCTGTAATATACGTGACAGTAATGGCGGCATAAAACAAAACAAATGAATAATGAGTAATGACAATTGCACTGCTGGAATGGAATCCATCGCCTTATATCAATAGCCTAAACGTTTTTTCACAGCTGTCGTCGCCTTTTCTATATTAGGCTTTGACCGTTGATATTTTAAAAAATATTAGGTTTAGACTTACGCTAGTATTAAGAAAAAAATAATTAAAAAAGTTGGGAAAATATGATTTTCAATATAAAATAAGGGAAGCCATAAAAATTATTAAAGTTATTACTGTTTAAAGGTCAATTTTTGATTGATTATTTTGATATTGATAGAAAGGATAGTGATATAAACTTAAAAAGTCATGATCGTTTTATTCTACATTCAACCATTTTTGGTTAAAATGATAAATTATTTAACAATTCTGGCATGTTCAAACGACATTTTCTCGATAACTATCAAACAAAGGTATAAAACATATAATACATTTTATATCGGAATTTTATGTAGAATTTTGAAAAATATATAGGGTGTTCTATTTAAACTAATAAAGCTGATAGTACTTGCGGTCAAACTAGAAGTGACCTAAAGATACTTTAAATCTGCAACTGATTCAACCATACAACTACAATAATATTTCTATAAAAACCTATTTTTAGGCTTATTCATCTTTCATTCTTAGCATAAAACACAACTACAGGAATCAACTTTTGATTAAATATATGATATTTATATATTATACACCATATACCTTGTAAAACGACATTGTACTGTCAATTTAAATTTCTCGCATTTTTGGTCGGACCAGTAGTGTTCGTTTTTATTGGTTTATTTTCATCGTTTTTGACGACGAAGAAGATATAGGAAGCGTCTGTGCTTTTCAATCCTGAACGTACAGGATAGGGAACGCATTGTGCTAAATAAAAACCACCGAATACCCTTGGTTAGAATATTCTGTTTTAGAAACAGTGCCTGAAGGGTGAACGACTTAAGGTTGGTTCATGTAATAAAATTTAGTTTTACCTTTAAGAACTCATGTAATTAGTTGTTTTTACTCATGGGACTTCAATGAACCAATCGACATGCTTATTCTTAATGACTAAAATTATTGCTAATGCTAAATTTTGCTACATGAATCAAGCTTTAGTAAGTTAATAAATAATAAAATAAATATTCGACAGCAACTTTCCACCGAATTCTAGAATATTCTCCGAATATGTAAAACTTCTATAGAGGTTCTAAGAATATACTGAAAAAATCTAAGATAAAGTTATTATTGATTATTCATTTAGGAAGTATAGAGAATATTCTGCATAGGACATACATATATATCTACAGAATATTCGTATAATATTCAAATATCCTAAACAGGATATTCTGAGGATGTTGTCGGAAAATATTTCGCTATCTGGGTTAATAAGTTGTGAAAGTTCTAAAAAAATATTCTATCAAATGTTGCAAACAAAAATTAGTAGCTACTCAGGTAGGTACTACATAAAAGACTCGTGGAGTTTTAAAGAAAAAAATGGCAACATTCATATCCCTGAAATCATATTCTAATTTAATTAGTTATGTTAGTAATGTTGTGTCACGTTACACAAACATTCTAATTAATGTCGCTTTAAATATATTTATAAAAAGATGGGAATATATCATAAAAATATAGAAGATACCTTGAACTAACTTAAGCTTAATTTCGCTATAAAAATCGAAACTGAAAAATAATCAATTTCCTGGACATGACCACCTTACACAACTGCAGTAACGCAATAAAGACTGAATGATACACAAAACCAACATGGCTGGGAGGCACCTAAATGATAACTTACAACATCATATCTCCTATAAGAAATCA
This sequence comes from Kuschelorhynchus macadamiae, assembly GCA_030620095.1. Classification (NCBI taxonomy): domain Eukaryota; kingdom Metazoa; phylum Arthropoda; class Insecta; order Coleoptera; family Curculionidae; genus Kuschelorhynchus; species Kuschelorhynchus macadamiae. The sequence continues at coordinate 166,128 of JAUTXW010002137.1, read as the reverse complement.
GTTATAACTGGACTTGCTGATCGAGCCACTATGTTTAGTAACCCACAGTGGCAGAGTGCCGAGAAACATGCATATGGAACGCCAAACAAGTACTTCAACTTAATTCCTATCACCCGAACAGAACATTTTAATAAAACTAATACATAGAAGAAAGAAAACCAAAACTTTTTGACCCTGCCGTATCTCCTAAGGCTATTTGAAAACTCTCAAAAACATGGCATAAACTTAACAGTGAAATTCCAAAAAACAAAAAACCCACGTAGTTAATCAAGTACCCTACAAAGTAATGCCCCTCTGTCTATGTAGGACAAAATACCTACGTATTGACTAAACAGACAAATATAATCGTAAACATACCAGTGCCTTTACGAAAACACGAATAGGAGACCATAACTAATAACAAATATTTTAAAAACTGAGCTTCATAAAAGGAAACGTGATTTTTTTTAAAAAATTTATTTAAAGAAAAAATCACCTTGATCTGTTCGTTTTAGAGTCCTCACATTCCGAAAAACATGTTCTCCCATTTCTATCGGTCTGTCGTTCTTTGTGCGCGGCATAGCTCAAAAACTACTTAGGTATCCGATTGACTTCAATTCATATGGTCAAAAATCAAAGGTCATAAGGGGATGAAGTGGTAACATTTTATGAAAAATCCAATATGGCGAAACAACATTACGGCCTCACAAAATGTTTAAACATTTATTTTTAAGAAACTGCTATCGAATGTATTTCAATTTTGCACAAAAATCAAAAGTGATATAAGGATAAACTGGTAAAATTTTGGTGTAAAAACATTATGGTAAAACAACGAAATTTAATTTCCTGAAATGAAAACTTCTTTTTATGGAAGAACATAACAAATGACACAATTTAGTTTTATAGACTAAGCAAAGACGATTAAATAAAGTTATAAAATATAAATAATAATATTAATAATAATAAAAATATTAAAAACAACTTCCCTCGTATAGAATTCCACTACACACAGATAATATATTCTAGGAATCCATATAGTTGTTTGATAATAACTTTAAATTAAATAAATCACAATTTCTAGAATTTGTACAAACATGTTATTAAATAAATATGAACACATATAAACTGTGTTACCTATACGTAGTGGAATTCTGTACGACGGAAGTTGTGGATAAAGGCGAATTGGCAAAATTTTATCTTAGGTGTAAGCTTAGATAGATTTGAAACTTACAAACAAAAGAGCATTTGTTAAATAAAACTAAATGAATTAAATAAAAATTTAAAAAAACTTATAAAAGCACTAAAAAGTAAAATATAGTACGTTATTCCATCCGGAATCTGAGTATATGAAGTCGACATCCAATTAAAACTTAATACATAACAAAAAAGATATTTATTTTTTAAGTATCTTAATGGCTAATACGTCAAAATAAATATATATATGTACATACTTAGTAATTATGTCTTAGTTAACTGCCGACTTCATATGATCAAGAATTCCAGATCAAATAAACTATAATTTTTTTTAATGTGCCTTTATGCATATGTGCTTTTTTTGGCTGTATAGGCTGTTTTAAAGAAATTGCTATGAGTGCTTCGATAATTGGTTTTTGTTTATGTGTTTGTTATGTTAATAAGGTATCAGGAGTAAACGCTTCGACACAGTGTTTCCCGAGGGCCTCTGGCTTAAGGGATCTACGTCGACTAAAAGTATTAACTCTTATAATACTCGTGGGATCTTCAACATTTAATGTTCGTGTAAGTAAAATATTTTTTTTTTTAAGAAAAATCTAGTTTTAATTATAATAAACCAAATTATTATTTTTAATGTCATAGGCGTTATTTTTCTACGATAATACTGTAAAGGGTTATTTATTATTTCATTATTATTTATAATACCCTAGAGCAGGGTATTCTTTCCTATTTAACTGACTTACTTATAGCTGAATAACATAGTCTGACATTAATTAATTAAAAAAACGCCTAAGTGGCGCAGTGATAAGAGTACTTTTTTTATCCTCCCGATCGAAAGGTATTGGTTCGAAGCTGTCGTGGAAAGCACTTTTGTAGTCGTCGGCATGCTTTACCCTAACTTAATATTACTATACTCTGAAAAGCAAGAATTTCCTCCATCAACCGATTTTTTAATATTATCCTCTATTGAGTTATTAAAATGTGGCCATCGTACAAATAGGTAATGTTTTTCGCTTTATAATTAAGTTTAAGTTTAGGACACTGAAAGTAGTTAATAAAATTTTTTAAATATTAATTTCCTGAGTATTTACTATGCTCAACTACTTTTACCAAGAGTTTGCCCAACTTTGTGTCAGTAATGTACTTTGAACGTAATTGGCCACATATTACTAAAAGTATTAATTAAATTACAAATTACTTTTTCCAAAAAAATTAATAAAATTGCTACGTAATTTAATTGCATGTATCAACTTAATCAATTACAGTTTCTTATAATTTTTAATTTAATGTTATATGCCAAATATATTTCATGTAAGTGCCATAAAAATGTTTTATGTTGAAAACTAATTTTCTTCTTCTAATTTCTTTTAATAATTGTTTTTATTCATTACTGAGTACCTCTTTAAAACCTATACACTGTTTATTAATATCGATAAATAAAAACCGATGTAGGTATATAAGAAAAAATGCTTTCATATCAAAGCGCTTTTAAACACCAAAACATTTCCCACCAGTACGTCTCTGTCTACAACATATCTTCCGGTATTAGAAGGAAGTGAAACTAAAATATATAGTTTTTTTCAGAGTATTATTAAAATTAACAATAAACCTCATTTCTAAACTTTCTGAGATACAAAAGTTAAAAGGGTATCAGTGGTATTTCCGGTTTTTAAACTAAAAAGGCAATGAAAGGAAAAGGTCACCGGTAAAGTCTGGTGCCAAAAAGCACTTGACTCTGTCGACTATGAAGTGTTAAAAATCTGTGGGTGATTAGTGTGACAGGCGCCCAACTGGCCAGACTTATTTACTTTCTCAGTTTTTGCATCTATTATAAACGCAAAACCAGTTAGATAAGGAAACTGTAATCACACTAAAATTTTGCCTTCCATTATTTTTACTTTAAGTAGAGAAATTTAAATATTGGTAAATTAATAACATAAAAGTAGTAATTAAAATAAAGCTATAAGCATGCCAAAATTTTGTGGTCATAATTTATATAAATATATTACGTTTCAGAGTCTCTAGATGTCGAAAAACACGTTTTCTGTCTATCTGTCGATCTGTCTGTTTGCGGCATAACTAAAAAACTACTTATCCAATTAACTTCAAATTTGGTCAAAAATTAAAGGTCATATGCGGATGTGGTAACATTTTGGAAAAAATCCAGTAAAATATTTAAAAAATCGGCCTGAAAAAAACTACTTGTTAGATTAATTTAAAATTTTGTGCACGCAATATGTGTGATATAGAGATAAAGTGGTAAAGTTGTGGTACAAATTCAAAATGGCTGAACAAAATGGAGGCTAAATAATTTTTACTTCCCTTGTAAAATGGATGTATTATAATCGTGAAAAAGATCACCCTCCGAGATTTTTTCAGATCTTTACGTTTCAGGTTTCCTAGATGGGGGAAAACATGTTTTTTTCAATTCTGTCGGTCTGTCTATTCGCGGCATATTTATTTTCCCGATTGACTTCAAATTTTGGCCAAAAATTAAGACTCGGTAACATTTTGGTAAAAATCCAATATAGCAAAACAAAGTGAAATGTTAAAAAAATGATGACTAAAAAACTACTTATCCAATTTATCTCAAAAATTAGGTATTATGTAGGAATCAACTGGTAAAATTTTGGTACGAATACAAGATGACGAAACAAAATGGCGGCTTAATAAAATATTTAAAAATTCAGTCCGAAAAAACTACTTAATGGACTGACTTCAAATTGTCAGCCATAACTAATTGTGGTATGGAGATCATCTAGTAAAACTGTGGTATTAATTCAAGAAGGCGGAACAAAATGGCAGTCAAACAAAATATTTTGTAGTCGTGATAAGAATCACCCTTTCAGGTTTTACTTATTTTCAAGTTTTAGCGCCTCTAGAAGCCAAAAACATATTTTTTTCAATTCCATCGGTGCGTCTGTCTGTCATTTTGCGGCATAGCTTAAAAGTTACTTATCAGAGTGACTTCTAATTCTAGTCAAATATTAAGGGTCATATGGGGATCACCTGGTAACATTTTGGTAAAAATGCAGCAAGGATGGCGGAACAAGATGGCGGCCTAGTAATACGTTAAAAAAAAAGTTATTACTAAAAGATTATCCAGTTTCCTCAAATTTTGTACAAAAATTAAGTGTTACATAGAAATGAACTAGTAACATATTTGTATGAATCTGCGGGTGATTAGTGTGACAGGCGCCCAACTGGCCAGACTTATTTACTTTCTCAGTTTTTGCATCTATTATAAACGCAAAACCAGTTAGATAAGGAAACTGTAATCACACTAAAATTTTGCCTTCCATTATTTTTACTTTAAGTAGAGAAATTTAAATATTGGTAAATTAATAACATAAAAGTAGTAATTAAAATAAAGCTATAAGCATGCCAAAATTTTGTGGTCATAATTTATATAAATATATTACGTTTCAGAGTCTCTAGATGTCGAAAAACACGTTTTCTGTCTATCTGTCGATCTGTCTGTTTGCGGCATAACTAAAAAACTACTTATCCAATTAACTTCAAATTTGGTCAAAAATTAAAGGTCATATGCGGATGTGGTAACATTTTGGAAAAAATCCAGTAAAATATTTAAAAAATCGGCCTGAAAAAAACTACTTGTTAGATTAATTTAAAATTTTGTGCACGCAATATGTGTGATATAGAGATAAAGTGGTAAAGTTGTGGTACAAATTCAAAATGGCTGAACAAAATGGAGGCTAAATAATTTTTACTTCCCTTGTAAAATGGATGTATTATAATCGTGAAAAAGATCACCCTCCGAGATTTTTTCAGATCTTTACGTTTCAGGTTTCCTAGATGGGGAAAACATGTTTTTTTCAATTCTGTCGGTCTGTCTATTCGCGGCATATTTATTTTCCCGATTGACTTCAAATTTTGGCCAAAAATTAAGACTCGGTAACATTTTGGTAAAAATCCAATATAGCAAAACAAAGTGAAATGTTAAAAAAATGATGACTAAAAAACTACTTATCCAATTTATCTCAAAAATTAGGTATTATGTAGGAATCAACTGGTAAAATTTTGGTACGAATACAAGATGACGAAACAAAATGGCGGCTTAATAAAATATTTAAAAATTCAGTCCGAAAAAACTACTTAATGGACTGACTTCAAATTGTCAGCCATAACTAATTGTGGTATGGAGATCATCTAGTAAAACTGTGGTATTAATTCAAGAAGGCGGAACAAAATGGCAGTCAAACAAAATATTTTGTAGTCGTGATAAGAATCACCCTTTCAGGTTTTACTTATTTTCAAGTTTTAGCGCCTCTAGAAGCCAAAAACATATTTTTTTCAATTCCATCGGTGCGTCTGTCTGTCATTTTGCGGCATAGCTTAAAAGTTACTTATCAGAGTGACTTCTAATTCTAGTCAAATATTAAGGGTCATATGGGGATCACCTGGTAACATTTTGGTAAAAATGCAGCAAGGATGGCGGAACAAGATGGCGGCCTAGTAATACGTTAAAAAAAAAGTTATTACTAAAAGATTATCCAGTTTCCTCAAATTTTGTACAAAAATTAAGTGTTACATAGAAATGAACTAGTAACATATTTGTATGAATCTGCGGGTGATTAGTGTGACAGGCGCCCAACTGGCCAGACTTATTTACTTTCTCAGTTTTTGCATCTATTATAAACGCAAAACCAGTTAGATAAGGAAACTGTAATCACACTAAAATTTTGCCTTCCATTATTTTTACTTTAAGTAGAGAAATTTAAATATTGGTAAATTAATAACATAAAAGTAGTAATTAAAATAAAGCTATAAGCATGCCAAAATTTTGTGGTCATAATTTATATAAATATATTACGTTTCAGAGTCTCTAGATGTCGAAAAACACGTTTTCTGTCTATCTGTCGATCTGTCTGTTTGCGGCATAACTAAAAAACTACTTATCCAATTAACTTCAAATTTGGTCAAAAATTAAAGGTCATATGCGGATGTGGTAACATTTTGGAAAAAATCCAGTAAAATATTTAAAAAATCGGCCTGAAAAAAACTACTTGTTAGATTAATTTAAAATTTTGTGCACGCAATATGTGTGATATAGAGATAAAGTGGTAAAGTTGTGGTACAAATTCAAAATGGCTGAACAAAATGGAGGCTAAATAATTTTTACTTCCCTTGTAAAATGGATGTATTATAATCGTGAAAAAGATCACCCTCCGAGATTTTTTCAGATCTTTACGTTTCAGGTTTCCTAGATGGGGGAAAACATGTTTTTTTCAATTCTGTCGGTCTGTCTATTCGCGGCATATTTATTTTCCCGATTGACTTCAAATTTTGGCCAAAAATTAAGACTCGGTAACATTTTGGTAAAAATCCAATATAGCAAAACAAAGTGAAATGTTAAAAAAATGATGACTAAAAAACTACTTATCCAATTTATCTCAAAAATTAGGTATTATGTAGGAATCAACTGGTAAAATTTTGGTACGATTACAAGATGACGAAACAAAATGGCGGCTTAATAAAATATTTAAAAATTCAGTCCGAAAAAACTACTTAATGGACTGACTTCAAATTGTCAGCCATAACTAATTGTGGTATGGAGATCATCTAGTAAAACTGTGGTATTAATTCAAGAAGGCGGAACAAAATGGCAGTCAAACAAAATATTTTGTAGTCGTGATAAGAATCACCCTTTCAGGTTTTACTTATTTTCAAGTTTTAGCGCCTCTAGAAGCCAAAAACATATTTTTTTCAATTCCATCGGTGCGTCTGTCTGTCATTTTGCGGCATAGCTTAAAAGTTACTTATCAGAGTGACTTCTAATTCTAGTCAAATATTAAGGGTCATATGGGGATCACCTGGTAACATTTTGGTAAAAATGCAGCAAGGATGGCGGAACAAGATGGCGGCCTAGTAATACATTAAAAAAAAAGTTATTACTAAAAGATTATCCAGTTTCCTCAAATTTTGTACAAAAATTAAGTGTTACATAGAAATGAACTAGTAACATATTTGTATGAATATGAGATAGCAAAACAAAATTGTGGTTTAATAAAATATTTAAAAAATCGGACAAAAAAAACTATTCATTAGATTATTTTCAATTTTGTCACTGGTAAAGTTGTGGTACGAATTCAAGATGGGGGAATAAAATGGTGGTGAAATAACGTTTTTGCAGAAAAATTAAATGTGATATAAGGTTAAACTGGCAGGAATTCAACATGACGTAACAAAATGGCTGGGTCTGTCAATGTTAAAACTACTTATTGAATTTATTTTAAATTATGCCCAAAAATCAAGTGAGGCATAAGTAGAAACTAGTAAAATATTGGTAAGAATCCAATATGATATAACAAAATAGCGTCCACAAAAATATATGTTACTAAATGACTATGTATTAAACTAAATTGGGTCACATTTCATATTCCTAACAAAAGGACAGATTCACAACGAGGGAAGTTCCGGGTAAAGGAAATTTACCGATTTTTTCAAAAAGAAGTTGTTAGTTGAGTGATACCAGTTACACATTGCTGCAAATAGGGCGAGGGGGGTGCAAGCTCATATTTTTGTTGTTAACTAAAAAAAAAAGTCTTGCCTGTGATATATCACATGCTTATACCTTTCTTTAATATACCTAATAAAAGATCCCCGGTGTCCCTGTCACTTCCTTAATATATCAAGAGCTCCGGGGTCCCTAATATTTTTACTGGGTAAAATAGTGTCTAGAGTTTCACTAATATAGCTTATGGTATTTATACTTAATTCTGCCTTTTTTTGAATGGTTGGCATTCGGCAGCTCGAGGCTTCTGTTTCTAATTCCACGAGAGTGAGACTTTAACAACATAGCCATTTGTTGAAGTAGAATAGCGTTAGGGACGCAGAAATTGATAGGCAGCGAACCGGAGCCTACTAATTTGATTTTTTTACGAATGCAGAGTGTTTTAAAAAATCGGGTCACTGATTAATCAATATTTTGCTTAAACCGCTTGCCGTAAAAAACAGAATTTTGGTACACGGATCGACTGCAGGGTGTAGAGGTTCGGAAAAAAGGGATTTTTTAAAACTCAAGTTACAAGGGGATAAAACCACCCCTTAAATAATACAATATTTTATTTAGGAGACAGTTAGTTTTTAGAAGAAGACTTGAATAGGTGTTATTTATTTTTATTTTTTACACATTTAAAGATTTTAAAAAATGTATTCAGGGTGTTTAAAAAATCGGGTCAATCTTGACATAAAATGCTGAATTTTGATATAGAGGTTCACTGTACCGTGTAAAGTTTTAACAAGACGGGATTTTTCGAAACTTACATTTCAAGGGGGTGAAAGCGCTCCTTGAATATAAAAATCTTTTTTATTTACAAAACGGTTAGTTTTTGAAAAAAAAACGCTTGAATAAAGGCATTTTATTCTAATTTTTTCTACATTCGTAGAGTTTTTTAAATGTATACAGGGTGTTTTCAAAACTCGGGTCACTGATTAATCACGATCCTCCTCAAACCGCTTGAGGCAAAACGCCGAATTTTTGTATACGGGTTGACAACAGAGCGTAGAGGTTCGATAAGGTATGGTTTTTCAAAAGACTTGTAAGGGGGTGAAACCACCCCTTAAATATTAAATTATTTTCTATTAAAAAAACGCTTAGGATTTCGGATAAACGCTTGAATACGGGTATTTTATTTTCATACTTTACATATTATAAGATTTTTTCAAAAATTATACGGGGTGTTTCAAAAATATTGGGCCACTGATTAATCACAATCCCACTTAAACCTCTTGACGTAAAAAGTTGAAATTTGTCATAGAGGTTGAATGTATGATGTAAAGGTTTGGTAAAAGGGGATTTTACGACCCTGCAATATTACACTTCTTATTATTTACAAAACGGTTAGTTTTTCAAAAAAAAAACTTTGACAAGTGTATTTTATTTTATTATTTACATATTTTTTTATGTTTACAGGGTATTATATAAAAACGGATCTTAAGAGGTAATTAAATATGACGATTTAAGTACCTTTTTCTACCCTTTTCATTGTCAACATACGCGAACGAAGTCGCGGGTACCCGCTAGTAGTTATATATGTAAAATAGTCAATGTACCCTCAATATCCGTTAAACGTTCTTCAGTAAACTAGTACTATGTACATAATACTATTTATTTTAGTACCACAAATTGTTTTTTTAAAGATTATTTATTTTCCTTTTGCAATATACAAAAATCGGTAAAGTGGCGTTATCCGGAACTTTCCTCGTAACTAAATTGTTAATAAGTTTATAAACATTATATAATTCTTAATATGTGTCATTTTTCTTGATAAAAATAAGTATGTATATCCATATATAACCCATATATTTACTTTTTTATACAGTTTTTGCTACATTTTCCTGTTGTTTTTGTAAAGCCAAAATACAACTGTTATTACGTATACGGGGTTATTCACGGTGAGTGTCCTATTAGAAATATTTGGAGAACCAATGAACAGACTATCTTAAACATTTGGCTCTGGCTATAGGTAAACATAAACTCTATTTTTAAAATATTTTAAATTATGCGGTATTGCCACTTCTAGCTCAAACTGATAGCAACATCCGTTTTCTAAATGGAAGGCCCGGTATATTATTGCAATTTTGTATTAGCCTGAAAATTCTAAATATTTTTTGTGATGTTTCCTATACCTAAATTCAACTGTTTCTAGAAAATGGCGGATGAAAATTGACATTTTTGATGTTTTAAAGCTCTGTAGCTCTTAAACGACTTAACTTGCAACAAAATAGATTTCAATTTACTATTTTGGTTTTTAGTTGGCTATCTCCTGATACCAATTTTAAATTTGACAGAAGCTGTCAAAATTTGACTTTTCCTGTCGAAGTTAAAATGTGTATCAGATGATATGTAACTAAAAACTAAGATAGGAAAGTGCAATCCGTTTTGCTGCAAGTTAAAGCGCATCTCAATTTTCAGGCGCCATTTTCCCAAAGTCAGTTGAATTTAGGTATAGGAAACACCATACAAAAGTGTTTATCATAAAGACATCACAAAAATGCAATAATATACAGGGCATTTCATTAAAAATAGATATTGCTATTGGTTTGGGTCAAAAGCGGCAACACTGCATAATTTGAAATATTTTAAAGAGTTTATGTTCAATTATGTGTAGAGCCAAGGTTTGAAAGTACTCTGTTTATTGATTCTTCAGATTCTTCTAATTGGACACTCACCTCTGTGTATATACAATATACCTTTATCGATCAGATCTAATATACATACGTACATACAAACATACAAACATATATTAATTCACTTACCATACCTATTAAAATGAAACCACGGCTAGGTTACCCCAGTATAACATTTTTTAAATATTGTTTATAATTGCTAATTTAAATTTATTTTTAATATTTGTATTTTTCGATGTAATTAAAATTACATAAACACAAAACTTTTAAAAGTTCTGTGTTTTTGTAATATTTAAATATTTTCACATATATTTTATTTTGTACTTTCCGGCAATATTTAGACTTTCCAATATTGTATTATCATCGGGTTGTCCATGTGTACCAAATCTCGGTTTATTCCGATAGAGGGAACTATATTACTATTATATTTTACGCACCATGTATATGTAAAAGACACGATTGAACATCTAATATTGTATCGTGATCCAGTTTATGTATGTATACCAAATTTCTGTTAATTCCGATAAAAAAAACTGTTTTGTACCACTTTGTATTCTTTACGCACCCTGTATCAGATATTTACGATTTGAAACAATCATATTGCATTGTCACTGAGTTTATATAGGTGTACCCTGTATAAGGCAAGATATTCAACACCATAATATTGTATCGTCATCAAGTTTATGTATATATACCAAATCTAAGACAATTCCTAAAACGGAAACTTTTTTGAACTTATTAGCAATATTTTGTAAGCACCGGGTATAAGATATTCATCATTGGACAACATATTATTGCATTGTCATCTGGTTTACGTACGCATACTTAATCTCAGTCACTTCCGATAAAGGCTTCATCTAGGATTGGTACCAAAATTTTACCAGTTCATCTCCATGTCACAGTTAATTTTTCTACAAAATTTTAGATAAATTGAATAAGTAGTTTTTCAGCAATATTTTTTTAAACATTTAACTAGGCCGCCATTTTGTTCCCCTATATGGATTTTTACGAAAATGTTAGCAGGTCATCTCTATATGACTATTAATTTTGGTAGTGCGTATTTTCCCCTAAATTACACCGGCCCAAACAGTTAGTGGACCGGAACTTCACTGACCCTAACAGTCGAAATCCCGACAGATTGGAATGTGTGGAATCCGGCGCTAGCCCGACACTTTAAATAGCGAATTGGCGAGCTACGCTACTGGCTAAAAATTCTTTAAATGGGCCTGCTGTGTTGTCAATTTTATTGATAAAAATAAATATTTATTCATTGTTAATCAAAACCACACCATGAAAAAATGATGTTAGCGTATTTGCGTACATTCCAACTTTGAAGTGAAAATATTTTGACTGTTTTTTTTTGTTTATTATAAAGTATTTGTTTATCACAGGATAATTTCTATTTAATGGAATAATGGAGATTGAATATTGAAAAAAAATTGTTAGAAAGCCCAGGAAGAGGATATTACTTGTTTGCATTCAGATGATTTTAAACCTTATACTGTTAAACTGGGTATGTAAGATAATCTTATTTGTTAGTATATAGGATTGAGTCCCCATCTGTTATTAATGTGGATGTTGTTCCCTACCTAAAGATAAAATAAAGTTTTACTCAAAAGATCATATAAAAATCCACAAAAGCCTTGAAGCTTGAACATATATCTTTTAACTAATTTGTTTTGTGAGCTTTTTGAGGCACACAATTTCAACTTTTCTTAGTGTTTAATTTTTTATCCTGATCCTAAGCAAATACCTATCTAAAAATCAGTTTTTAGCAGTCACATATTGATTAGTGTTTTATAAGATTGTTAATGATTTTGCCTAAGATTGTTATTCATGCAGGTATTTTATTAATTGTAATTTGTTTTAGGACCAATGCAAGTCTTCTTGATGTTTCATATAGGTACCGTAGACAAGGCTTAGGAAGTTAGTTCTGCTCATATGTGCATTGCAGATATTAGTGACATGTATATTATAGTCATACTTCAGTACTCTTTGTTGCCCTGTTTGCATAGGAAGAAAGAAAAGACTTTAGTTACGTGTATTGATCCGAGTGTCATATAGCCCAAATTATAGCCCATTCCATCAATGTAATAATTGGGCCTTTTTATTATACGGAAGCTTCAAATTCTGCACCTTTAAATTTACTGAATACGCTTGTCACATAAAGTGGTTCATTTATAATTACTGTGCTGTAGTTTTGAGAATTAAAAAAGATGCACCATATGATAAATCTAGTGTCAACTTTATTTTTAATTCTATGTTGAATAAATTTTTTTATTGCTGTAAAGTGTATCACATATTTTGTATATTGATTAAAGATATATAGCTAAAGTTTAGAAATTTGAATAATTTTTTCACATATTTTAAAAATATTGAGTGTGGCCTATTTATATATTTTCTCGAGTTGGTATACACAATTCAGTAATAAGTTAATTTAGTAAGTATGCCAGATATCGCACATCACACCTTCAATTTTTTTTTAAATATAAGTATGGTTTAGGAAAAAGTTAGGTTCATGATATAACTATAAATGACAAAAGTCTTTCGAAGATATCCTCAATTAATTTCATGCTTTCAGATTCTTAAGTTTATTAACAGGTATAAAGTAGTTTAGATTTTGTAAATTATTTTATCAATTAACTTTTAAAATACAAACTTTTATAGCCTAATTTTATAGAATTTCCTAAAAATATCTTATTGTTGACTTTACCATATGTTGGGAACTGGCCGCCAAACTTATAAGAATACGTATTGTTAAAAAAAATTATGGTGTATCATTTAGAATCTTTATTCAAGTAAATGTTAAGTTTTCTAAATAAATAGTTCCAAACCAGTAAAAAGATATCCTACAATAGCTTTATATATAGATTCTGGCATATCACAATTATCAGCTGTACATATAAGGTATCATATTATAAGGCTAATAATACCTAAGGTTGAGACAGTGTTTCAAGAGGGATAGACATTGACTAAAAGCATTATCCCTTATAATACCTGTAGAGCTTTGTTTAATGTCCGACTAAGTAAAATAATTTTTAATTGAGAAAAATCTAGTTTAAACAATATCTTATTTAACTGACTTTGGCATAATGTCATTATTTGTCAAAATAAACTCATAGTAAATTGTGCCAAGGATATATAACCAAATCCCATTGGAATTTAAGAAGAAATCATATTATATAATTATACAAAAATCTTGAATACTTCAAAATGAAGTAATCGTTTTATGATTGCATAAGAATTTTGATTGATCATAAATTAAACTTCCATTTAACTTTTTTGTTGAAAGGGGTAGAAAAAATGGGTAAACGTTGAAGTTGTAGATTTTTATTCCATTATTTTCTATGTATACAGGGTGTTTTTTCAAATTCTGAAAAGATTAACAAGATAGATTGTCTTGTTTTTAAAATACAGACAACTGTATTTTTGCTATGATAACTTTAATTAAGTTTATGTAGAGAGTTTGTATGAATTTTTCAGAGTCCAGTCTGGAGTTAGCCTAACCCTGGATGTAATAATAATAGCTATATTTTACAGTGCTGGGTCCTGTGCTTTTAATCATATATATCAAAACTCTTTGTTATCTTGGCACAAGGGGGTAAAGTGGTTGCCTATGCTGGTGACTCCATTTTGATTTTCCCCAGTATAATATAATAATAAATGGTGATCCTTGGGCATACTAAAAATAAAGAAAATTCCTAATTACTTTCAAAAACATGTACACTTATTAAAAAAAAAGAAATGAATGAAATAGATATGGCACTACTTCGAAAAATAACCAGGACTGGTGAACTTATGCTATTTGAATTTTAAAAAGAAAACGAAAAAAGACTACATATTATATTTAAATAATGAGCCCATATAATTTCAAAAAAAAATGCTTATTGTGGAAGTATATTCCAGCTTTATCTTACACATGTTATAAATATATCAGAAATTGTACCATCTATGCATTTTTACATTCCGATAAAACTTCAAATTCTATGAATGTCAGTTTTTAAATATTTACAATTGGACAAAAAATGGTGGATCTACAGGCATTTCCTTTATTTTGTTTAGCTTGCCATGTCACAAATATTAATGCAACTTTTAACAGACTTCAAAAAAGGAGGTTATCAATTTCACCCTATGGATTTTTTTTATGTATGTACAACGATTACTCTGTGATGGTTTCAACAATTTCGATGAACTTTTCAGGGAATATTCGGGATATTGCCCGAGTGATCCCACAGCTAGCATATTGTAAAATAGTATGACGGTATATTAAATATTTATTCATCATAAAAAAAGCGTTCACCATTTTATCAGGAATTTACATAGATATTATATATGGTTATTTGTTAAATATGACTTTTAAAATAAAACTCATATAAATGGAACTAAAAAGGATGAAATAAAAAAATGTATAAAAAAATAAAACCGACTTCAAAAAATGCACTTAAAATTGGAAAATAATATTATATTCCATCTGGAAAATTTTAGTCACCAAACGAATAGAGATAGTAAAACAAAACACTCATTACATAAATATATTTTTCTGATTAGGGAATTAAGAATAAGTTTGGCTTTGACTTCACAGACACAGGGTATGGGATTCATTTCTGGGGAGTTACTTCACAATATCTACTTCAGAAAGCGTTGTTATCCAAACAGAATTTTTTATAAAAAATAGAACGGACTGAAAAAAAACATTAAAAAGTAAAAATTTGATATTTTATTCTAAATTGAAAATTTGACTTTATGAAGTCATCTTCAAACTAATTCATAAACGGACATTTATATAATGAGTACCTACATATATGGGAATAAAATATTATTGTTTACTTTTTGTTGTTTATTATATTGATTTAGTAATTTTTATTTTTTTATTTCATCCTTGTTAGTTTTCTTTATACAAAGTTTCAAGTTATAAGACCTAAACTTAGGTTAAAATTTTAGACTCCTTGAGTCCATTGCGTATGAAATTTTGTCAGAACCACCATATTAACATATCTACTTTTTTCCTGGCAATATGGCGAACGCGATATAGATTGTCTTTCGCACTCGTGTATACGTGTATGGCATCCAGTAACATCCTGAATATTCTCTATTTCATTCAAACTGCTCATACAAGACAATCACATACCATTGCTCTTTTCATTCATTTAACATCTTAAATGACCTCAATATTTTTACTTATATAAGCAAATTTAATTCAATATCTAAATCAGATTTGTCAATAAGATAGAATTCTTAGACAAAAAAGAATTTAAGTGACATTAAAATTTCAATTACATTTGTGCCATAAATAAATTCTTATGCATCTCTCATAGAAAAACTTGTAGAGTGTAGAGGAAAATTTAAATGATTTTAATTATCATAACACTTCCTTTTCGTTTGTGTATTTTTTTTTCTGTTTTTGTAAGAAACAATGTTTGCATTTTTTCAAATAAATAAATATATATGAACAGAAAATAGCCATTAACATTTTTAGACAAATTACAAAATCAAAGTGCAACCTATCAAATTCTGTGGAACTTAGTCTGAAATAATGGCTCCTGTATTGTTGATCTGACAGAAACATGAAAGTTTATTTTACATAAGAGAGAAGGTGACTTAATAAAATTGTTAAGAATTTTAAATAAATTACACAAGTCCAGATGACACAGTACAAAATACTCTATTAGAACATACACATTGCTGAAAGGTTAAAGACATTTTAAAATAAAGCCTAATAGTCTTATTGCCCTATTAGTGATATTATCTATGTGTTTGGCAAAAGTAAATTTGGAATTCAATAGCATTCCCAAGTCTTCAACAGTATCAACTCTTTTCAAGATGCAGTAATATCTCCAATAATATCAACACAGGGGTAGGAATGATTTGGTTATGACACTTCACCAAATTTCTTTATTTCATAAGAGTCCTCTAAAAATCTAAAATGTATTCAAAGCATAAAAGTAAACCAAAAAATTTTATTGAAAGAGAATTCTGTTCCCCAGATGATTATGTTAACTTTTATATACAGATTACGTCCTGCTTATGTATACAGCCTAGTATGAATGAACTGTTCATTTAAATCACTCAAGAAATAGAGAACATCAAAATACCTTAGAGTTTCCGAGGGGTATTCCAACATCGAAGACACAAGTGTTTAAAATTTTGTAAACATTAACAAGATAGGTTGCCTTTTTTGAAAATACTGACCCAAATAAATTTGTCCCAGGCCAAGTCTAGGGTAAGCACAGCCCTGTATGAGAGTAATAGTTATCTTTTTAAAAATGATAAGTATATGGATCTCTTCATGTGAAATAAATCTTCAAAGCACTTTATTTTGCTACCTATTTAACACATTTTTCTAAAAGTTATCTTTGTAAGAAGAAAATATTTTGAAAAGGAAAAATGCCTCATTATTAAAATATCTATTTATTGTGACATATGAATTACCTCAGCAGTTCTAGATTCATTCTCAGATGGACCATGGAACCATTCCTCACTGCTTTGTCTGTCTACTCATAACTTTATATGCAAAGCTGATTTTCATTTTTTATTGTTACCTGAGATTCATACCCCGATTTGCCAAGATGAAGCCCACTGTGGATGATACATTCATAAATTTACTTGGTTTTCCTAAAAATGCAAACACAACTATATATCATAATTATGTTATCAACCAAATACAAATGTTTTTGTCGAGGTTTTTCTTTTGACTAACATTTAGTGTGCACTATACATTAAAAAACTGATATATTGTAGAAAATCTGAAGAGGAATATTTGAAAAAATAGATGTATACGCAAAAAAAGAATCTAGGTGGCTTACCAATATGAAATTTGTACATTACAATATACTTTCTGCTGTCCTAATATTGATAGTCATTTTAAATTGCTGAATCTAACTTTCTACTAATCTCGTTCTTGAAATTGCATTTAAATGGGCGAAAAACTGAGAATTCAGGACATATCGGGAACAAAGTAAAAGCTTGCATATTATTTCTGTACGTTTCACAACCGAACCAACTAACAATTTACAGGCATTTTTCATGTTAGTAAAACTTATTTTATTGTATCCTAACACTGATATAGTCGCAGTAGAATTAATACGTAGCTATTTGCTATTTTTATAAACTATGTAATTCTTTGAGAACATTTAAAACTTATTATTCAGGAATAATAATAACATGTTATCAAACATGAATAAAAAAACAATATTACTAATATTGTCGGAAATATGAACTTCATTTGAAAAATAATGCAGTTTGGCAACAGTGACAGAAGTTTCTTACGTCATTGGCGTGCATGTTTATGTATTTCGACGTTTAAGGCCAACGACGAATTCCACGCATTCCAATGTGTCGGGATATCGACTGTTAGCGCCAGTGACGGTTATGTGTAATGTAGGTTTGGGCAAGTGAAGTTTAGGGCCAAATACATCGAACCTTAATTTTGGACCAAAATTTGAAGTCAATCAGATAAATAGTTCTTTAGCTATGCCGCGAACAGACTGACATACCGACGGATTTGAGAAAATATGTTTTTCGGCATCTAAAAACCTTGAAATGTAAAGAGCTGAAAAATCTCGGAGGGCGCTTTTTTCACGATTACATACTTTCCTTTAGGAGGAAAGTAATACAAATCCCACGAATTTCAAAAACTAATAATGAATGACTGTACGATATTTTGAAAATATGTTATCGGTTATTGGCTAAAAACGCATTATTTGTTAAAGTATATTTGGCGGGATATACAGTATCTAAGTATTAATAAAAGTACCTACATATATTCATTAGGAATGACTTAATATTTCTAATAATACATTTAAATTCAAAATATGTTTTTACTTTTTTCTGAGATTTTAAGATATTATTGAACATCATTTTACATTTATATCTCGCAAACCAACTAACCATAATTTTAGAATATATTTTTATTTGTTTAAAAAGAAATATTAGTGGTAATAAACAATGAAGTCGGCGCCACCACTGTGCGAAGTTGGCGGTATCGCCTATACAAAGAATTTCTATTCCAAATGTTTTTTTAACGATTTGAATTGAGATCGTCTATACTTTACCTATAGCGATTATTCAGTCTTTTATGGAACGCCGTTTTACTTTTTAGTCATACGCGTCTTTGATACCAAATTTAATTGCAAAACATATAAATGATGCTGCCTGCATACAATTTTTATTCTTTTTAATTCTTCCGATATCGAATTTTTGTGGATACCGATTTTACCGAATGACATTTTTATGATAAGCAATTTCTTTGCAGACCATTTCAATTGATACCACAAAAAAGTAGTTGTTTATCCTTTTTTAACACGTATACAGCCTACTTAAAATTTCTATATACATGCGTCTTTCCTTAGTTATTGCATTTCAACAAATCGATGTTAATAAAAATTGGTATGAAATGCTATATACAAAAATCAGTTTAAATATTTAATAAATTGACTCTTATTAAAATGTAATCGCTTCAAACGGGATCGCAGTAAATTAATATTAATACCGAAAACATTAGAATGCAATAACGACTTTGTGGAGATTAATTTATTTCAACCGTATGAAGGCAAATCTGATTTAAGAACTCATGTAATAAAAAAAATAATTTATTTTTATCGCATATCAAAAAAAATTAAAGCATCTCTTACGATATCATTTCTTTTTAATGTCAATTCCATTAATACCCTAAAAATGTAAATAGAATAATGCTCATTATTTTGATTTTGATTTTCGTGCATATGTAATTTATACTACATCAAACGGATATAACACGGGCCCTTTACCAATTAAATTAAAATACTTGAATATACATTTGAATAAATAAATAAAAGTTAATACCAGATTTAATTGTATAAGAGTTGTGGAATTTAAATGATTAGCGGGTATAAGGTAACTGGTTTTATTTAATATGCATTGTTTTGATTTCGAATTTTTGTTAATGTCGATTCTTCTGAATATCAATTTTCATTGAATGCAGCCACCTTGTTTCAATTTTAATTATCGGACGTGGAGCGATCTAGTGCAAACTAAGAACAACAAGAGCAGAAATCTGTAATTTTTTAAATACCCGAGTTTCTGGCTAGTCATGCGTTCGAAGGCTTAAAAGTGCATCTAAAATTAAGACTGTGTTGTGCATGACGTTATGACGAGTCGGATGCGAATAATGAAAAACATATTCTTAGGTAATCAATGACAGTTAAAACGTGTTTAATTATTGTTCGATTGGGAATACTTAGTTATTAAATCATTGCGGAATACGATATACACCCCTATATTTAAAATGTGACCACGTACAAAATTACAGATCATAATGAAAAAAAGTTAAAACGAACGTATCTAGCTCCCAACATCCTATTCCAAAACAAGCTATTCTATATATTTATACCAGAATAAAGAAAACAAGGTTTTGAATTTCCCAGCTATAATTCACAGATTACCACACAATGTAATTTGTAATGGCAAATTGCAATTTCTCCTGGAAGCTGTGTGCCGGCGACATGCTCTACTACAGTTTTTTTTTGGCTTCTTAAACGTGATTTAAAGTAGGCTGTCCAGATTTTTTATCTTATCACTTTCGCAGAATTCAATGACTTTCAATAATAATTATAATACACATAATAATATGGACTAAAAATAACAAAAATAATTAGAAAATGGCACCAGATTTCGCAAAATAGAGATCATTTGTCCCAGATTTCTCATAATAGAGGATATTTGTCGTATTTATGGAAATAGTAAGAGTACCAGAGAACATGGACCCGAAAAAGAGAAGATTCCTCTTAAAAAGAGTATATGTGGTCACCCTATTTAAAGCAAACTGTAGTAAGGTTGTATAGGTATATCACTATATCTTTATTTACAATATTTATTTGATAATTAGGACACTATTTTCATGTTTGTCTCCCTTGTTTTCACTTTCAAAGCTACGTGTCGATCAAGATACGGATTTACAAAAATGAACACATCAGTGGTGTATTTAGAATGCCGAGGGGGAGGCAAACATTTGATAACTAAAAAAAAGTTCTAGGTTCTTGTTGGAACAACATAAGCATGAAGACTAAAAAAAAAAAAAGTTCTCAATGTTTGTGAGGTAAAAGTCCCGAAATGCTTTATATAATGTAATTTTTGCTTGGGTTATTAGCTCGGGGGAAAGGGGGTGCAGGGTGCATTTGTCTCCTGCACGTACTCAAACCGAAACTGTCGTATGTTTGAATGCAGAACATGTTATATTGAAGAATACCCCAAAACAAAAACATTGCATTCATGCCCTATTATCTTGGTAATTTTGTTCACAAGGTCTCTTTACACACAGCTTTGTAGGTTACACAAGTTTAACCTACAAAGCTGATTTTTTTTTCTATTTTTAGTTTTTACATTCTGGTACTCACGCACATATTATGAAATCAAGGGCTTTTAAAAAACGCAGATCTATCTAAAAAAAAATTAGTTGATCTGATCGCGAAAAAGAAACGTCGGATTTCAAATCTATGTGCACCATCTTGTTGATAATGGAAAGTAGCTATAAAGATATAAAATTTATTTTGTAATATCTCTTCAAATGCAGCCTGAAAAAAATAAAATATGTATAGCTGATTTTTCGGTATTTTACGTACCTATATCCTCGGAGGTAGTCGTAATTGTCTAACTTTGTCAACTACTTATTATTCGATGTTAAATTGCGCAACTTTGCTCTATTTTAACCGACATTGTATCGAATTTGTAACACCCTGTATATGTTTGCGTGTTTTCATTCGTTGGGACCATTCCGGTATACTACCTCAATGGTTGAGATATTCCAAGTACAACCATATGTAATTCTCACATTGAATGCTATTTTTTAACTAATTTTTCTAGAGTGCTGTGATTTGGCAAAAACTATTAACTTACCTCCAAGAACCCTGAGAAAAATAAAATTATCTGTCTATTCACTAAACATCTTTTACGCCCATTTAAATATTAAACGATTTTTTCTAAAAAATCTTTTTTTAATGTCGCTCTTCGGGTTAGCCTTTGCGAGTAATATATAATGATACCCCCCACAACAATATGCAGTATTTTAAAAAATCGGCAAATAAAGGCATAATATGCATTTAAGCCTAAGCAATTTCTAGTCACCCTGATATACGAAGGTTCTGGTTTGACACGTCATGGTTGAAGTTACAATATCATAGTAAATCAAAATAACAAACAAATATAGGGCGTCCCATTTAAAAAATAAAAGTTAATAGCAGAAATTCGGAACTAAAAGAAGATACGGCAACACTGTTACAGTAAGATATATCATAAAATAGATAAAAAGTCAATATGGAGATGCTACAGATAGAACGTTTAAACACGCATTTCAGATTTCAAAACATAAAAATAGCTTTCTGGATAAAAAATCAGATTCAGCTTTTGCTGGAAGAACATTCATTGCTTTATTTTAACATACCAATAAAATAGAGGTTGTGTTGTTTGATTGAAATTGTTATATCATTGTATAAACGGGGGCTTAACAATACTGCTTGTATACACATATATATATATATATATATATATATATATATATATATATATATATATATATTTAATAAATTAAAAAATAAATCCGAATTCAATGGCCGATTCAAATTATAAACCTTTCATTAACATCAGAATCAGACACTATCACAGATTGTTTTGTAATCTGTGACAATATAGCTTGTACAAATTTATTTAAAACTAAAATCTCGAAGTGTTGAAAGTAGTTTGCCGAACCATCGACGTCGCACGTCATGCGAATACTATTTTTTGCCTTCGCCCTCCCACTTCATATACTAACGGCCCGCCACTGACTCAGGCCCCCGCCGTCGCGTCGGCAGTGGCCCCAGCAAAGAGCTTGCGCGTCTTGTTTTTGCGGGGATTTAATGATTGAAAAAGCCACAACGCGTAAGGCTCAAATATGTGGTGGGGGCCCCGAGAGACATCAGCAAGCGAAATACAAAACTGAGGATCTTTTCTTTTTTTTGTCATCATGTAAATTTTGAGTTGCTGCCGAAGGGCCCCCAAATACGTAAAACCCATTGACCGTTTTTTGTCATCGCAAAACTTTGCCTCGCCCAGATGAGCCCCAATCATCGTAAGTAGTTAATTCGGCCTTGTTGCTTCTAGAAAAGCAGCCTCTATAACACAACATCCGAGTCGCTTTTTAATACTCATTGTTTATAAAATTATGATTAACACCACGATACACTTACAACGGTATGCCCACGCCGGTCTCTTCAGCATTCAGCAAGAAAATAAAACTGAAGTTTACAAATATCAGATTATCTAAAATGTTCATCGTGAGGATTCGTGATATTTATTTTGATTAAAATAATTAATTAATTTAAAATAAAAGTTAAGAATGCTGCAAGTAAAATAATTGCAGGGGAAACTTCCATTCATATTTTATAACATTTGTTACTTGAGTTGCTGCACTAGTGCCGTCTATTGACATTTTTAGTTTTTACTTGCAATTGAAAAATACAAACCAGTTTCAAAAGTGCCCTATACAAGTAGCTAAAACCATATTGTTCTATTATTATAGTAAATATATCCTAAATTACCATTTTTTAAATTTATCTTAACAGCTTGACGGTAAGCACCAATCCACATTTTTGAAAATGTATTATTTTGGAAATTTGAAATATTTTATATCTGTCACTTTTGTTTATCGATTATAATTTCAATCTCGATTTCTACTGCCTGCAACTGCACAGGTAGGACGTAATAAACTGTATTGAAAATAAAATCTTTAGATTCAAAATAATTAGTTTAATAATTTTAAAAACATTTTATTGAAGCGTAAATTCTACAAACGTTTTCAAATGACAATGCATTACAGCCTATTTGACTCCCAAACGCTGTACATAGATGTGACGTACTTGCGCGAGAAAGACGAGTTTAAATTCGGTCCGTATCATCGTCGTTTATTGCACAAATGATATTAAAAAATCAGCAAGCAAGATTACTAGAATGCAATCCAATGTTAGCGCAATACGCAAACCAAAGAAGTCGGCTCATACTTCAGAACACAGAATACCAGACCAGAGAAGCTCCAGAATTTTACAAACCTTTTTGAGCGCGAAGACTTCTCTTTCGTATGACGACACATTCGCAAATTAATTTGAGTTATCGAACACACTCACGCAAACACATTATATTTCTTTTGGGAGGCTATAGATGGCGAAACTTCCGATAATAAAAATGCATTCGAGGTGCTTGTATTCAATCGAAATTGATATCAATGGAAATTGGTTTCAATGAAAATAGATAATCATAGAAATTGCTGTAAATGAAAATACCATTCATAAAAATTGATAATCGGCTATATTGTTTCCCACAAAATACTACAAAGGTACTCGTTAAATATTGGATAAATATTGATATCAACAAATTCGTAAGTAATAAAATTATATTATAATAAAAAAAATGCATTTTAATTATAATAATATAATGAAAATTGAATTAATTTTGTAAAGACCCATCCAAATATCCTGACATACATTTTAATAGCTAAATCAAATTAATTGATTGTTAAAAATCTATATGAAGGCTTTAGCTCTAGATGTTCCAAGGATTCAGTTAAAATTACATTTTTATTATAATATTATAAAATAAATTGCCATAATGAAGTCCCATTCAATTTAAATTAATACCGGGCATATAGCAGACTAAAAAGTAAAACGGCGTTCCATAGTCTTTCTTATTTTTCCGATTGCTGTCGATATTCTGGCCCAAGTCAAAGCAGATAATAAGTAGAGGTGGGTCGTTCACGACCGACCCGGCTCAGTGATCCGGATCTTCAAAGTGATCCGTAAGAGCCGGATCGTTCAAATATAGTGAGCCGGCTCCGTATCCCAGAAATATCAGATCTCGTCTGTTTCGCAGGTCCCTGATCGGAGCGGCTGAACGTGTTTAGTCCGAGTCGTTGTTGATTCGTTCACTAATTGCACACACGTGTTGCCTTCTTGAAACGCCGGGCCTTTTCCAATTTCTATTCATTCTCGATGTTTGTTTGTTTTGTGTCAGGAATCGGTTGCGTTACGGTGCACTTGAAAACATGAAATTCTAAATAGGAAAGTTTATTCATTATATATTTATAAAAAATACTATATCACAAAAGTTTGAAGTTTTATATTTAAATTAATTAATAAGGCCTAAAAAAATTAAAATTTATGTAGGTGGTAGTAGTCTATATACAGGGTGTTTACCAAGTAAGGTAAAATATTTTAAAGGTTATTTCTTAGTTAATTCTAAGACATAAAGTTCATATAAATAAACACATGTCTGAAACAACCTAATTTTTAAAATACAGGGTGTTTTATATATGTTTTTAAAAATTAATTTTTTTTAAATACATATATTCAGTATTATTCAGAGCTAAAAAGAAAAAAAACATGTGTTATGATGTCTTGACTAGGTCCGATCCCATAATTTTTAAATAGGTACCTATGTAAAAACCAATATTTATTTGGTGTGTAAAAATAACATATTGGAATAACTTAATATCACTACATATGCATATAAAATACATTTTTGAAAATTTACGATTTCCGGCGAATCGTACATCTTTTACTCAGGATGGACGTCAGTTTCGATTTTTATGGTATCAAATTAGCATATAAACAAAGTTTAAGCAAAATTTATTATGCGAAAGTTTTTCGAAATTTTTGTATGAAACTTTTATTTTTATTTCCAAGACGCTTCATAATTATTTGTTGATACTGAGCGCGGTTGAATGCGATGAATATATTTACCGGGCGTAAATAGTTAACAAGATGTCTAAAAAATATCACTTTTAAAAAAGTATTTCGCGAATTTCCAATTTTTGCGGATCGTGGAAACACTACCGTACATCCACGTCAAAATAGATGTCAGTTTGGATTTTTATGGTATCAAATTAGTATATACAAAAAAAAAAGCACAATCTATTTTCTGAAAATTGTTTGAAACTTTTATATATAATGTATAGAACTTTTTGTTGAACAGTTACGAAAAAAAATATTAAAATATAAATGATTGGTTTTCATATTTTCTTCTGAAACCACAATTAAATAGGCAAATTAGGATGTTTATAAACAATTAAGCTTTTTCTAAAAGCTACGTAACACGTAGGGATGTCATACTAATTAAATTAAAAAAGAACTATCTTAGTAAACAAATAGTAATTTTTAATGATGGTTGAAAAATAATTACCAATCTTAAAATCTATTTTTATATTTAGTTATATTTTTCATCAATTAATAATTGTTATTTGTATATTTAATTCACTGCGTAAAATATTAAAATTGATTTTGTTAAAAACATCCGCTGTAGCATCAATTACGAAGGAAACGACGGATCACCCGGGTCTCGTTCGCGACCCGACTGAGCCAACTGAGCCAAAAGTGTCACTTCTATTAAATAGCCAGGGATCCAAGTGATCCAACTGACCTGGATCCGGCTCACTGACCCGGATCTTTTAACTGATCCAGATCCATTGACCCGGCTCTTTTAAAAGAGCCAGATTGCCTACCGCTAATAATAAGCGTGTCGACGAAAAACCAGAAGTGGAAACATGTGTGTTTGCCAAGTTGCTCGAAAAATGCCGATTATTCGTTATTCGGAAAATGCTGCATATGTGGTCCCGGTTTAAGGAGTTATAACTCGGGTAAGTACTACCGTACCGCACTGAGTGTGGTAAATAGTACTTTACCGCACTTATCGCGGTTATCAGGTAAATCAGACACAATTTGTAGTATCGTTTTATTTCAGTACGTCACCCTAGTGAAGTCGTCTATTGGTTTTATAAATTTATCGCCGTAATAATCACATAATCGTTTGTTGATTATCTACCAGTGTGTTGGTGGCCACATTGATTTAATAAATCGGATTAATACTTACAAATTTAGGATTTTCTAATTTTTACAGGTATTTTAAAAACATTGGGGTAGGTCTCTTTACTACAGTTTTATCTTTATACTATTGGTTGAAAGAAGCAAAAGAGAACTATTTAATTCACTTTCATCCGCAATTTTGTAAAAATTAGTGGTGCGCCAGGGAACGTTTTTGATTTACTGGTATCTAAAAGACGAATTGTGAAAAAACAAAAGATGGATGTTAGTATGTGTGCACGTATATGACGCTTTCTATAATCACTGATTTTGTAATTGCATTCCAAAGACATTCCAGTTTTAAAATACTCTAGAAACAATAGGAATGATTATGGATTTTCTAAATAGGTGCATAAAATGCATTTTGTGTAGCAACTATATAACACGGTTTTTATAATTATATTCTAAAAAGAGTGTTGTATGACACAAATTAAACCATTTTGAATAATGATAGAACGTTCTCTTGATTTTTCATTTACGATGACTGATGACTGTTTGCCCTGCTAGAATCATTCATCGCAGATGTACACTCAAAGTGACTATATAATTTTTACTTCCCGCCCCGTATACCAGCACATATATTTTATTCTTAATATATTCTATATGGGAAGTGTTGTAATTGCAAACATCTTCGAAAAATGCATTTTGGGGTTTTTCGACGTTTTAAGGTCTATAAAATAAGAAAAAATACATTAAAAAGATACATGTACAGATGTGTGTGTGTGTGTGTAAATAAAATTTCCGCGCACGATAAATTGAGAACGGTCAAACCGAATCGTTTAAAATTTCCATCAAAAATACTCTAGGTCAAGGTCTCGCGGCCATTAGATTTTGTGTGTCATGGTTTATATTTTCAAGGGGTATAAAAAGGTAAAAAAATCATATTTTGGGAAGACGCAAACTAGTGGTGGGCATATCGATTAATTTTAGATAGCAGTAGAAGCAGTTATTGCTACTTTGAAATAGCAGCTTTCAAATAGCTGCTTCAAAAAAGCAGTTTTTGCCGCAATTCGCCTGTCGCCGTATCGCCCAAGCAGCTTTTTCTTTGTAAATCAAGGTCAAAATCTGCCACGCTGCACGCAGTAGATGAGCAGAAGTAGTTAGTCTTGTTTCTGTAATATTACTTATTTGTTTTTTAAGGAATATTACGTTTTAGTTCTGTTTCCAAGATAATTATTATTAGTTTTCAGAGTTTTATAATGTTTTTTATTTAGTTTTTTTAAATATCCTAGTAGGTTATGTTAATAAAATTATAGTTTCTAGTAAAACAATATTATAAATTATTTACTACACACTCAATTTAAATCTCGAGATTAAATATTACAAAAAATAAACGAATATGCAAGATGCACCCGCTTATTTAAAGATCCACAAACCTATTCACATACGACATAATACAGACCGCAAAAACCCTGCTATTACATATTACGCAATTTTACCTTCCATCTTTCACCCGACACCCAACTGTTTTCAATCTTTGCTGATAATTTGCTATCCCGCGAACGGCGACGGCAATGCGGTACCTTTCTCTACCCCAGCGGAGCAACGGCGGTCGTCGAAGCAGTTGTTGTGGATGCGGCTATGACCTGATCGCGATAAAGCTATTTTAAATAAGCAGCTTCTTAAAACAGAAAGCAGCGGTAAGCTGCTTCGGCCAAATAGCTGCTTCAAAATAGCAGCTTTGCAAATAGCAATCCATCCCTAACGCAAACCGATACCAGTCAGTTGTGGATGTCAATGGTGTAGTAAGTTCAATTTTTTACGAATATATGTATAGGTTAGAGTTTTGACATTTGGATTAAAGATACAGCTCGTTATGTATGGGCCCACATTCCGTGGAAAAACAAATGAATATGTGTAACCGGAAGTAGACCTAGATCGAGATTTTTAAAGAAAACCCTGTATATTTTTTACGCCATTTAATAGTGCGAAAAATTCCCTTTTCAATAACATATCTACGTCACCGATCGAGTTTTCGTCAAACAACCTAATGAAACGGCAAATAAAGGAAGCGCTTTGATTATTTTTTGATGAAACTTGCAAAAGTGTGTATTGATCTCCTGTTAGGATACGTTTCAGTAGATCTTTCAAAGAACATTCTTTCTTTTCAATTTTATTGAGAATTTTAAATAGGTAACGGTACTTTTCTTAAATTAACGTTAAAGTATAAGTCAGCATCTACAGATAAAACCCTGATACACTTACACCCTTTGTTTGTATTTCCAAATTGAAATCATTCAGAGATGTCTTTTTCATTATAAACAAATACTTAGGTTTACATAAAATTGTTACGCCTTTTTTAGCACGAAAACTACAGGGATTTTTTAATATCTATTTTCACATTTTTTGTAACTACTTTTGTTTTAATAAAAAGTAAGTATACTAAAGAACGAAATTTCAGAATTATTACTGTTTTATAGGATTATACGAGAAGTTTTTTATTTATGGAAAGTAAGCTTTGGAAATAAATTGTAGAGACAATTGGTAATTGGTTATTATTAGAATCGTCAAAATAGGGTATTGTATTTATTGCCAATAA
Source organism: Kuschelorhynchus macadamiae (assembly GCA_030620095.1). Classification (NCBI taxonomy): domain Eukaryota; kingdom Metazoa; phylum Arthropoda; class Insecta; order Coleoptera; family Curculionidae; genus Kuschelorhynchus; species Kuschelorhynchus macadamiae. Next base: position 137,406 of record JAUTXW010002137.1, on the reverse strand, counting down.
GTTTCATTTTGTAGTCCCGTTATAGTGTGTGAAAAGTTTCTTTTTGTGGTATTTTAGTGTTAAGTTTCATTGGTTGGTTGGTAAGTAGCTATGGTTTACACTCGAGAGCATCAAATTGACATGCTGCTTATCTATGGCGAATGTAGGAGAAATGCCAGACAAGCGAGGGTGTCATATCATGAAAGATTCCCAGGTCGTGAGTCGTGACGCTCCTTGGAGAAATTATTTTCCATGGTTATTTTAACACTTGAAAATGAAAATTATGCAGATGAAAATGCTAATGCCTTTATAGTTATGCTATACGGTTTTAAGTGTTTTAAATATCAAATTCACCATCACTTATACGAAAATGATTTTGAGAGGCCCTTAAATTATTGAAATTGGTTTTTGGAAAATTATAATATTAATAAAGTATTCCCCACCAAAACTTTTCCCAGATGAATCTAGATTTACCAATCTCGGTAGATGTAACGAACTACGTCAATGACCGATTTGGGGAGAATTGATTGGGTATTAATGGTCCAATCCGGTGGCTAGCGAGGTCTCCCGACTTGATCTCAATGGATTATTTCTCTATATGGGGTTTTCTTAAAGAAAAAGTGTATATATCTTCTCCACTATCTTTAGAGATCCTATAAAATCGAATAAGACAAACTGTTGATATGATTTCGGAAGAGCATTTAAGGAACTTACATACTGAAAATATCAGAAGAATTGAATTATGTCAGTAACAAGGCGGTCAGCGGATAGAACATTTGAATGAATGTGTTGTTTTTTAAATCCCTGTTTATTTATTGTAATTGTTAGAATTTGAAAAACTGTTTAAAATTAAATAAATAAAACCAAAATATTTAAAAAACCTTTAATGATTTTTATGATTTTTACTTATGTAGTGTAATGAGATAAACTTCCAAAATTTCTTGGGGTACACGTCTTGGGCTGAAGTAAAACTCGTTTTTTACAAAAGCAGAACTTTCGGAAATATATTTTTTTCTTTTTTTAATCTAGAATATAAAACATAACTTTACAATGATGGTATGTATTAATATTAGCTTTTTGGTTTAAAAATAAATAGATGTTTTGTTATTAAGAGATCAGACCTACATTTCCTTAGATTAAGGTTAATTTTTTTAGTCATCAACAAAAAATTTGTGCTCAAGACCCCTCCCGAAACAAAATCCTATTTTATAATTTGATATACAGGGCTATTGATTATAAGTTGACCCTCCCTTAACTTTTATAAGTTATCATGTATATTTTTTTAAGTATGAAAAGATTGTATACAGGGTGTACCAAAATATATATTGCCTATATATTGTTGAAAATTCAAAAACTGGACCAAATTCTCGATATATTTTATATAACTTACTATATATCTATCTCTACCCGTTTTGAATTATAACCGTTTGAACATTTTATTTACCTTAGCGCTTTTAACCGAATGAATCTAGGTAGCCATGTAAATTACTTTATTTTTACTTTTCATATTATTTAACCGGTGATACTGATGTTCCTAAACACTTAGAAACAAAAGAGATGGAGACAAACCACTACTTTTTAATACAAATGCTAATTTCTCCAATAACAACATCGTTTCAAGAACTTTACGACATCTCTCGGCTATTCACAGAAAAAATACAAATAGCAATAACATTTTCTAAATTAAACATTTTATAACATTTTACCAACCCGTTCATCAAATCCGTCAAAATTATATTCCCTTAACCCAAATACCTCATCCTCAATGAGCTGAAGTATGCCATTTAACCAATAATGCCACCAAGTCAGAACGAAAGAATACCTCTGTCATGAACTCAACCCAGCGCTCATTGGCAAAGAACATTCATGCGAAATACAAGATGCTGAAGGTTAGCCAAAATATACCTCAGTGCCGTCAGATGAAAATTGAAATCCAAGAAATCAAAATTAAAAAACTAGAAAAGCAAGAATGGATGTTAATAATTTCAAAGCAGTATAAAAATGTAGTGTGAATAATATGCCACTTAAAGGAACTTACAGCCTTGAAATGAACCCAAACTGCGAAATACACATAAACAACGTATTATTACAGACATACCAAGATCTTCAAATACACTCTAAAAACATAGAAGTTCCCTAAATAAATCTGAAGTATTCAGAAAGAAGAATCGGTTTCAATCAAGTTTAGTAACTTTAAACCTCATCGAAGCAAGAAGAATCCAAATAGCTCTTGATGCTCAACACCAAACATTAAACGAAGCTCTTCATCAGCCAGTACACTGCCACATATACAGTTTTAGGACACTATTACTGTATCTGATAATACTTCGAGTAATTGGTTACTTCCTCTATGAGAGAATCATTAGCCTAAGATTCAAGCTCAAGCCTACCGAGATACCAAGATGCTAACACAACAGCCAATTCAGAGACAGTCATTTGAAGCTCGCTACCCCCGTAAGCTCGTCTCTAGATCGGGACATCTGGAGAAGTTATGTGTATGGAACACATAAATAACGCTGATTCATTGTATATTTTCAATAGAACTAGACTGCAGATATCAACATATATTTTAGTATAAATTGTTTTCAGAAAATAGTTAGTTATAAGGTTGAATCAATGTATGTAACTCGGTTCTCGGAATAATAGACTTCTGCCATTGATGCACTTCGCTGTTGATTAGTGTTAATCGCCTTTTGTATTAGGGCTTCACTGATGATGCCTACGACGCCTAAATTGGTGCTAACCCGATACCAATTCACCTAGTGCCTCCGCGCTCCTGCCGGTACCGATCCACCTTATGTATGTAACACAATATCCATAATTAATTTGAATTACATTGCCCATCAGCTACTGTAACGTGTATCAATTAATATGTTTTTCCTTTAAAGTTGTAGTTCGATGGTTTTTCATGCTGTCAAAATGCCAACATGAAGAAAAAGTTAAAAGTTACTAGTTCAGTAGTTCAGAAAGCATGAAGTATGGTTGTTTTTGGGTACTCCCAATGTTCTATTTTTTAGCTAAAATATGGTAAGAAAATCGAGAGTTTTATTATCTCTTTTGTAATTGTTTGTAGTAGTTTCATACATAAAAGAAGAAAGAAAAGAGGAAATTGAGGTTAAAATATCTATGAATTTTGAGGATGAATAACTCAAAAACGAAACGTGAGGGAAAAAAATTGACCTGGGATTCGTAATCAGGACCCCAAAATTCACCTATACACAAAACCTTTAAAACCGACGATGGTGTAAAGAAGTAAATAATTACCCCCAGATCTTCTTGGTACAATATCAGAAGACACCTGCTGGATAATTGTGCAAATCACATATTTCTTCGAATCGTTTTCAAACTGTTCTTGATGAAACCAGAAAATTGCTTCTATAGTTCAAGCTATAACAACAGCCTAAATGTATTCTCTTAAAATGATTCTAAATCATTATCCTCATCTTCTTTTGAAATTTTAGGACGACCACTTTTCCATCTTTTTCCAAAGAGTTGTTGCTATTTTGATTTAACAAAGTGGACTGCAACTGCATTTTTAAACAAACCGTCCTTAATTAAATATGTTATTAGTGCTACTTTTTTGGACATTTAAGCCTTTGTCGTATAATTTTCGGTACATTGATAGAATTTGGTGAAATAATTGTGAAAAAAGGAAAAAAGACCGAAACGTCACAATCGTGATCAGAGCCCCAATCTTAGCTTAATCGAGATTTTACTAATTTGTGATCGAACCACACCCAATATTTTTGTTATGATAGTGGTTCTGCCATACTGTAATGTTTTGGCAGTTTTCTAGTACGGCGAACCAGTTTTGATGATTTTTGGTGGACTGGTAGATTTTTAAACGCTGGCGATAAATGTAAAGTTTACGTATTCGAGTTTCTAAGTCTGACAATGTCTGGTACAATGTTCTTTTTTCTATTTAGTGAATTTTTTTTTGAACACAAGGGGTAAACTAAAACGATGTATTTTTGAAATGTCAATAAAATCACAACATGCACGTTACCATTAGGTGTTATGTGTCAAGCTGAGTCAAATTCGATTCCTGTCGTGAGCTTCTTAAAAAAAGTTAGCGGCGAATATTATTAAAAACTCCTTATGTAATAATATATACAAATTACTTACTTTACCGATAAAATGAAATAAGGGAAATTATATAAACGATTTTTGTTGCAGCGAGGCGGCGGCGGGTCCTAGGCCCAGGCCTCATGGGTAATGCGGCCCTGGCTACAAAAACTTAATTTCAGTTAAATGTAAGTTTTTGAATGACACAAATTATGGTATGATACATACGGGAGTTTTCTAAAAACTTTATGAGACTATATATATTTTAAATCAATTTTTTTTCCAGATAAGTCTGTTTTTTATCAGTCTAAGCAACGAGCAGAGATGTAAAACACTTTTATAAAATTTTTTCCACAATTTGTTGTTATTTAGAAAATTAAACTTAAAAATCGAAACTTTCTATATTTGACATTCATTTACTCTATAACACCTTGTGGAAAAATTTTAATAAAAGGTGTTTACATTTTTATTTGTTATACTTAAACAGGATATCTCAAAAAAGTCGATTTAAAAAATATACACTTTCACAAAGTAATATTTTGCATACTTTGTAACCCTTCATGCAGTCGGAACTTTGACCATCAATTTTTCGGACTGCTTTATGAAAGTACAAGTACTTATAAAATTTTGTTACTTAATAAATTAAGAGTAGCGCCATTTTTAGCATTTTAATTGGTGGAAAATTCTACGTAAATATAAAGAATAATATAATTTTTTGAACTATACAAATTCTTATTGCTGGCCGTACTTAATTTTTGATAATTAAAATTATATGTTCATTTGATAACCTTAAAGATAATCATGCCGAAATTTCATTAAAATAAGAAGAAAAGTATGGTTTGATTGCCATATTTAAATCTCTCAATCTCTCTCTCTCTCTCTCTCTCATACCTCATCTGACTGTATTGAACCATTGTATTCTAAATTGCAATAAAATTAGCAAAACCACTATGTTGTTAGTACTTAACCTGAAAAAAAAATATAAATATACATATATAGTTGGCGCATTACCTTTCTGGAATGACGTCATTTTTGGTTATTTTTGTTTGATTTATGTTAACTGACAGTGACAAAAACATTTTGAAAAAACTCATTGTCGTTTCTTTACAACAGTCAATGCCGGTTTTGGTTATGTGTCTTTCAGAATATATTCGTCAAAATTGACATTGATTTGTTGTGATTCTTTTTAAACTTTTGCAAGATGCCGCTAAGATATAATCAGCAATCACAGCTAATAGTTTTGAATATCTTGGCTTTTTTTCAATTGGAAAAAGAGCAAGCTAAAAATGGAATCCTTCCGCAAACTGATAATATAATTGAACGAGCTTCAAATGCAACAAAACTTAGCCATACAACAATCATAAATATTAAGAAAAGAGGAATAACGAGCGATGAATCCTTTACCTCCAGAATGTCTCAAAAGCAAAAAGAGGTAAAAACAAAAATTACAGATTACTTAAAGAACAAAATAAGAGATACGATCTACTGCATGTATGCGAAAAATGAATATGTTACAATGCAGACTTTGCTTAAAAAACTAAAAGAGATAAATGAATATTTTAATTTTTCCATCACCTCGCTAAGAAAATACGTAAAAAGTATTGGTTTTAAGTGGAAGAAATCAAATAATAGAAAATACCTGATGGATTTGCCCCACATCGTCCACAAGAGAATCAATTTCTTGAGGGAATATGTCAAAAATCAAAATCTAGGACAAGATGCTTATACCACCGTATTTATTGATGAGACTTGGATTTTTAGTAAAGGTTCGTTTAGAAACAGCTGGCAGGATAACACTATGTCTACAAGTTCTAAAAAAGCTAGTGAAGGTCATCGATATATTGTAGTTCACGCTGGATCAAAGGAAGGATTTATTAAGGGGGCCAGTTTAATATTTAAAAGTGGACTAAAAAGCGGATATTATCATGACAATATGAACAAGCAAAATTTTGAAAATTGGTTTAAAAATCAGCTGGTACCAAATCTTCCTCCAAAAAGTTTGATAGTGATGGACAACGCAAGCTATCATTCCGGCCTTTTAGAGGATATTCCAAGAAAATCATGGACAAAGCAGAGATTGATTGGATGATTAAAAGAAAAGAACATTGACTTCCCAGAGAGGGCCATGAAGGATGAAATATGGAGCATTGTAGAAAAAAATTGTAACATTGAAAAAACATTCTACCTTGACGAATATGTGAAACCTTTGGGCCACAAAATACTAAGACTTCCTCCATACCATTGTCAATTTAATGCTATTGAAATGGTATGGTCTGAGTGTAAGAGGAAATACGACCAATACATTGCTAGTCTGAAGGGGACACCATCGGAAGTTTTGGCCATGTGGGAAAAAGCGATAAATGAAGTATCTTCAGAGCATTGGAAAAATTATGTCAGCCACACAGAAAGGGTAATCCAAGAAGCTTGGAAGACAATACAGATATGTGATGCTTCAGACATTGCGCCACTTGTAATTAGTACCGACGAAGACAGCAGTGACGATGAAGAATTTAGTTCTGATTCTGAAGACAGTGAAGGGGAGTAGTTTTTATTTTTAAAGTTAGTTAGTTATACATTAATTTCTCTCTTTTAGTTTTTAAAGCAAAGTCTGCATTGTAATATATTCATTTTTAGCATACACGCAATAGATCATATCTCTTATTTTGTTCTTTAAGTAATCTGTGATTTTTGTTTTTACCTCTTTTTGTTTTTGAAACATTCTGGAGGTAAAGGATTCATCGTTCGTTATTCCCCTTTTCTTAATATTTTTTCAGTATTGTCTGTAATTGAGAATTAAAATAATTTTGATGAAAATGGGTAACTGGCGTCAATTTATTACATTGCAAACAAAGAATAAGACTAAGATGAAAGAATTTATATTAGTAAAGTCTTATTTGCAAAATAATTTTAGTTTTTGAAGTTATAATAGTTATTTTTGTATTAAGTGTGCAAAATGAGGGTTTTTTTTATGGCAATGAGAGTGTTAATTTTTTGCCAGCCATTTTCGACAAGTTGCAGCGCTTTCTGTACAGAAAATGCCAATTTTAAATTCGCTTTAGCCAGTGCTGAACGCACCCCTCCTATCTACATCACTGCATACGTTTAGGTTAGGAATCATCGCTGAAATATAAATAATATAAGAAATACGTTATTTGAAACCAGCGTGACGTCATTCCAGAAAGGTAATGCGCCCACTATATATATATATATATATTTGTTGCGTTTTCTTAAACCATGTCTAATATTTTTTTGTTAAAAATTCTTGGGTACTGGTTTATTTTCGTATAAGAATTATTTATATCCTTAACGTTTCGCGCTTCATAGAGAGCTGTTTCAAAAGGATATTATTGGTCTACAATAAATACAAAACTATAAAACATCGATTGACACATTAAAAACTATTATAATAAATGTTAAAATAGGACGTTACAATTTTTTAAAACTCCAGTTTGAAATTAATGTTAAAATCATGTTAAAAGCAAAGTCTGCATTGTAACATATTCATTTTTAGCATACACGCAATAGATCATATCTCTTATTTTGTTCTTTAAGTAATCTGTGATTTTTGTTTTTACCTCTTTTTGTTTTTGAAACATTCTGGAGGTAAAGGATTCATCGTTCGTTATTCCCCTTTTCTTAATATTTTTTCAGTATTGTCTGTAATTGAGAATTAAAATAATTTTGATGAAAATGGGTAACTGGCGTCAATTTATTACATTGCAAACAAAGAATAAGACTAAGATGAAAGAATTTATATTAGTAAAGTCTTATTTGCAAAATAATTTTAGTTTTTGAAGTTATAATAGTTATTTTTGTATTAAGTGTGCAAAATGAGGGTTTTTTTATGGCAATGAGAGTGTTAATTTTTTGCCAGCCATTTTACACAAGTTGCAGCGCTTTCTGTACAGAAAATGCCAATTTTAAATTCGCTTTAGCCAGTGCTGAACGCACCCCTCCTATCTACATCACTGCATACGTTTAGGTTAGGAATCATCGCTGAAATATAAATAATATAAGAAATACGTTATTTGAAACCAGCGTGACGTCATTCCAGAAAGGTAATGCGCCAACTATATATATATATTTGTTGCGTTTTCTTAAACCATGTCTAATATTTTTTTGTTAAAAATTCTTGGGTACTGGTTTATTTTCGTATAAGAATTATTTATATCCTTAACGTTTCGCGCTTCATAGAGAGCTGTTTCAAAAGGATATTATTGGTCTACAATAAATACAAAACTATAAAACATCGATTGACACATTAAAAACTATTATAATAAATGTTAAAATAGGACGTTACAATTTTTTAAAACTCCAGTTTGAAATTAATGTTAAAATCATGTTAAAATACATTGTTATACGCACCTTGGAAATAAAAACAACTCACTGCATTATAGTAGCAAAGATGTTTCAGTTGTGACTTGTGGAAACTAATAAATTTTTTTTTTTTAGCACACAAACACATCGGTAGTATTTATTTAGTTTCCATCATTGACAAACCAAAATCATTTTTGGCTTTTTCGCAACTGAATAAAAATATTTAACTTTAATTTAATTAATTATTCAGGTGCGAAAAAGCCAAAAAAGATTTTTGTTTGTCAATCTAAACGCAACAAATAATCTGAACACATTTAAAAATGAAACATCATTGCTACTATAATGCAGTGAGTTGTTTTTATTTCCAAGGTGCGTATACCAATGTACTTTAACATGATTTCAACATTAATTTCAAACTGGAGTTTTAAAAATTGTAACGTCCTATTTTAACATTTTATTATAATAGTTTTTAGTGTGTCAATCGATGTTTTATAGTTTTGTATCGGTAGTATTTATTTAGTTTCCACATTCCACACAACTGAAACATCATTGCTACTATAATGCAGTGAGTTGTTTTTATTTCCAAGGTGCGTATACCAATATATTTTAACATGATTTTAACATTAGTTTCGAACTGGAGTTTTAAAAAATTGTAACGTCCTATTTTATTATAATAGTTTTTAGTGTGTCAATCGATGTTTTATATTTTTGTATTTATTGTAGGCCAATAATATCCTTTTGAAAAAGCTCTCTATGAAGCGCGAAACGTTAAGGAAATAAATAATTCTTTTAAGAAAATAAACCAGTACCCAAGAATTCCTAACAAAAAAAAAATATATATATATATATATATATATATATATATATATATATATATATATATGTTATATATATATATATATACATATATATATATATATATATATATATATATATATATATATATATATATATATATATATATATATATATATATATATATATATATATATATATATATATATATATATATATATATATATATATATATATATATATATATATATATATATATATATATATATATATATATGTATATATATATATATATATATATATATATATATATATATATATATATATATATATATATATATATATATATATATCTCGGTGTTATTTATATGTGGTAGAATTCTGGATAAAGGCGAATTTACCGATCTTTTTAAATTAATTTTTGTCTATATACTATATATATATTTTCTACCGTTTTTGTTACATTTTTATATATATTTATCAAGCCGAAAGTCACCGTTCTTTCGAATAGTTATATTGCGCTTGCGCAAATAAGAATTTATAACAATACATCTGTTTTATTTAGATATCTAACAATCATTCATGTGGAAACAAATATATGTTTTTTATCTCTACTAGTTTTATTGTCCAGATCGGACATATATACATACATACATACCTACATACAAACATTCATTCACTTACCATACCTATTTAAATAAAAACACTGCTTGCAGGATACTGCAGTATGCAGTTTCTTAAATTTTGTTTTTATTTGCTACTAATTAATTTTATTTTAATATCTATTTTATATTATTTTTTATTTTCTGTATGTTTAATTACATAATCTATAAAAAAAATTAATTATTACATTTATTATTTTCGTACATAAAAGCATTATTCTAGGAAATGGAATTTCACCGCCTAATTAAATGTTAATGGCTCGTCACCGACATTTGACCAGTTTTTTTTTTTGTGCAAACTTTGAGATAAAAATCATTTAATTACGCCATCTTGGATTCGTATCAAAACTTTTACCAGTTTATATCTATATAACGATTTTTGTGCAACATTTGAAAACAATCGATGAAGTAGTTTATTTACACTGATTTTTTTAACGGTTTATTAGACCGCCATTTTATTCCACTATCTTGTTCTATGCGTTTTGGACTAGCGAAACCCTCATTTTCTCATTAATTTGGTAAGCGTGTGTTGCGATGTGTCCTGTGCAGTATTTGCCAGCACGAGAAAATGGCAAACAATTTTCGCAAAATTTGGTCAAGATCTAGGAAATCAAAAATCTAAATCGGCCATGTATATCCGATGTATTAAGTACCCATCCTTCCAAGTATAAATTAAAAATAGATATCATCCATTCATTTTCGTTTAAGCAGAAACAATTATTTTAGATAAGCCAGGAGACAGGAAATGAAAAATAGAAAATGTATACTGAAATTAAAGTTTAACATTTTTTAAACAATTTATTTCAATAATACTATAGATATTCTAGTGTTATGGCAATTTTCTCACACCAGACTTCCTTTCGATAAATATCCCTCGAAAAACTAAAAACTATATTTATAAAATAGTAAGACAGTAAAAACACAGGTCACATATTTTGATCCTGATAGGAAATTTACGCTAAAGGTTTTCAATACCGCAACTAAAATGTTATTATACTAAAATATTCTCTAATGTCCATTTAATTGGTAGATATTTGGTCGTTAATAATTCTTAATCTAGTTTTTCTTTCATAGTAAACTCCTCGGACTGCACGCTGGTGACGCCAATGAACATAACTCTACAAACTATACAGGATTTTACCATTTTTTACTAATTTTCCGCGTCGATATATTACAAAGCTTTTGAAAAAATCAAAGTTTTTCAATAACTAACAGAAACTTAAACAAGATAGTCAAAAAGATTGACAAAATTGTCAGTCTACGTAACCCTACAAATTCACGCCGATGCGACGTTGGAGATTGATTGGAAAATAAAATATCTCCTGGCAAAATCAATATTTTAATTTCCCTTTGCTAGAAAGTATATCATACAAAAAAAATAAATGTTTAGTTTCTTAAGATCTTTACATCTGCTGAAAAAACATGTTTTTTTCATATGCATCCCAATGTAACAAAAAAGTGATAGAAAAGCCTATTTGACCAAAGTTTTCCAAATTACAGGAAAACATTTAAATAATATAAAATTAATAAAATCGAAGCCCGTTTAACAGAACTTTTCTCATGATGAAAATTTCGCTTTATCAAGAAAAGTTACACATATCATAATATGTATAATGTTATTACTAAATATGTATATATAAACTGTGTTTTATGTGTGTGGTGGAATCCGTTACAGGGAAAGTGCCGAGTAAAGCGTCTTTGCCGATTTTTTTACCTATATTTTATTCTAATCCCTAGACCCGAATTTTTTGGAATATTAGAGAATAACTATATAGATTCGAAATTAAATTTCAATTTTTTGTAATTTTCAATAAACGAAGATTCGACAAAATATTTGCTTTTAATGACCACTAGCCAATTTAAATCCCTTATAATCAGAAGTTAACTATTCAAATTAGCGATTAACTATAACTTTTGACCTGCTGATTATGAAGTGCATATTTTACCTTAAACCATTAGAATGAGATTTCGCAATCATACTCTAAGACGGAAACAGACGACTCCCAGGCGACAAATATCACGGGGGTGGTGCGTCTAGACAAGACCTCTCTCAGGGTGGTGCCGTAGTTCTGCACCCAATTACTTGTTTGTATTTCGAAAACACATCATTTTAAAGAGGTTTTTGGTTTTACACTTTTCAAGAATCTGTTTTAGAAATAACTTAAACATTGTAATTTTTTACCCGATTGTTTTTAATAAGAGGTAAAATAATTACACGGAAAAATCGGCCGATCGTCAAACTCCTTGATTTTTTTTATGTGTCACGGACTATGGTCCTCTTAACTTTTTTCTGCCAACCAACAGGGGGGCGATCCAACAATTTTGGAGCTATGGCAAAACAAAGGGGCAATTTTGGGGTATCGAGAAATATTCCAAATATAAATTTGCTTTATTGTAAACACAATGTATAAAATGCTAATTTCTAAATAATAAAATTCGAGCTATAGAATATCTAGGTAAAATATATGTGTTTGATTTAGGTTCTTATACTGAGTGTTGATTTTTTGTTAGCTTATTTTTTACCTCGTGTCACGAATTATTGTGGATTTATTGAATAACTTTCCTCCATTTCATTACTGAACTAAAATAATAGCCGTAAATGTCTGCAATATAATTACTAACTTGCATAGAGTATTTTGCATTTAACAGTCACTTGAGAGGTGTCTCACTAGTGGAAATACATGTACAGGGTGTCTGATGGTATTTTAAACGTTTTTAAACGGGGCCTACAAACTTAACTTTTAGAGATATCAAATGTGTTCTATACAAATAACCAAGACACCCTGTACGTTGACATGGGATTACGCGGGAGTACGTTGAAAATACTTGGCACTATATCGATCTGTTGTAATATCACTCGTTTTAGTACTATAAAATTGCGAAAATATAATTTTCAAACTAATTCTGAAAAATAAAAAATTTCCAAACAAATATTTTTGAGACCACTTAAGTAGTCTAAAAACGTAATCTAAAATGTCTAATAAACTGTTTTCCTAAAGTTAAAGCTACCATAAAAAGAGAATAAAAATTAAAATTCATGTTGAAATAATATTTTTAATAATAATTTTCCCCAGTAACTATAATTTATTAATGAGAAAACATTTTATTAAATATTTACAATCACTTTTTTATGCTACTTATTAAGATGATAAAAAACAATTCTTTCGAAAACATTATTTTTCTAAATATTCAAGAAAAATGGCAGGTATACATGGTGTCTCGGATCCACTGTACAGGGATCTCGTAAACCAGAAAAATACGATGTTGGTTCAATTAAAAAAAAAATTACGTAATATAGTGCCATTATGACGTGGAAAAATTTTAAAAATTTCAAGTGATTTTAGAAATATTCGTAAAGAACGAATTTTGCCAAATTCGTTATTTTTTAAAAATTTTGTTCGAAAAGATTTTGAAAAACAGAGATCATATTTGTATTGCAACTTCTGCTCTACAAGACGGTCTATTCAGATTTTGAATTTTACGTTTCGTCTTTCAACTTCCCTAAATCAATGATGTATCACAGTTAAATATCAGACAGCAAATTTAGAACTTAAAGTTTTAGGTACTAAGAATAGTTTAGACATGAAATTCATTCCGAGATTTACTTATGCTTCCGTCAATAAAATGCCTATGACCGAAAGACATGTTGAGGAGTATTCTTTAAAGTCGACTTTATAAAGTATAAGAGATAAACGAATTATCATATACCAATGTTTTTAATGCAATTGTTAAAATACAATGGTTATGAGAACGTGCATTGCTTTGCAAGCATGACCTACTACGAGAATGTCGAATCCCTATAAATGTTTGCCAGAAATTATTTATTTGAATTATTATAAGAAGATGAAAAGGAAGAGTTTTACGGTGTTTCTTAGAAAAAAAAATATTTCAAATCGGAGTGGGCCATAAATAGCTCTATATACTGGAAGCATTTGAGATCACTCCCAGCATTCGACATCAATCCCAGCAATGACCTCGGAATTTTTCAAAGTATGTGGCAATACCTGCCTGGCATTACTACATGGTAACGCCGGCAATATTGCAATTTTGGCAATTAAAATATATACGCTAAATAGTGAAGTGGGACTCCTCGTAGTCACCAGATTGTTAACCAAGTGATGCGGCTCACCACTTGCGAATACTCCTCTTACGAAAGTAACAAAAAAAATGTTAGTTTGGCAGGGGCCCTCAAATTATATTATTCGTTTCGGGTATATAGGATGTTGAATTTTTTTTTTAAATATGTCTTTTATTTTTGCTTAACGGTTCAAAAAATTAAAAATAAAATTTTATAGGTGTTAATTAAACACACAGAGCCATGTTTTCATGAAATTATTGTTGTTGTAATATAGAATTATTATTTGTATTTTTTACGTAAAGGTGCCACTTTCGAAAAAATGTTTTTGGTGTAGAAAAGGATAATATTGTTCTACACCAAAATATAAGTTGCTATTATTTCGAAAACGTTTTTGTGAAAAATACAAGCAATATTGTTTTCATCACAAATTATTGACTTCATTTTAAGAAAAAGACTTCAAATGAACCTCATAACTTTTGAAATACAGGGTGTTAGACTTCTCAGAAAAAAATCTTTTTATAATATTTGAGATACTATTCTAGATATCTACGTGAAATTTGGTACAGATTTTCTACGAATCAAGACCTATTTTCCGGTGTACAACATTTTTTTTTAATTTCTACCAGTGGCGCGCGTACGGGGATAATGAACATAATGGGATTTGCATAGCATATTTTTGAAGAAAAAAATGGTACGCCTCTGACATTTTTTCATTTCGATAGACTAGAGCCTTGATATTTTACATACAAATTACGTCTTCAGTTTTTCCCGGCAGATGTACCGTTTAAAAATTATTTAGCTAAATGTCGGAATTTTCGGAGTTTTGTTGGCATTGGCTATGCACGACTGATCATTTTGCCAAATAACTTCTAAACCGCAGAAAGACTAAAAAGTTAGGGAACAGAATATGGAATTTGAATTTGGTATTCCTTGTTCAAAATAAAGGGTTTGTTATAAGCGTTGGGTCAAAAGTCAACAATTAGGGAGATATTGCGGTACAAAGATGGTGGAAAATGCTGTGTTTATTTTTCATCTTAAAAACGAAAGGCGATAGAAAAATGAAATTTTATGGGAGTATTACTACTATGAAAACACACTATCTGCATATTTTTTCACTTTTTTAAAATGGGTGGAAGGGGATGAAACACAGTACTCCTATCATTCTTGTTAACTAAATTTAAAGAAAAGCTTATGCAACGACTTGGAAAAAATAAGTTTGGATAGCTAAACTTTTTTACCTTTTGTATTTTTTCATAAAACTTAACGATTAGAAATTAAAAAATAAAATATAAATCAGTGTCGGGACGGGGAAATTTTTTAGAAAAAATATCTATTGAGCCGCTGTCAGTTTTTAATATTGATTTATTTGACATTGCTCAGTTAATTTAAATACAATATTTTACGATTAATTTAATCAAATGTTTATCTGATCTGTTTTATTGTGCAGTAGTCAGAGTTTTAATTAAATCAATAGAACAATAATGGTTAATTTCACGAATGCAGAAATGGCAGATATGCATTTTATGTACTTACGTGCAAACGGAATTTCTTTGGAAGCTTGTCGTCTTTATACACAAGCGTATCCTAGTAGACCTCCTCATCACAGCACGTTTACCAGGCTTCGTCAAAGGCTACATGAATCTGGAACTTTCGAAAAAAGAAGTTAGATTAGAAGAATATTATTAAGTTCAACCTGAGACAAGTACCAGGAAAATTACAGCAGAATTAAATACTGATGCATCAACTGTTGGATGATATTAAAATAACAACAGTTATATCCTTACCATATACAGGGGCTTCAAGCTCTCTTACGAAGAGATTTCGAACCGAGAATGATTTTTTTCCCCGTGTGTGACCGATAATCCCTTTTTTTGTTCAAAAATTCTCTTTTCGGACGATGCTAATTTCTCAAGAGATTCAATTCAAAACCTTCATAGCAGGCATGTATGGGCTGACGATAATCCACATTCAACAACAGAATCTAGACATTAATATCAGGTTTCCGTTAACGTTTGAATACGAATTGTCAATGAAAATTTAATTGGGCCAAATTTTCTGCCTCTAAGATTAACTGGTGAGTCATATTTTCATTTTCTACAAGTAGAAATGCCTCCTCTACTAAAACATTTATCTCTGAGAACTAGAAGAGACATGTATTACATGCATGATAGTGTCCCAGCACACTTCAGCTTAAATGTGCAAAGATTTAAATCCTTTGGATTATTGTATCTGGGGATACCTGAAAGAATTAGTTTACACTACCCCAGTACAGGATGTAGAAAACCTGAGAAATCGCATAATTGTATCATGTAATGTTATAAGAAATAATCCTGGATTTCAGCGTATTAGAGGCTCAATGATGCGTAAAATAAATGCATGTATTATATCGCAAGGCAGGCATTTTCAACACTTGCTATAAAAAAATGTACTCGCCTCTGCGTAGGACGTTGTGTTTTTATTTGAGTTGCAATGTTTAAATAATTTTTTTTTAAAGAACGATTTTATTCATAGTTTATGCATTAATACATAGAGTATAGGTTAGTTTGAAACATGTTTGTTTGTCCCGTAATGCTTTACATTTAATTTTTTTAATTTCAAATCGGTTAAGTTTATGAAAAAATACAAGAAATAAAAAAATTTTCTAAATAAACCAAGCTATCCAAATTTATTTTTTTTTCCAAGTCGTTGCGTAAACTTTTCTTTAAATTTAGTTAACAAGAATAATAGGGGTAGTCTATTTCAACCCCTTCCACTCAATTTAAAATAGTGAAAAATATGCAGGTAGTGTGTCTTCATAGTAGTAATACTTCCATAAAATTTCATTATCCCTTCGCTTTTCCTTTTTAAGATAAAAAATTAAAAACATTATATTTCCGCCATCTTTGTACGGCAATATCTTTGTTGACTTTTGACCCAACGTTTAAAACAAACTGCCATTTATTTTGAACAAGGAATATCAAATTCAAATTCGCTATTCTGCTCTCTAACTTTTTAGTCCTTCTACGGTTTACAAGTTATTTGGCTCCAAAAATTCCGACATTTTGCTAAATAACTTTTAAACGGTACATCTGACCAGAAAAATCCGAGAGGTAAATTTTATGTAAAAATGTTTAGGCTATCCAAAAAAGTATCCAAATGAAAAATGTCATTGGCGTACCATTTTTTTCTTCAAAAATATGCAATACAAATCCCGTACGGACGCCACTGGCAGAAATAAACAAAAATTTTGTACACCAGAAAATCTTAATGCGTAGAAAATGTGAACCAAATTACACGAAGATATCAAGAATGGTATCCCAAATATAAAAAAAAGGATTTTTTTCATAAAATATATATGTATATATATTTATATTTACAAAATATGTTTAACACCCTGTATTTCCAAAGGCAATTATTTGCAGATCTTTGTTAACATAACGTTTCTTTTGTTATTTTTATGACAGAAATCATCTCCAGCAGTGCCACCCTGTATTTAAACTCTGTGGTTGTTTTGGCTAATTGAGTACGGATACTTTGAATCCATTCTAGTGACAATTAAATACAAAACTCTTTTGACTCTCTAGAGACTGTATTATATAAATTATCAAAAAACAATAAATACAAAACTTTTTGCGTTTTATCGAAATTACAAAAAAAACAAACAAAAGACGATCGGAAAATTAACAAATGAGCATCAACTTCATTATTTTAAAAAAGACACTCGGTATAATATTGTTTCAAAACATGGGTCTCTTATTGCTGATTATAAATATACCAGGTTTTGATATCTTTATCTTTAAAAACAATCGATAAAAATTGATGTAGGGAGCTGCCTCATCCCTTTGAAGTGACCCTATATAAAAGAAAAAAAAAATGCTTTTGTTTGCCAAAAAAATAATAATAAATTTGCCCGATTATACTGTTTTTCAAAAAAGCTAAGCGTTATGGAAGTAAAAAATATTTATATTTTTAAGGGAGTCTTGTATCCCCTAGGGCTACCGCGTATAGTGGAATAAAAGGTTTTATATTCAAAGAGATAAAATACATTTGACGTGTTTAAATGTTTTTATAAAAAGCTAAACGTTTCTGAAATATATTTTTTTATTTTCAGGTGGCTGTTTCATACTCTAGATATCAAAACCTTGTAGAGTTGAAACAAATGTTTTAGTATTAAAAAAATAATAAAACAGAATTTCGGCGTTTTTGATTTTTTTTCTGTTTTCACGGGGCTGTTTCATCTATTTAGGGTTTCCCTGTATAATGGAAAAAAATTATTTTATATACAGAAAATAAACTATTGTGACCGTGTTTGGCCGATTTTCAAAAAATGTACTTTTCTTAAATTTAATCGAAACAAAAAAATCAATAATCTACGCCAATGACTTCCACACATTTTACTTGCAAAACATTTAACACAACTATTTCCCCTTTATATTTGACTGTTATCGATTTGTGCGTTTTCAAAATATAATTTTATATCGAAGATCTAAGCCCATGACATCCTTCCTTCAATCATTTTTTTAAACTCAGTGCCGCACACATGATCTTCTAGGTCTCGTGTCGTAAAACATGAACTGTTTCTTAACAAGAAGTAAAAATTCGCCGACAACGCTATAAATTTCCCATACTTCAAATATCTCTTTGTAGTCATAATTTGCAATTTGCAAAACACTGTGTTTTAAGAGAGAGAAGCTTTGGAAGGATATAATATCCTTGGTATCTTCCCAATACTCCACTGGCCTGGACCAGTAGTAATCTGTGTCCAGAAAAAGATACGATTCTCTATTTCAGAGCTAAAAAAAAATGTAAACACTTTTTATACATTTTAGGAAGTTGTAACCTTAACACGTAAAATAATTATCCAAAAAAAAACTGGTTCTGTGTAATACCCAACTTAAACAGTTAAATTTTATAAACGGTTTGGGGCGCCAAAATTTATCAAATCTAGACACGCAATTTAATGCTATTAGGGCCATTAGCTAATTGGCAGATAATAAAGTGTGGTAAAACGCACCAAAAAGCTAAAGAGTATAACACAGAAGACCTTTTTCTACTCGTAAATAGTGGTGACAACTGATTTGAAGGATATAGGGTAATTATACAGATCTAAAGTAGCTTTTAAATGTTTTTTGTTTGGACGGTTTGTATACATGAATTTCAGATAAAGTGGTGCTACTTAAAAACGAGATATTTTTAAACAATTGTGTATGCTCTTTTAAGCAAACTGATAACATCAATATTTTATTTTGTATATTAAATTTTGCTATATGTATTTAAAATATAAATCATATGAGCTACTTTATTTCCTCAAATAGTTTTACTTACTCTCTATTACATCAGTTAAATTATTCTTGTATGCTACAATTTTCAGTTTTTAACAGTGAACTCTAAATACTACGTAGTATCTGCGTTTAAGCTAAATTTTCTGTGGTAGTATAGAGTTCACTGGTATTTAAGTTACGTCTGTGAAATTTAAAAAAGTTAGATTTTTTATTTCGTATTTCACTTCAAACTAAAACTAGTAAATAATGGTAAGGTTGATGCAACTGTAAAAACTGTTTCCATTGGTAACACTAAGGGTACTAAATCTAGCTCCAAATATTCAATAATTCTGGATAAATATAAGGCTATATTTTTGTTAGTTTTGTATAATAATGCTTGTGTTCAATTAGAGGAAATGTTGAAAATATTTATAAAATTAAGTAAATATAAAATTAATCCGTTAGAGCCAAATCATCTTTCCCGATTGGGCCATTTTTATATCCTCTTCAGTTATACCGCTTAACCTAGGTCATCCTTCAGACTAATAGGTGGATGCCGACTACAAGAGGTTTTGGTAAGCCAATCAACCCTTCCTAAATATGGATTCTTTGATTGTCACAACAGATATGTAAAACTGTTTCATCTTAATGCTCACATCCTCTTTAGTGGAGTGTTACTTATTAACATTGTGTATTAGCAACAGCATTGAGCGTTTTCCAAAATGTGGCCTCAAGATATATCGCTCTGCCGCCACGTAGCAACTGTACTTCAATGGCATTAAGCCTAATATGCGCCTTTATGGAGATGTACTAACCACTTATTGTATGTATTTTATGCTTGTTTGATTTTTTTGAAGTCTAAATAAAGGCGTCTTTTGAGTACTTCTGGGCGCCCTTATGAGCTGGAGCTATCGTGTCTCGCACGACCTTGCACATATGGACGGCACGCGCAGCGGCCCTGGTTATAGCTTCCCGATAAATATATGGTGAGGTAAATCCAATACTAAGGGCCGCAGCTTCAAAGGAAATAATCAAAAATAAATAAAATTTTGAAAAGTGCCAATATATATTACTAGACCGAATATTTTCGACACAAATGTATTTAAAGTAATTAGCCGTAAGGTTGAATTGCAACTAACTCCTAAACAGATAATCAAAATTTTTAGTGGATTTTTTAAAGTGAATATTTTCGTAACGAAAACAGATATTAAGATATGCTTTTCGTATATATTCTTAACAAACCAGTAACAATCTTGCTTATGGTAAGAAAACTATTAACTGTAAACTGTACAAGGTGTAGAGTTAAAGCGTGCAAAATTTAAAAAAATCGGTTCCAAGAATCTTTACAAAAACAATTTTCTTGGTAAGATGGCATTTTTGCCATCTTTTATTCATAACATAGTACGAAAGCTTTCACGGCTGGAATCAATTAAGAAATCATGGTTTTTGGGTTTAGACGGTGTCTAATTGGAATTACTTTACTTTAGTTACTAATTTTAGTCTTGTTAAAAGGTTTTGAGGACTTTTGAAATAACGCTTTTTTGCAAAAAAGTTTTACTCCCCCATATAACAGCCAAAATGTATGATGTCTGTACGAACGTGTGTGTGTGTGTGTGTGTGTGTAAACAAAATTTTGTTCAACGATAACTTGATAATTGAACAATCAAACCGATTCGCTACAAATTTTGACCAAAAGTAGTCTAGGTCACTGTCTGGGTGTCTTGGCCGTAGAAATCCAATATTCTAAGTCTAAAGTAGAAAAACATTAACGCGGCAAGACTATAATATAATAGAAAAAATAATTTATTGGGGATAACCGCTAAAGCACGAATGAAATTTGGTCAACCGTAAATATGTACGTCTTCATCAGTACAGTCAACTAGTTGAGAGACGAGAACAACTAGCGCCAAATTTAAGATTTCTTATTAACCTCAAATGTTGGTTCTCCTCCGCTGGTGACTCTGGTGTAGTTTTGTATATAAAGTTTGGCGCTAGTAATCTCGTCTCTCAACTAGTTAACTGTATGTACTGGTGAAAACCTCACGTCAGAAACGCGTCTCTACGGTTGACCAATTTTCATTGTGCTATAGCGGTTCCCAAATTACATTTTTTGTAAATTACGTAAGATCCTGAAAATATTGCTTATAGTAAGAAATCTATTTTACAGGGTTTGATGGTTGCTTCGAAAATTCACGAAAACAATTTTTAAATTTTGTTTGCTATATTAACGCTTCTCCGTTATGTTATGCATCTTCTATTAGGAATAGTGAAGTATAACTGTGTGACCCAATTTAGTTCGGTACATAGTTCTTAGTAACACTTCCATTTTTTTTTTTTTTTTTTTTTTTGTGTCGATGGGGAATGCTTTTACGCACGACTCCATCCCGCTTGGGATGGAGACAGTGTGGGACTCGCATTACTGCCAGGTTGTTACACTTGACAGATTGCCATACCCACTAAACCCCACCGGGCCCCCATCAGATGGACCGTCATTGGGCAAGCCCAAGGGTCCTTCGATGGGGTTGATGCCGTCCTTCCGGGGATGACCCTCTAAAAGACATGGTCCTCTGGGGGGGTGAGTTGCCTCTTTGGCACGGTGTTTTGTGCCGCCTCTCGTTACTGTATATCTGAAAAGGAAAATATCATTAGTAATGTAGTCGTCTTACCTGTTGAAGTTACTCTTGTTGATCCGTCCTCCCGTCTGTCCGGTTGCCACTGTCAGCGTCCCACTGGTCCTTCCAGTTTGCCGATGTCAGATTCCTCCGTCCATCCGTGTGTTGGTCTTCTTGGTGTGTCCTCTTCTGGGCCCTCAGTGTCACTGCTGTTCCGTGTCCTTGCAGTGAGGAGCTGAGGAGGGGTGATCTTTTACCTCAGGTTCAACTATTTGTCCGGACCTCGGCTTTTAGAGGTTCCGGGAGGTCCTCTGTATGCCGGTGCCTGCTTATGTCTTCCACTACTGTGTTTTCATGGAAGGCATTCAGGATGGCTGTCTCTAGACGTCCTATGGCCTCCTCTAGTCCCTGAGGAGCGCGGATCTCAGGGATTTCGATTACGGTTTTCAGACGCCTTTGATAGGCCTTCCAGTCGGTTGTCTTCTTGATGCGGTGGTTTACTCTGTTAAGGTTCACACCCAGTTGTAGGAGTACTGGGTTGTGATCTGAGGTTCCTTCCTCCAGAGTGTTTATATCCAGCTCCTCCCTGATGTTTTTCAGGAGTGCAATGTCTAGGACTGAAGGTCTCCCATGTCCACGGGGGAGGTGGGTAGGTTGCTCGGGTCCTATTATGGCGAGCCTGTGGTCTTAGCAGAGTCTGGATAGTTTGCGACCATCGTTGTTCGTATAAGAGCAATGCCATTCTTCTGATTTGCAGTTGAAGTCTCCTATAATGATTTTTTGGGAGTGTCCTGTGGCTAGATGCTCGATGTCTTCTCCTAGTAGTTCTTGTCTGGGAGCACGATATGCGGAAGTAATCTTGACATTACTTCGCCGTGTTTGGACCTCAATGGAAATGGCGTCTAGTTCCACATCCTCAACCCCCAGGAAGGAATGTGGGACGCCTCTCCGGACTAGTAGAGCTACTCCTCCCGCAGCTGGGTTGCCCGGGGGGTCATATCTGTACATATGATACCCCGGGAAGGAAATTCTAGTCTCAGGTCTGAGTTTCGTCTCTTGGATTGCTACAACATCTGGGTGGTGTTCCTCCAGAAGCTCTATGACATCTGTTTTCCTGGCCCTTATTCCGCAGGTATTCCAGGAAATTAATTTTAACTCCTTGTTTTGTTGTTGTATTGGCATTTTTATTTAAGTCTGCGAAGCTGTTCCTCCACAGCTTTTGTAATTGTTGGGATTATATTCTCAACAATTGAGGGCATCATTCCTGTAACTGCCTGCAGGATGGCAGCTTGTAAATCCAAGGGGGGACTGGAAGTCTCGCCCTTAGATGTACTTGGCTTTGCTTGTGTTGGGGCCTTGTTTTGTTATCTTCTTTGGCTGGTTTTGGCCCTAGCTTGAAGTTTGCCCATGGGGCGACAGGTGTCTTTTTGGGATTGGGGAACCTGGGGCATCCCCTGTAGCTGGCAGGGTGCCCACTTTGGCCGCAATTAGCACAGGTGGCATTTTTAGTGCCGTCTTCATTAGTTGGCAGGTTGCAGGCACTGGCCCTGTGTTGACCAGCGCATTTAACACATCTGTCCGGATGAGTGCATAAGGACTGTGTGTGTCCAAATTGTTGACATTTGTAGCACTGCTTGACCGTCTGGTCTTTTTTCTTTGGCTCAACTTTAACCTGTCTATCTGGGAGTACTTTAATCCCCATTATCCTCTTGTCTGCTGCCTTGACAAGAAACAGAGGCATTGGCTTCTTCGTGACCCTGGAGGTTATACGTGTTACTTCAATTTCCTTGAGTCCGATTTCGCTGAGTTCTTCAACGATTTCTTCTAAAGGGGTGTCCATGTGTAGTCCTCGGATAACAGCATGGACTTTCTTGTCTTCAGGTAGCTGATACGTGTGATACGGTTTGTTAGCTTCCTTGAGATGTTTAGTTAAGGCCCGGTGGTCTTTGGCCGTTTCGCGCTCTTGATATTCTTGCGCACAACTGTCCAATCTCCCCCGTCGTCTATTACTATAGGCGGGATTTTGGTTTTCGCCGGAGAAGTCTTGGCGTTCTCTGCTTCCTCCGGTTTCGTTTCCTCAGGTTTTTCTTCCTCCATCTGTATGGCGTCCTCTGAGGGTGGAGATTTCGCCCTTTTCCTCTTGGTTTTTTGCTGTACAGCGGGTGTGTCGGTGTTCACTTCCTGAGCCCGCTTTGTATCAGCACTGCATTGGTTTATAAAAAGGGTTTCGAGACGGACCAGCCTGGCCGTCATCTCCTTATTTTCCTTCTCTAAGGCCTGGTACCTTAGTAGGAGGCGGGTATTTTCTTCCTTGAGTTTCGCTATCCTTTCGGTCTTGGTTTTCACTGCTCCACTAGAGCTGGCACTTCTAGTGGAAACACACACTTCAGGCTTCATTTTGTTGCACTGCACTTGAACAGCACGGCTTCTCAGAATATTTATTCCTGTGAGGAATAAATCACACTTAGAACTTTTCCAAGTTTGGAAAAAAATCACTTCTCGTAAACTTTCAGTACGGAGCCGGGTGAACCGAATCAATCCGCACTGTCTGAATGGTCAAAGTGAACTGCTAACACTTCCATGCTGTCTTTCAAACATTTATATTGGGCACCGTTTTGTTCTATCATATTGGTTTCCTACCAATATTTTACCAGTTTCTACCTACGCCAGACTTGATTTTTGGGTATAATTTAAAATAAATTGAATAAGTAGTTTTTACATTGCTACAATCGAATAGGAAGATTTTTTTACGTCGATTTTTGAAACAATTTATTTGGCCGCTATTTTTTTTTTTTCGCCATCTTGAATTTGAACCACAACTTTACGAATTTGTTTCTATATCACATTTAATATTTGCACAAAATTTGAAATTAATCTAAAAAGTAGTTTTTCAAATTGATTTTTTAAATATTTTATTAGGTCACCATTTTGTTTTGGTATTCTGGATTCATACCAAAATTACACCAGTTCATTTCTATGTAAATTTGAGGTAAATTGTATAATTAGTTTTTTAGTAATATTTTTTTTAACGAGTCACTAGGCCGCCAGCTTGTTTCCTCATACTAGATTTTAACAAAATATTACCAGGTCATCCCAATATAGTGAAATATATACGACGCAACTGGAACGGACCCTTTAATTAAACAAAGCAAGGCAAATCTGTCATTAGGCAACCCGCACGTATGTAGTATTCCCTTCTCTCTCACACATTGCTTAAGTATATAGGAAAAACAATTAATTTTATATTTTTGATTAACTCAATTTCCAATGAACTGGTTGGAAAAGAATTATCACGGATTTAAATATTACAAAACTTGACTGGATAACTGAACTACATTGCGTTTTTCAGAAATTGAAATTTTCTATGTTCAGAAATATATTGTGATGTATGTAATATTCATTATTCTTATACTTACCTTATAATTCTAAAATTTTAAATTGTTTAATGAATAAAGAACGACAAGAACTAGTATATAGTAGCAAAGGGATTTTTTCGGGGATAACCCCTAAAGCAATGAAATTTGGCCAACTATAGACATGTGTTTCTGACTTAAGGTATTCATCAGTACAGTCAAGTAGTTGAAATACGAGTACAACTAGCGCCAAATTTAATACATGTTATGTATTAAATTTCGCACACCACAGTCACAAACAGGAGCTACACCGCCATTTGTGGTTACCAAGAGAACATCCGAAATTTTCGTCTTGTGCATTAATTTTGGTGCTAGTTGTATGCGCCTTTCAAATAGTTGACTGTACTGATAAAGATCTTAAGTCAAAAACATGTGTCTATAGTTGGTCAAATTTCATTGCTTTAGCGGTCAGTCCAGAAAAATCCTTTTTCTAATATATACTAGTTCTTGTCGGGTTGCTCCTTCCCTATTTTCGATCTAATTACTCTTGGGTTATGAGTTTCGCCACAGGTGGCTATATGCTGCTCCGTGGTAATAGAGTAACAAGTCCAGCGAAGATTTCGGATGTTCCCTTGGTAATCACAAATGTCGGGTTTGCTCCTGTTGGAGATTCTGGTGTGGTTTTGTATATTAATTTTGGCGCTAGTTGTACACTATTTGATTGAAAGAAAGAAAACGGAAAACTATATTATATAACATTAAAAAACATTAACAATGACAATGGTTATTAACTGTGTAGCATACAAGTGCAATAATTTGCAAGATGCAAGACATTGCCTGCACGATGCAAAACATTGCCTTTTCATACATAAGTAATATAAGTAAACATAA
The DNA here is from genome assembly GCA_030620095.1 of Kuschelorhynchus macadamiae. NCBI lineage: Eukaryota > Metazoa > Arthropoda > Insecta > Coleoptera > Curculionidae > Kuschelorhynchus > Kuschelorhynchus macadamiae. Next base: position 111,414 of record JAUTXW010002137.1, on the reverse strand, counting down.
ACACTCTTATATATTATAAATAATAATGATTATTTGAAAATTCCAGGTAGCATTACAAGCTTATAATTTGGCTTTGATAACTAAGAATTGTTAAATATTACTTACCTAGATATCTACTAAGTGTTAGCTTATTTGATATAATGATTATGTTGTATTATCGTTAAGTGTAATATTTTAATTCAAAGTATAACCGGTGCAGTGTATTTAGACAAGTATCTGTACCTAAATATTAATGGTGTGATGTCTTCATTGGATATTTTTTTCGAAACATATAAATTCCTGGTCTTAATAATGAACCAAATTTTAGGCGCTCCTACATATTTTCCTATATATTCATTCAAATTTTCAGAATTATAAGATAAGTATGTGAATAAAAAATATTAGAATTTTAAATTTAGTTTTGGAAGTTCTACAGTAGGTAAAGTATCTATTAGGTAATCCAATACCAAAGTTGATATGATAATTCTGTAAATTTTGTCAATACGTTTTTGAGCCTAGAAAATTTGTGAAAAAAGCATATTTATTTCTTAATTTTAATCTTAATAATTAAGTTTTGTAATACTTAATCCTTGGTAATTCTTTCCAACCAGTTCATTGAAAATTAAGTTAATTAAAAATTTGAAATTGATTGTTTCCCCCATATAAGCATTGTGCGGAAGAGAAGGGAGTACTACATACATGCGGGTTGCCTAATAATAGATTTGCCTCGCTTTGTTTAATTAAATGGTTCGTTCCAGTTATGTCGTATATATTTATTTCACAGTATTGGGATGACCTAGTAATATTTTGGTAAAAATCTAGTATGGCGGAACAAGATAGCAGCCTAGTGAATCGTTAAAATAGTTATTACTAAAAAACTAACTTCAAATTTACATAGAAATGAATTGATAACATTTTGGTATAAATCCAGAATAGCAAACAAAATGGTGACTAATAAAATATTTAAAAAAATCAGTCTGAAAAAACTACTTATTAGATGAATTTTTTGTGCAAGCATTAAGTGTGATATAGAGATAAACTCGTAAAGGTATGGTTTGAATTCAAGATGGCGAAACAAAATGGGGGCCAAATAAAATCTTCCAATTTAATTGACTTTTGCAGAAAAAATAAATTTGATATAGGGATAAACTGATGCGAATACAACATGACCGAACAAAATAACGGTGTGTAGCAATGTAAAAACTACTTATTCAGTTTATTTTAAATTATACCCAAAAATCAAGTCTGGCATGGGTAGAAACTAATAAAATATTGGTAGGAAATCAATATGGTGGAACAAAAGAGTGCCCGATGTTTGAAAAGACAGCATGTAAGTGTTGCTATGGACTATGTACCGAACTAAATCGGGTCACACTTCACTATTCCTAATAAAAGATTCATAACGAGGAAAGTTCCGGGTAAAGGAAATTAAAATTTACCGTTTTTCTTTAATTGCTTTAATATAGCAAATAAAAAATAAAATTTGTTTTTGTAAATTTTTGTACCATTCATCAAACCCTGTACAATAGATTTCTTACTATAAGCAATATTTTCAGGATTTCAATCTTTTAACCTAATTTACAAAGAATGTAATATCAACTATAATTAAAATATGTCTTATGTACAACTAGTGTAGCATTATAAACTACTACCCAGCCACAAATCTATTATTTAATATTCAGGAATAAAGATCTTTGTTGACGAACCCCAAACCGACTTCCCCAGTTGTGTTGTATTTTTACACCCAAGAAACAAAACATACCTCGTTCGCATTAAACTGCGAAATTTCTGTCAATTCTACTTCAGCTTTTATGTAAATATTTGCGTAAAACGAGTACATTTCTAATGTTCAGAAATGTTCCAGTTTACATCTGATTAAATTTTGTATTCATTTGTTATTAGTTGGTGATACTGTATTCCGTAAGTAAAAAAATCCTCACATTTTATTTCAGCTCAGCTGTTAACAATATTTTATTATAAACTTTAAGGTCCGACATAGGTAAATATGTATTTAGGTTTGATCACATTTACTAAAGTCCGCCAATATAAAACGGAGATTTTAAATGTCTCCATGACATGACAAACATTTATTCTGCTATTAAAATGTACCAAATTAATATATATATATATATATATATATATATATATATATATATATATATATATATATATATATATATATATATATATATATATATATATATATATATATATATATATGTGTTTTCATTCCGGGTGTACATCCGTTCACTACTGTCGTTCTGAAAAGAACAGTTTTGCTGACGTTTCGCCAAAATCACATTTGGCATTTTCGAAGCTTTCTTTCTCGCGTCCGAATAGAGACTCTCTATTCGGGCGCGAGAAAGAAAGCTTCGAAAATGCCAAATGTGATTTTGGCGAAACGTCAGCAAAACTGTTCTTTTCAGAACGACAGTAGTGAACGGATGTACACCCGGAATGGAAACACATTGTATTTTTCCATCCGTGAAGGAGTAAAAATCAACATATATATATATATATATATATATATATATATATATATATATGATTACTTTTTATTTTCTTGGGTTAGGGTCCTCGTGAATTAAATTAACACATTTCGTTTGACAGAACTCATGTTACAAAGTTTTGACGTTTCGATCAACTTGATGATCTTCATCAGAATACAATTTTTGGTCTATAAAGAAATTTATAAAAATCAGGAGATAGACTAGAAAAACAATTCAATGTCTTACCTCATTAAAACCAAAATCCGAAGATTATGTCAATATAAGACAATACAACATTTTTAAAAATTCTACCCTAAGTTTGTACATATATAAACTAACAAACACGAAAACAACGAAAACCACTACTGACTTATTTTACCATGTTCTGAAAGAGAGAAATTTATATCTATTAAGGGGTTCAACTCAGTTTCTTAATTTATGATTTTAATTTATGTATTACTTAATAAGATTATGATATATTTTACCGAGTTGTTTTGTATCGGTTTTTGCATATCATATATAAAGGAAGGTCCAAGAAAAACAAGTTATTCCTACATATATACGAGCATGGGTGAAAATCTGCTCACGTACAACATCAGTGGAAAGTATGGTCAAGCAGCCGCAACCAAAATTAAATCTTTTTCCAAAACCAACCAAGAGCTGTATAAACAGAAAAACAGAAGAATTTTCCTCCTAAGATGTAAGGACGAAGATCTAAAGCCTACATTTTTAAACATTAAAACTAATCATATTTTATTTAATTGTACCACGTTAAAACAGAAATTTGAGGATTGCGTTTTAAAGCAGTTCCGTTTTAATACTTTAAACATCCTTATCACTGACAGCACAAAAAACATACTACATCTGCAAAACGAAAAGATTAAAATATTAAGAGCCCTAGAACTTCTCGTACCGCGACAGGTACTCGATATTTTCGTGAAAGAAGATGATAAAGTAAGTAAACATTGTTTTTATTCAAATTTGAGAAATACATTTTCTTTAGATACTAGATACTGACATTAATATAACTAGCCAATTTTATGGACTTCTTTAGTATGCCATTCAATCCGTATATTTGTTTTCTTATGTTTAGTAAACCCTAATATAGAGAGCAATGTTATTTGTTTATTAATCATAAAACTTATTTTGTTTAATTTTCTAACAATTATTAACTGTCGCATACGTGATCGTGAAAATATTCGTAATGTTTTATATGATGGTCTCAGAGATGACTTAGAATCATTGGCATATCAAAATAGCCTTATTAGAATTTATTCTTAGTAAAAACAGCAAGACCAATTTGGTCAGCCAATAATTCTAACCTATTTTTAGGTTCTACATATATGACATTAGGAGCACTTTCACGGCCACATATTATCTACAAATAAACCAGCGCGCATCCAAGGAGGGGATGTTTTAATATTGATATTAAAAGTAGTATACCCAACCTATAAGAACAGTCTCACTTTAATAGGCAACAAAGTGCCAAATCATGTCTATAATTTAAAATAAAAAACAATGTTTGATCATGTATTTAGATATTATAATATATACAGGGCGACATTTGGCTGATATGGAAGTGTAGTATCTTTTACCTATATTTTTAAAAATAGTTTTAGTAAATCTAAGAAAAGCCTCACATTAAAAAAACGCAGTACCTAAAAATATTATAACTGTTAATGTCTTGGTTTTCCTGTATAAAATAAAAATAATCCAACTAGAAACGTATTTAAGTAATAGAATTTTTGTTTCCTATTCTCTAATTAGCATAGCAGACTGAGCTTTAAATTACTGCATAATGTTCTTATTAACGTAAAAAATAATGTACAATAATTATTGATTCACCCTAAATTCGTACCAGTTTATCCTTATATCACATTTAATTTTTCTGCAAAATTTAAAGTCATTTGAATACGATTTTTTCACGTTGATTTTTTTAAAAAAAAACTTATTTCCAAGCCAAAAAATGGCTTCTTGAATTCGTACCACAACTTATCAGTTTATCTAGGACAAAAAGTTTGAGAACCCCTGATTTAAAATATAAGTTACTATATATATATATATATATATATATATATATATATATATATATATATATATATATATATATATATATATATATATATATATATATATATATATATATATATATATATATATATATATATATATATATATATATATATATATATATATATATATATATATATATATATATATATATATATATATATATATATATATATAAGAATATTTCCACAAAATTTTATTACAAAAGCCGGATACCCTTTAGCATATTATATTTTTGTAATCTATTTCTTTATTATTGAGCTTTTAAAGTTTTAAGTTTACCTCACATTTATTATCATATTTTCTGTTCTCCAATACGTTTCGATTAAAAAATGTAAATCTTTTTTTATCTTACATTATTTTTATTGCATTTGAACACTTATTTGTAATATTATCAAAATCCTGTATATTGTATTTATACTAATGTATAATACCATGTTACTAAGGCTGAAAATATATACTAAAATATACATTTCTGTGTTTGATTATAGGTTATCAGTAATAAAAAAAATAGAATGAATCATTTTCCAAGTGCAAATAAAACAAATATCCATATTTATAATTTTCTCTTAATGCTTAACCAATTTAAGTAACATCATAATATTTGACTAGCAATATTATAGTCCGAAATATATTCAAATTGATTGATTTCAATGAGGTTATAAGTATTAGAGTAAAATTTTCTTATGCAATTTTGTATTACGCACTTCAACGTCTTAAAATTATATACATTATCATATTTCGATTTTATCATTTATTGGCACAATAAAAGTCATAGACGGCTGCATAAAATTAAAACGGTTTAACAAAACTTTAATTTTTAATGTTCTCTTAGTATTCAAAATATCCAATTTACTTATGGAACCTTTTATGCAACCACAGGAATCAAATATGCTCAAATTTATTCTCATATTAAAAGTACCTAACAATGGCGGCTCGTCAGGGTAGGCCTCTGAGGCCGCGCCTCACCCCCAAAATAAAGGAAAAGAGAATTTTTTTATATAACTTTTTATCTATTACCAATTAGAAATATACTTTTTAACAGTTTTACAACATAATAACATTAAAAAAAAACAAAATATAATCCCATAATAAATATTTTAGAAAATAAATTCTGACCACATCAAAAAACCGACCGTGCAATCCGTGCAAACCCATTCCTAAAGAAAGTGCTCTCGAATGAGGCGAAATAATTTTAGCTTGGAAAGTTTCGACTTCTGACCTATTTATCAACGGCCGGTGCCGGTGCCGGCGAGTCACCTGATTACGACAGAGCGCAGATGCACGCGTTTTCTATTGCATTCTTGAGGCGATAAATCTGTAGCTTGGATATGCTTTTATTGGTTATTTAAATCACATGACTAGCGAAATATTCCAACGGCTTCTTTTTACGTGGTGCGTGCGGCTGAGAAAGAAATAGGAAATAGATTGCGATAATCGCTGATTGAGGGCGTTCTGTCTTTTAAGGTGAATAAATACACGTGAGTAAGTTTTTGTTTTGTTTTGATTTGGTAAGTTGGACCGTTCCATTTTTTGTATTTGCTTTTTGCTTTTGAAATGAATCCTATTCACGACATTATTGCTTCATTAATTGAAACGCCTTTTTTAAGAAGAAGCGAAACTGAAAAGAAACAGATATTAGGTAGCCGTCCGACGCCGAAAATTTTAGCAATATTTAACGATAAGAGGCAAGGTAAAAAATATTCAAGAACTTTTCAAATATCTTGGTACGAAACTTATAGGTGGCTATGCGGAAGTATTTATAAAGAAAGCTTATATTGTTGGCCTTGTATTTTATTAGGTTGCGTCAAAAATAATTGGAGTTCAGGGGGCGGATATTCGGATTTAAAAAATTTTTCACGAGCAGTAAAATCGCATGAAAGTTTAAGAGAGCATATTAAAAATTCGGTAGCACTTACAAGACTGGAGCAAAATAGGGCGACTATTGCGGATGCACTACAAGAAAATGCAAGTCTTAATAAAATTTTTTATAATGAAAATGTTCCAAAAACCGTTTATTATTAAATTATTTAATTGATGTTACTATTACTTTGGGTAAACAGGACTTGGCATTTCGAGGTCATAATGAAACAACAGATTCTTTTAACCGTGGCAATTTTAAGGAAATATTTGCATGCTTAATAAAAAGAAATGCCGAACTTACTGAACATTGTGCTAAATTTAGTAATATTTTTACGGGACAATCTAAGACTATACAAAATGAACTAATTAGTTGCATACATGACTATATTCAAGAATATATAAAAAAAGAAATCAATGACACCGATTGTTGTTTTTTTGGCGTAATTGCGGATGATAGTACTGATATAACAGAAAAATCACAGTGTTCGATAACAGTTAGGTATGTGACCAACGGATCTTTAAAAGAAAGATTTTTAGGATTTTTTGACGTTAGCGATAATAGAACAGCAGAGAGCCTTTTTCATTTAATACAAAACAGCTTAGAGCCTTATGACTTTAAAAATAAATTGGTCGCGCAGTGTTACGATGGGGCTAGTGTTATGGCAGGTGAAATAAAAGGGCTTCAAACAAAAGTTAGATCTATTGCTTCTTTAGCTATGTTTACTCATTGTTGCGCCCACAGATTAAATCTAGTTTTACAACAGGGAACAAAACTGATTACCCAAAGTCGTATATTTTTTGCCACTTTATTAGGAATACCAAATTATTTCCACCAATCACCAAAACGGTCTTTTGTGCTTAATCAGATAGTAGGTAAAAGAATTCCGCGAGCTGTAGAAACGCGATGGTATACACGGTCTAAAATTTTAAACTTAGTGGCTAATGAATGGGACAATTTAATTATAGTATTTGAAACTATTATTAATGACTTAAGTTCTGGAACAGAATCTATTAATGATGCAAAAGGATTTCTAAAGCATTTTAATTATTTCGAATTTTGCCTTTTAACGCATATTTATAAACAAATTTTTAGTTGCACTGATGTACTGTTTCAAATATTACAGTTAAAGCATTTAGATATAAATTACTGCATTTCGCAAATAAACCTTGCCAAGCAACGAATTATTGAATTTAGAAACGAGGACCATTTCAAAGAACATTTCAATATTGCTAAAAAAGCCACTATTCTGCCAACTAACACACGTCGAGGGCAATGTTCTAGCGACTTTGATATTTTTACTAAATATAAAATATTATATTTCGAATTAATAGATTGTATAATTCTTCAATTAGGGACGCGGTTTGAAAATTTAAATAATTTAAATTTCTTTGCTTTAGTCGATTGCACAAAATATTCGGAATATGTTAAATGCTTTCCAGACGACTTATTAAATAATTTATTAAAAAATTATCCAAACATTTTTGACAGAGATAGATTAAAGAATGAGCTTTCTGTATTGTATAGGGATGAACAATTTTCAAATTTAGATGTCGAAAAAAGTCTAGCTTTGTTATTTAAACATTTTAAAGCAATTTTTGCGGAAACATATAAGCTTTTTAATTTAGTTTTAACTATTCCCGCAACAAGTGTATCGACCGAACGAAATTTTTAATGTCTTAAACGGATCAAAACCTACCTAAGAAACACAATGACACAAGAACGGCTTTCGGTTTTAGCAATGATGTCAATAGAGCAGGAATTACTGTCAAAACTTAGTGAAGACCAAAACTTTTACGACCAAATTATAGATAAATTTGCAACCTTAAAAGACAGACGTATAGATTTAATGTACAAAAATTAGTTTTTTTATCTTATTTCATACAACTATTTATTTTAAGTTTTAATAAATTAAATTATGTTTTTATTATCGCCATCACCGCTATATGTTAGTGATATATTTTACTTGTTTTGTTTACTTTTTATTTACTTTTTTTAGAGTTTATTTTTTTAGTTTTTAATGGTTTAGTAGGGCTATTGGCGATGACCTCCATTAAAAAAAAAAGGTCAACGCGTCGCAGAATAATACCTCATGGGTGACGTGGAAATTTATTCACATTTAAACAAAATTAACCTCATGTAGCCTCACCCTTCAATATACTCACGAGCCGCCACTGGTACCTAATACAAAAAAACTCGTCATTTTAATAAGCATTGCTGCATCTGAGCAAAAAATAAGCATCCGCTCGCAATAAATTACCGTAAGAATCTCAAATTAAAGTATATTTTTTTCTAAACTATAGTTTGTAACTACCCATCGTAAATGAATGTTCTTTTTCGCACACGAACATTTCTGTATATTTCTTCTATCTAATATATGATATACCGATTTACCAAAAACAGTTCAATTCAAATATTACACAAAATGCTATTTATTGCATATCTCGTTGTTCTTCAAGAATAATCAATCTAAACATATCAATTTTTAATATGAATGAAAACAATTTAGAATTTTTTTAAGGGCTTATTCTTTCTTTTACTATTTTTTTTAAATTCCGCCTATTTCAAATCGGAATAAATAACTCGTATCTACGCCTCTGATTGTATATGTGAATTCAACCTTATATCGACTCGTAACCAATCAAAATTTGGGGAATATCGTAAATACATCGCGGTGACACACTATCGGCGTTGCCGTTTGTAGTAAAATGTATAAAATTTATGGATATCTGACAAGACACAGATTTCTATGTTTTACATAAATAGGTTTTTTCAAGCCAATAATTATCCGCGTTACAGAGAATCTTAGTATTACCTTATGAGTTCATTTGAAATTTGGAAAAGATATTAGTAACACTTGACCCAGCACCCAACGAGACGAAATACTGAAAATGTCAGTAGAGGTGTCCGGCAACACAAGACGATTGCTTTAAAATAAACAAAAAGTACATTGGACACAAACAATTTGCCTATAATATAGGTTAATGCTAATTCTAGTGGTTCAATATTCGAAGGTTAGATGGATTTTCTTAGCGTTAGGTTAGCCCAGGTTCGTCCATATAACCATCATTAAAGCTATAAACTATAATTAAAGCCATAAAAATCACACCTCAAATAATTGAAAATCAGATCTGAAATACGCGCGCACTGTATAGTGGTGTGATTGGTGGGTGTCGCAGCGGATTAACGGTCCTGTAAGGGACAACTTATGTCTCATTATCGAAGTGATGTTCTAACGCAGCTTTTCATACCCTAATGGTATGTTGCCAGGGACTTAGACAGAAAATTAATTTTGGGGGGGCCAGTTGGGGGCACAAATAATTCTAGAGGGGCCTATATACAGGGTCTGTCATTAGTGTGTCAAAGTGTCAAGTTATACTTACAATTTATGTATTTGCGCTGGATTGACCTATCGGAAAATGATTTTTTTTCGATCAATATTTCGTTTTTTCATTGTTTTTGTTTTTTTGTTTTAAGGTAAATTTCGCTTTCTCCATAAAATTCTAACAATTTTTCCTGCGACAATAAAGCATACTTTCGTTTGTATGTTTGTTTGCAAGTAGCATACTTTCCTAGGAAAGATTTTTTTTACATTAGTGATGGATTCTGTAACAAATAATATGTGCCAGTAAAAAAATTAAAACGAATTTTCTACATTTATTTTAGGGTTTTGAATTAAATAGCAAATTTTATGCAAAAGTAACTTAATTAAACACATTTGAAGAAACATGTTTTTTCACTTTTATTTAATGTACAGTTGTGGAAGTATTACTAAAACTAATAAAAAATAAACATGAATAATATAAACCGTTAACTAAAAAATACAAAAAAAACTTCATAAAATTAAATTTATTCTTCTCTTATTTTCCACGAATATATCTATTACTCTTTGAAGATCTATGTTTTCTACCAATGACTTCTCAATTGATAAAAGAGCCAAATTTGATAGTCTGTCATTTCCGATCCTATTTTTCAAAAATGATTTTATTGTTCTTAAACAAGAGAAAGTCCGCTCACATGAAGCACTAGAGGGTAAGAGTCAGCTTATATTTGGGATTCTTACTAGTAGAGATATTTTGTGTTGTAGTTTGAGTATTTATTTCATTAAAAATATTGTGCGTGTATGAGCGTAGCGTGTAATATATTAAGACAGGCTAATGAGGGGGCCAGTGGTGGGCCACAGGATAGAAAGGGGGGGCCGCGGCCCTCCCAGGCCCCCCTTGTCTACGGCCCTGTATGTTGCATTTTAATGTAGTAGTAGTCTTTAAATTTGAATATAAAAAAAATTGGTAAATTTCCCTTTTTTATCAGGCACGTAATGAATTTTTACTTTTATTATGAATAGTGAAGCGTGAATCAATTTCGTTAGGTACATAGTCATTTAGTAACATATACTAGGCCGTCAACTTGTTTCGCCATACTAGATTTTTATCAAAATATTGGGTAAATAGTTTTTAGGCTATGCTGCGAACTGACAGAGCGACTTACAGACCGACGATATTGATGAAAACACATATTTTTTGGCACCTACGGACGCTAAAAGCGAAAAGAAGATATGTAAAACATGGTGATTTTTTACGATTAAAAATATTTCGTTTGGTCGCCATCTTGAATTACGACAATTTTACCAATTCATCTCTATATTATAATTAATCATTGCATAAAATTTAAAATGAATCTGTTAAATAGCTTCTTCAGGGTGAATTTTTAAATATTTCATTAAGCTGCCGCCTTGGATTCATACTAAAATTTTATCAGTTGATTTTCTAATAATACTTTTTTTTTTGAGGTAAATTGTATAAGTAGTTTTTTAGTAATATTTTTTTAACAGTTGATTGATTTTTACTAAAATGTTACCAGGTCATCCTCATATGATACTTAATTTCTGACGAAAATTTGAAGTCGATCGTATTATTAGTTTTTTTAAGTATCGAGACCGACGGAATTGAGAAAACATGTTTTTCAGCATTTAGGGCCTAGGGACTCTGAAATCTAAAGATCTAAAAAAATCTCGGGGGTGATTTTGTACACGATTACAATATTTCTCTTTACAAGGGAAGAAATAATAATTTTAAACTACAATTTGCAAATACAAGTTTGTATACAATACGCTTACTAGAGTAAGAGAGCTAGCCTCCGATCAGAAGCCGTGAGAGTTCGAGACTTCTTGTCATGGCGGGACTTTTTCACTTTTCCCTACTCGACATTCTTGGTGCGGTACCTTCCCCGGGTGCGTTTAATCATTTGTTTTTACACAAGGGATGATATCGCGCAGGGTAGGCTAAGTTATTAGTCACACCCATGACATTACGTTGTGATTAAAATTTCCTGTTTGTGTTATTTTTATCTAGTATCAATTGAAAATAGTAAAAATGACGTGTGCATTGTATGGCTAAGAGGTTGATAATCAACAGAAAGACTTTAATGAAGGCGTCAAATCCTTAGTTTTCGTAAAGATAAAACGATTTAGTTTGCGTGAAACCATTTGTGTCGGCGTGTTCAAGATTTCGAGATCATCCATGGTCAAATTTTTTTTAACACTTTAGTTAAATCGATTATGCGCGAAATCTTAAACATGTGTTGCTTGTATATTTACTAAAAAAGAAAATTATTCCTTTAAAAAGTTTACCGAGACATAGGCAAGTCGCAAAAAAAATGTTCGAAATAAGTTCATCAGATTGTGTGGAGAAAACCATACTACATTTTTTTTATCTCGAGTGTATTCAGGCATGCATGCAGGGGAGGATCAGAGGGTCATGAAACTCTTAAAAATATTTTGGTATAGGCATGCTTCTTATAATTTTTTTACAGTTGGTACCCTCTCTCTCCACGAACTGAATTTCTGGCTACTTTTAATTACTTTATTAACTTCCCGGCTTTTAAAAAGTGATTAACCACCTGCCTTGTCCATATTGTAAATATGCATACCTTCCCCATCTTTCAACTTACACCAAAAATCAATTTAAACCCCAAGTAGCAAGATAATGTTATTGTTACGTTGGTTTTTTGGGTCTGTAACGTTAATGACCTATGATTCTACGTTATTTAAACGTTACAGGTAACTAACGTTTGCGCACTTCAACGTTGATGTGACATCAATTTTTAAACCTTCGAAATTGTGCGAAAGAAATAACTTTATATCTACGTTTTTGACGTCAACTTATATTTGAAATTTTTTTTTGCTCAAATTCACTATTATACGGATTCTCACGCACGTGGGTGTCAAGAAAAGAAAACTCTTTCTTCTTCAATGCGTACTTATTATAATAATTGTATGTACTTCAATTAACGGAATGGTTTACCAATGTTCGTGACAAGTGACAAAGTGAACAATATTGTGACGTACTCCGGTACTTCGGAGATCTTCGGTAAACATCGGTCGGTCGGTTATAGTACTTAAAGTATCCATCGGCTGAATCTCGGGCGCCACCCTTTGGATTTCTGTGGTAAAGGGCCCACAAACGCACACAGGTAGCTTTTATACAGTGGAGAAAGTTAACCAGAGGCCAATGCGCAAGACAGAGACAATACAACTAAAGGTAGACGGGATAGAAAAGGAAATAAAACACCAATGTAGAAAACAAAGAAATTATCCTATTGCCTGTTTATATCATACAACATAAATAGCCTAAGGAAATCATATGTAAAACCCTAATGAGAAAGAGAATGTATGTCTCAGAGAAAGAAAGATGGATATACTATGTTATCGCGAGCGCTCCAGTCACGTGTTTTAGTGTTAGCGACGGTCGAGACGGAATCAGGATCGTTTGAAGCGGGCCAAGAACGGTAAATGAGGAGCCAACGTTGGTTACCGCTCATTAGAGCGCGTGCGCGGGTCGGTTAACCTGGTGCGGGTTATTTGCATTGCGATACCTTACCAGATGACTCATCAAGGGCGATCAGCATAGGAAATCTCTCACTTGCTCGTTTGTGCACTTATGAATGACGTGGGTGTGTGTAAGAGAGAGACAGGGAGGGCAGACTAGCTCAGACCTCGGACCCAGTGACTGGCCTGAAGGATGGGATCTATGTGTGTAAGAGAAAGACAGGTGGACCAGACTAATTCAGAACTAAACCAGTAACTAGCCTGAAGGATGGGATATATGTGTAAGAGTGAGACAGCCTATATTTGTGTGTGTGTGTGTGTGTGTAAGAGACAGGTGGGACAGACCAGCCCAGAACTCGGACCCCGTGACTGGCCTGCAGGATGGGATCTATGTGTGTAAGAGAGAGACAGGTGGGACCAGACTAGTTTAGAACTAAACCAGTAACTAGCCTGAAGGATGGGATATATGGGTAAGAGTGAGATAGCCTATATGTGCGTGTAAGAGAGAGACAGGTGGGGCCAGACTAGTTCAGAACTAAACCAGTAACTAGCCTGAAGGATGGGATAGATGGGTAAGAGTGAGATAGCCTATATGTGTGTGTGTAAGGCAGAGACACCTATACCACACCACACACATATACCACCCGATACTACCTTTACTATACCTACATACATCCTGGCGGCATGGTAATGCGTCACGAAGGCTGCGGGCGTCGGTGAGGGGAGACGGCGCTGGCTACTTACTCCATCAGGTCCCAGTAGTGGTGGCTTACCTTCCTGCTGCTGCCGTGGAGCCTGATCGTCGACTGGAGGCTTCGAGTCGGTGGAACTCCAGCGACTGGCGAATTTACGGTGCGAACGCACTTTTAAATGATTTGTGAACCACTCCAAATGTTCGCGCCGGTCAGAGATAGTGGTCGCGCTGCTTAATTCGGCCGTGACGCGACATGATTATTGCCTGATGATTTGCTATCTTGATTAGCGCGGTATTTTATATTATTCTCGAGGAAATGCCCGCGGTTTTCCGCACGTTGCGCAACGTTACTTTTAGAAATAACGGGCGTATTTTTCTGAGTATTTTCCTGAAAGAAGCGAAGCGTACGATGCATACATTCAAGAAAATTAGTAACTTCGTTACAATAAAAATTATTATGTTGGATGCACATGATCACAATAAACCAGTCAGGGTTCGTAGTGGCTGTCATGAACCTCGTACAAGTCGTACATCACACGAGTTTATCCTTCTTCCGGGTTCGTCGAAAAGAGGTTGTGTTGTGACTGAGATTTATAGAATACCTCTATTAAATTTATTTGTTACTTTATCTTTTTCTGTAATATATTTTTTTCCATAATAGCTCAGTCACTTTTATTTATTTTACTGTACCTACCTTGCAGGTACAAACCCTATCAAATATATTAATCTAAAAATTAAGTAGTCGGGTTAAGTTGTGAATCCGGTATCTTAAAAACGTCAAATTATAGTGTTAGCAGTAAAATATAAAAATAAATGAAGTTTATTGGTTAAAATTAAGGACTAAAACAAAACTAAACTTGTTCTTATTACTGTTACAGAAAAATAAAAGGATAAAGAAAATATCATGATACATGAACCCATCACAACTTTTATCCCATACTTATTATTTATTGATTAATAAAATTGTACAGCGAGGTGCTTCGTCTCCTATCGTTAGTGGGGCAGCGTAGCTATAAATATTGATATCTATCCTGTGCATTTTAGAGTATTCAACCAATACCTACTAAACAGCGAGGCTTACGCGTGATGTCATCAAATTTAGGCCTATGTTATTTCAATGCCTTCATTAGAAGGTAAGGGTTATTTACAGGGACATATTTAAATGACCATTTTTTTTAACTTCAGCAAATAAACATCAATTTATAGGGTTTATTTTATGAGTTTTTGAATCTGTCAAATTTATTCGGTTTCGCTATAGAACTAAAATGCCACTCTTAAGCGGTTACTCGTTTTTTTTGTTACACCACGAGGAATGCATTTACGCACGAACTATTATGCACAAGGCACTCCAGAACAGTGTGGGACTCGGTAAAGCCCCTACCCACTAAACTCCTCTGTGTTCTTACCAGACAACGTTTGCCCGGATCTACCGCAAAATTTCAAACAGATGTCGGTATGATTTTTTGCTTACTAATTGTCCTATTTTAGCCATTAGTAAATTGTCAAAGCCAAGTTATTTGTCAAAATCGGGAAAGGCTTCAAGTCCCGGTAAGCAGTATAGGCCTGTGGTGAGTCCATATGATTAAGAATATAATAGGTTATTATTTTATATTGTCAAAATCTGGTACGGTTTCAAGTTTGGGTAAGTAATATATGCCTGTGGCGAGCCCTTATGATCAAAAATACAATAGCTTATTATTTTAACTTGTCAAAATCGTGTATGGTTTCAAGCTTGGGTAAGTGGTATATGCCTGTGCTGTGGTGAGTCTATATGATCAAGAATATAATAGGTTGCTATTTGCTAAATTCTGAAAAAGATTGTATTGGTGATACTTCCTAACAATACAAAAATGCAAAACTTGTGCTAGGTTATAATTGTATAACTATCTATTTATTAAAAATCTGTCGTTTCCTTTTTTTGTTTTTATTTAATAAATTATGATTATGTTTAGAGCAATAATTATTAAGAAATGTATTTGAAATGCTACTAAAAAATATTTTAGACACATTAATTTTTAGGTGGCTTTTACGACTTTCAAAAGGAGTTAAAAGTGTATTTTTATTAAAATAACTTAAAAACAACTCACAAAGAAAAGATTTTTTGTTATAAATATCCAAAAATGTGTCTTCAAATTCGTCAATTAGCTTTTTAAATATAATATATGCGGTTGAAACTACTCTCTACCTAAGGAATAATTAAATTATAAGAATCCTCTACAACACAAGGTTCATTGAGAGTTAAGGTTTCTTTGCAAAAAGTACAACTAATTTTTTTAAAAACAATATAGCAGCAATATCCGCTTAAATAGGTTATTACTGGGAGTTCTGATTGTATAGCTTCGGTATCAGACTGTGTTAACTATGATTTTAGATAATAAATTATTAACATGTTCAGAATTTAAATTGGTGTCTAATGACTGTGTTTCACATTCAGGAGGTTCGAAGAACTGATTTATATTAATGTGCCCATAATGTCTAGATTTTAGAGATAACATAGACTGAATTCTAAGTCTTTTTTCTGATTCATATAGCTGTCGAACTGAGATATGATAATGACCACCAGCTAATTGTCTATATTTTCCAAAACGTGCATCCAATGGATCTGAAATTTGCCCAGTAATACATAATTCATATTAAGCTCGATCAGTTAAACAGTATTCAGTAACTTCAAGAAGCCCATGAATGGTATGGTTTAATGCAGTGTGGGTTTGCCGAGTCAGTGTATTTGTAAAATTAGTTGGATTCCAAGTATCTAGCCAATTTTGCATTTTTAGCAAAAAATAAAATTTAGGATCATCATTGGGGGCTGTTAGTATTTGTTTGGTAAAAGGTTCCTGATATTTATCTAACAAATGTTTTCCCTTAAGGGGAGTTTTTACGTTCACAATTTTCCACCATGTCAATATAATACTAATAAAGTCTGCGGTATCTTGTGAATGTGACAAATTTTTAACAAAACCTTTTAGTGCCTCTATAATAAAAGGATTAAAGATTTTAAGAACTAATTTTACATTTTGTCTTTCAAGAGATGATGGAAATAGAGCCTTTAAACTAAGTAAATAACCATGCTTCAATAGTTTGTCTTGTTCTAGTTCGTATAGGTTTTTGATCACAGAAAAGGAAGCACATTTTTTTTGGCCTGTCTCAAAATCGGGATAAGAAAATGTTTGGTCAGGTTTTGAAGTAAGCCAGTTGTTAAAGATACATTTCAGTAAATGAACAGTGTCAAAAAGGTAAAATAAGGGTCTTACCGGGTCAATAGGATATGGGAATACTATACTGAGTTGATTAAGGGGTGAAAAATTACTCATTGCTTTACTGTTTACTGCATTATTGTCACTAACTGTACATAATACTATGTACCCAATTTCTTCTAAATTTTCTATAATGGTCTTGATAAAAGTATATAATATTATGAATTAAGGTTAGATACAGGAGATATATGAATGACTTCTGTAAGGCTTGAGCAAGGACTAGTGATCATAAATGCTACTGCAGATGATGCTAAGGTATCTTTATTGTGTACTGATGTTCCTACGGTATTGCCTGCCTTGTAATACGATGTGAATTTCATCAAAAAGTAATGTAACATATTTTTCTTTATCTATTAAATATTGAAAAATGTTACGACCATAGGTTAAAAAAAATTCTTTCATCGATATGAGGATCTGTTAAAAATCTATTACAAATAGATTTTACTGTGTTAGGATGAGGTAAGATAATAGGAGCATGACTTCGCCAATATTTATAGCAATGAGGGCTTATTGTAAACAAAATTGAACATAACACAATGGTGCTTGGTGAATATCGATACCTTTATTTTGAAGTACTTAACAAAGTTAACTGTCCTGATGGAAATTTTAGATTTTAATTTTGAGTTCGTCAGAACCTTTTTGGGTTTAAAAGAATATCAGTCACAAATTTAAAAATTTTTCTCATATTGTCTTGTCACAGTCAACTTTATCTGAATTGGGAGTTTCTGTGGGAGTTTCACTAGTACTGGGGAGTTGACTTGACTCGGTATGGTGTAAATCACGAGTTTCACTAGGATCAGAAATGTCGCTATCAAGATTTATGGGTATTGACATCATCATATTGTCAATTGTGTCAATTAAACTTTCTATTTAATCCAAACTGCTAGATAAAAATGGTGATTTTAAATTTGTTATTGAAACACAGATTGACCAGATAAAAGTGTTTCTAATTTTAAATCGCTATTTATCACAATTGCCCAAGTTATTAGTGGACCAGGAGTATATTCAAGTTTAAATAAAGTTATTTTATCTGCATCCTTTACCGAAAGACAACCTTTCCTTAAATTAAAATTTAGAAATACTTTTAAAAACTCTTCAAAACTTTGAGAACATGTAGCCTCTCTATGTGAATTAAACTCTTCTTTACTTACTGCTCTATGGCTTGCAAAAGATGTAGTTCATCAAGATTCTTATTTTTTCATCTTTACTTTTGCGGTCAAGAACGTTTTTTGACCAATAAATTGGAGCAATTTGAGAAAACAGTTGGTACAGAATTTTCTTTTAATCGGGGTTTTTTTAAATGTACTGAAATAATTTTACCTGTTCTCGGATCCTGTTCTGAAATATCCCAAATTATACTACCTATCGAAATATTATAAATAATCGAAAACCAAATTAGACTATACATAAACAAACAGCGACTCCCAAAAAAGATAAATTAGTTTTGTTATTATAGGGGGTGACTCTTCCGAATCCACGCTTCCGGGAATAGTGTGTGAAAACAAAATCAAAATTTGTTTTAATGACCTAAGCAAAAAAAACTTAAACAAAGGTAAATAAATCAAAACATATTAACAGAGATTAACTAAGTTATCGTTGGACTAATTTTAAATTTGTTTCGCCTTTGGGACCATTTAACAAAGACAAAAATCTGAGGACACGCTAAAATTAGGTCGAATTTGTAGCTCAGCTTTCACAAGGTCCAAAGACATTCGATTTCTCTCTTTTATCCACAAATTATTCATAAGGCTAAATATTCTCTCACAGAAATGATTGCTAATTGGAATCGATAGAACAAATGACACAATTTTGTTTAAGTTTATAAAGTCTTGATTTGATTTTTACCCATTCTAAAAAAATGCGACCAAATTTGATTATTTGGTACGTTTTTGGATACCTCACTATTTTCAAAGTATTCTTTCAATTTTTCATTCCTTAAAGCAGAAGAACTAAATTCAATGTAGATCAGTTCGAGAGTTGGCAGGGGCGTGTGTACATTGAATATCACTATAAGTAATTAAATTTAACCTTGGATGGCAAAAGTATTAAGTTTGCAGACAGTTGTAAATATTAGATAATCTTGGATTGTAAACTTCGTTTTAGGGAACATATAACTACATTGTTAGGAAGAGTGAATTCCGAAAACTTATATTTCCGCACCGGCAAAGCTTAAACCAAGACACTAAAAAGCACTTGTGCAAGTCTTTAGTGCCCTCCGAGCGGCCTTCTTTTAATATACGGTATACGATGACATAATCCCATATCTCATATATTATAAGACGCAGGCCGGCTTAATATGTCAAACCACCGTACTCCATTCTGCGAGCTTTTTCTTGAAAATCCTTAAACTGAAGAAACCTCCTTATTTGCTTAATAAGGTGTTGTTTCGAACCGATATCCACAAAGTTAACTTGCCATTCCATAGCAATCTACATAGGAGAGAAATATTTAAACGGTCTTTTTCTTATATTTCCACCTGCTATAGAATCATGAACGGTGATTTTACTTTGTCGTTATGCGTCTTCAAGAAAAGGTAGAAAAGAACTTTGCTGGCAAAGTAAGTAAAAGTAATTCTGTAAGACTACCACTCTTACACCTATACACACTTGCCTCACTCACAAAAACGTCAATATTTTTACCTAGATTTTTTTACTTATTGTTTCTTATTGATGTTTTATATTATGTAATATGTCATTTTTGTTATTGACTTAATATACCAATTTTGATAATTAGTTAACTAGACAATTTTTTATATTTTTATTTTGTTAATTGATCTACGATTAAGTATTTGCACCTGGCATTTGAGGAAGGAATCTGCACTTGTTACATATTAAGCTGCCCTTTATTTGCCCGTAATTGTAAGAATTATTGTCATGTATACATTATTGTAACTTTTTATTTTGTTCTCTTTTGGGTAAATAATAAATGCTTTAGTATTATTACAATATTTTTTGTATTATTATTATATTATTTAAAAATGTAGACAAGATAAAATGACTATGATGCAGTCCTGGTATTTATATTCTTATTTATACTACAAAATTGTTCCAAAATAATGGCAAATTATTAAAGCGAGTCCATATAAAAAGTAAGTAGTCTAGTATATAACTAGTAACAATAAATCAAACTATTTTAATCTCTATTACACTGCAGCAAAAAAAGATTATATACAAACCAATAATAGGTATATTACCAGTAATATATGCTAACTTCTAGCAAGATGTAATTGGTTTCTTGAATCCACTACACTAGACCATTATTATACTGGGAAATTTGTTCTACGCATTGGTTTCACGTTGCCTTCTAGGCAGTTGTGTCGTGCATGTGCTGAATAAGAAGCCTTATTACTGTTCGCAGCCGACCCCAAGTCTACAGAGTCGTTATTTTATTATCCCAACGAGTAAAGGCACTTTGGGAAGGTACCGGACCAGGCATATCGAGTACTCTTTATTATATTTAAAAGTGCCGGTTACACCAAGTCTCGAACCCGCGCCTTTCGGGTGAAAGGCCAGTTCTCTTACCACTGAACGACCGAGGTGTTACTTTACTATCACAAACATAATAGTAGTAATATTTAAACCTTTAAAGTAATGTGGCAGCTAGGTATAGATAAATAATGACAAAGACAGGAGCCAGGACTTAAAATTAAGCAAAATATTGTCTAAAACACTTGTTTAAAATTAGTATTCTGATAAATATGGACCCATAAATAAATTCAGTAAAAAAAAATAAAATTAAACTCGTATCTTATACACGCCATTTAAATTGTAGAAAAAAGTCCGTGACGTCATCCGAGAACCAAATGAATCTAAACCGTTTAGATATCATACCTTGTGAAATTCTACCATACTTGTCCATAGAAGTAGAGTAATAATGCATACTTTGGACCACCTCACATCTTACGTCCCTACCCCCCTCACCATGTGACGTCATTTGAGCTTGAGGGGCCCCGCCTACTTGACCTTAGGTCCATTTGACCTTGAGTTTTTGAAAGTCAACACCCCCTCCTCTTACGTCCTTGCCCCTCGCCTTGTGACGTCATTTGACCTTATGCCCACTTGACCTTGGATTCATTTGACCTTAAAAAATTGAAGGTCAAGTTGATGCCTCGCCCAATTGAGTCCATTTGACTTTGATATTTTGAAGATCAAATTGTTTGACATTGAAATGACCTTAAGGATGGTTTGAAGGTCAAATTAAGTGGTATGAATAATACCTCAGAAACTCAGAGTATGTACTTATGAGCATGAGCATAAATTTGTAGTTTATGCTCCAGTTTATATGAATAAAAATGTTTCGATATTAGGAGTACCTATTCCTAGTACATAAGAGTAGATACTCGTCATTTTATTTTTTAACTTGTCTGAGCTTGTTCGAACAACAATAACGTTCCGCTTAATGCGTAATTCGCACTTTAAAATTATACTCGTAGCAATTAGGGTGTATTTCTTGGTGCAATGAGAGAAAGTAGTGAAGATGAAAGTACTAAAACATGTGAATTCTAAATGGGATTTGTAAATATGTTACGTGATTTTCCCGTACGTTTGTCCAAGTCACAAACACCATCTGTCCGGCTATCAAAATCTAACAAATAACGACAAGTCAAATATACAAGAAAATTAACAATATGAAATCCAGACTCAAGAAAAAGACTGGTATTAATAGAACTGGATATAAAAAGATTGTCTTGCAGGATTGGGAAAACATTTTGTCAGAAATTATGGAAGGCGACACAAATCCAATTCTTACAAAAGTTCCAGGTAAAGTATCTTTATAAATAATAATAATACAAAATTTGTACTCTATTTATTAAAGTAATGCATGGTGCTATTTTTTAATCAATCGTTTACATCACAAGATAGTTGTAGGAAAGAGGTGGGATATTTCTTTAAGTTTAGAAGGTAAAAAAGAAAAATATCTGACCCATCAGTTAAGCATAGTAATATATATTTTGAAATAATTTAGATGTTTTTGTCAAAGGTTAGCCTAAGAAAATAGTTATTTATGCGTAACAAGTGTGAAAAGTTAGACTTTACGCCTGCCTGTGACTCGTGACTGGGGTGACAGTTGCTTTGTACAAATAGTAATTTGTGTACGAATTTAAGGAGGTAAAACAATGCTTTGCCGGGCCGAAGAAGGATATTTTGAGGCCCGGCAAACCATTTACCCCTATAGATCATACAAAATTTGTACATTACTGTTATTTTATTTTAAAATTAATAATAAAATAAAAAAAAATTTGTTATTTAAGAATTGCGACAACTGTCACTAACGACTTCTTCATTTTTTAACATCGCCTATAAAAATCTAAGATAGGATTATGCAATCCGTTTGTTGTATCTTCTGTTGTGTGTCAAGGATGGAAAACTGTAATTTTTTAAATGTAAATATTTCAGAAAAGGAGATAGATAGACCTAGGGTGTGGTATACCAAATATAGCGAGAATTCCCGATAGAACCCAAATATAACCTAATATATGAGATGTTCCATTTAAAAAACCGAAGTAATATTCATTTTAATGAAAAACCGATGCTCAGATGTTTTTGCTACTATGTTTATTTAAAAATTCAGAAAATGTCATAAAAGTTTTGCATTTAACATTTTTTGAATAATACAAAAGTTATAGTGTGTGTCACTTTTGTTTGGATATCTCTGTACATATTTTATTTATGTTTAACTCAAAACAAGGTCCTACTAAAAATTATCTCTACATAAATATCTTTACGAGTACTAGTCACAATATATTGGTCAAAATTACCTATTTCACCTATTTATCATGAAATAAAAAATATTTTTCTGCTAAATTTAATCTTATTGCTTGCGCCTTATTGATATTTTATTTTAAATTTTAGGAGCATTGTCTGTTGGAACACAAGAATCAGATACAAAAAGCAGTCAAGATACAATCCCCAGGTAATTGACTTCTGCTTCTGAAACGTGTACAGCAAATGATACTGCCAATGAAGTACATGTACAGTTGGCGACAGATAAATCCGTACGGCTGAATTGCTTCATTGTAAATTGTACTTCGTCTTCCTTTATTTACCTGAATTACCTTTCGCATTTGACAGTTATAACAGCATATCATGACATGATTAATTATTGACGTTTATTGATTTTTGATATCAGTCTTGCTTTGTCTAGGGTAAAATAATAGCACAAAATATGCCACGTTAAAGTATTGCTACAAAAATAATTACACTAATAGTATAAGGCTGGTGTCCAATTATTTTGGTATAGCAAAGATCACTGTTCAGGCAATCATATAAATCGTGAAGGAAGTGACGTCAGTAACATGCCTTGGAAAGACCGGCGAAAGACAAAATCTATTTGAAACGGCTGTTTCGACGTGTATATAAAGTCCAGTGATAAAATTTTGCCGCAATGCAGATTTGGTGATGGTTTTTGACGAAACTATTTCAATCTACTTGTAATTGGTAAATTCCCGTCTACCGACCTCCAAATTCTCGGTACGATACAAATTACATTCAAAAAAGCAAATTAACGGACGTTTTTCAGACAGTGTTTCCCCAAAAGTTGAAATTGTAAGCTAATTTTGGTATTAGTGAATTTAATATATGTCTTTGAATGTACCCTAATATAGAATAAATCCTTCAGTTACGTAAAAAAACTTTAATATACCTTTGAAACCACTCAATCCGTATGGTGGTAACCTAGGTTATACTCAGTTGAGACCGTACGGATTTATCTGACGACAACTGTACCTACAAAAAAGGAACATAATAAAATTAGTCCTCTCCAAAAATACGAAACAAACGTTACTAAACAACTTTCAAATAATGAATTGCAAAGGCTGGTTTTGTTAAAACAATTGAGGGTTTTGGAAATGAAGGAGGAAAAACTTAAGAGAGAGAGCTAAATCAAAATGATAATGATCAATCGACTTCGAACAATAATAGTGACATTATTCACAATGAAGGAGGACAATCATTTTTCAAATTATAATAATTCAGTACTTTTTTGATTTTTGCAATGTGTGACAGAAAAAACAGTTTGTAATGATAAAAATGATAAATATGTTATTTTTTTTCTAATTTAGAGGTTTAAAGTGACACTTCCAAACTGATTTGACGTTATCAAATGTTTTACTTTACGTAACCAGTTGCGAAAAGTAAAATATATATATAAAAAGTGGTGATGTTACAAAAAATACAGGAGTAAAATTTGTGATAAATTTAATGCTCAAGTACTTGAACTACTTCTTTATTGTTATTATATTCCTTATATACATTGTAAACATTTAATTATTCAATTTTAATATATTATCAAATTTATATAAGGTAAAAAGCAGATTGTGCCGCTTTGTCAATATCTTCCGGTTAATAAGTCGCGAGTCTCTATGAATTAGTTCAAGGAAACTAATAATTATTATCCTTTTACTTTATAAAATTTAAATAATTTGTATGTATAATAATAATTATTATTATTAATTTTTTACTTTTTCGAAAATAAAAGTCACGAAACAATAACGAAGTAACAAATAAATATCTGCCAGCTGGCTTCAAGGCTTACAAATAATAATAGAGGAGAGACTTTTTTTATATTTTTAACTTAAATTAAATAGGATCACATATCTAGATTACAAAAAATATTGTGTGACACACGTTGGGAAATACGGAAATACTATTTTTCGTAACTCGCTTTATTTTGCGGCAGTCGCTTCGCAGAAATCAACTCGTTACGAAAAATAGTATTTTTCCAACTGATTGCAGAAATTACTATTATATTCCGACTTTTACTTACCTTAAAGTAAAGCAAAAATGATTTCTGCCAAAGCAGCTCGCCTACATTTCCCGCTCTGTCTAATATTATTGTCAACCTCCTCTTGTACCAGATACGGAACTGGAATAACTTGTAACGGGGGCTCTATGAACTTGAGCTCATCTTTTAAATATTTTGCTACTTTGTCTAATATAAAACAAATGCATTTTGGAACTTTTTCTATGAAAACCCGAACTTTATATTGCAGGAAATCGTTGTTTTAGTTGACCAAAACATCTTTCAATTATTACACGCTTCTTTGTAAATAAATTATTGAAAGCGTGTTCTTGTGGTGTATTGGGGCTTCTAAAAGGCACCATCAGCCACGGTGCTATGCCATATTCTTCATCTCCTAAAAGTAATGCGTTTGACGTTGAAAGTTATTTCTTGCAATGTTGCAAATTTCCGAGTTGCTACACTCCGAAGAGCATGAACAATTTTTTATTCATACCAAAAGTGAGAATTTACTCACAACAAATAGTACATAAGAGTACTTACTCAGGCAGAGTATCTGCTTCTGGTTTTTATTCATATCACTTGGAGTATTTGCTCCAAATTATTAAGTATAAACTACATGCTCATTTTTATTCATATGACCCATTGTCTGACTTTGAAATGACCCTGAGATTTTTTTGGTGGGGGGTGTTATACGAAATAAGCTTGATAATTTCTTGAATGTCAAATTGTTAGACCTTGAGATGTATCTGGTTGGTGGGGGGTGCATTTTATACAAATTTGGGTGCGGTGTGTATTCAGTATCGTGTAACTACTTGTGTTAACAAGTTCTGTTTTCTAATATAATCATGAGATATATCTGTGAAGATTGTGGTACATCATTTTGGCTCCTCAAACAAAGTTATTATTAAAACAAACCCGGGAATTGGCTAGAAATAAGGGTTTTAAATTTGTATGGATTCAGAATGGCAGTGTGCTTAATAGAAAGGGCGAAAATACCAAAAGAATACGTATTTCTAAAGTTGAGGAACTTAAAGCATTATAGGTAATTTCATTCCTTTAATATATAAAGATGAATGTTTTCTTTGTTCTTAATAGTATACCAGAATACCCGGGGTCTGAGAACAAAATTAAATAAATTTAAACAAAATATCTATGCAAATAACCCTGATATAGTGTGTGGTACAGAATCCTGGCTGAAAAGCTCAATTTTTGATCATGCCTTGGCTGATTTAAGTATATTTAGTATTTTTCGACGATATCGTGAATCTATCATTGGTGCTAAATCTGAGGGTAGCGCAGTTTTTGTCGCAGTGAAAAGTGGCTATGGTGCGATCCTAGTTCAAGAATATTAAAGCGATGCTGAGGACTTATAATCTGGGTGGTAATAATATTGTATTTGTCTGCTGTGTTTACCTACCTCCAAATAATGCTGCTGCTTATGTAAGCTTTTTAACCAAATTGAGTAGTTTACCAATACAAGAAAATTACATAATACTGATTTGTGGTGATTTTTTAACGTCCTCTCTGCGCAATGGGTGCAAGTTGATAATAATCAGTATTTTGAACCTTTTAATATTGAATCTAAATACTCTTCGTTATTTAACACTCTGTCTTGCTATAATATGCTTAGATTTAATAGTGTTTTTAATAACAATAATAAATTGCTCGATTTAATTTTGT
Source organism: Kuschelorhynchus macadamiae (assembly GCA_030620095.1). Classification (NCBI taxonomy): domain Eukaryota; kingdom Metazoa; phylum Arthropoda; class Insecta; order Coleoptera; family Curculionidae; genus Kuschelorhynchus; species Kuschelorhynchus macadamiae. The sequence continues at coordinate 84,821 of JAUTXW010002137.1, read as the reverse complement.
GTAATAAGCATAGAATTCTAGAGATCAGTTACTGTTCATGTCCTCTTGTGGAGGAGGATGTACATTACCCATGTATATAATTTCTTTTCAATGTAGAATTGCATAAACCTTTGGAATGTAATAGTAATAGATATTTTAATTTTAAACGAGCGAATTACGAATTAATAAATCAGGAGATCATGAATTTTGACCGGATCTTGTCTTTTAATGACAAATCTGTTAATGGTTGCTTGGATATTTTTTACAACAAAATGGAATCTCTTTTAAGAAAATATGTACCAATGTATTCAAAAATTAAATATTTTTTATTCCCAGGCTACAAAAGAGCTGCGAAGGAAAAAAATAAAATTCATAAAAAGTGGCGTAAAATCGAAATTGTTAATGATTATAATTTATTTAAAACGTTAAGACCAATGTACAAAACCTTAATTAAAATCGACTTTAATAAATATACCAGGTCACTAAAGGATGATTTAATTAATAATTCAAAAAGATTTTGGAACTATGCTTCTTCTAAAAAACAGTTTGTTAGTAAGATACCCAGCGAGACGCATTGGGGTGACAAGTATGTTAGAGGTCGCTCCGATATAGCTGATTTATTCGGGACATACTTTGAGAGTGTTTTCGTGCCTGAGTGGTATCAATTTAATCAAATCCCTAATAATTTAAATAATTTAAATTTGCAAACTGTTGGCTTAACAGAAAATAAAGTTTTAGAGGCATTGCATGCACTTGACTCTAAAAAAGGCGCTAGTCTAGATAAGTTGCCCGAAATTTTTATTAAAACATGTTCTAATTCTTTATGTATACCTTTAACAATGCTTTTCAACTACTCTATGCCGATTTTAAAGTCAAAAGAGCGACTATATAGCGAAACTATCGGCCTATAAGCAAGATCTCAGTCATACTAAAACTCTTGGAGAAAATTATTTATGAGTATATTTTTATTCTTGTAAAAAACGTAATAATTTCGAAACAACATGGCTTTATTCGTGGTCGTTCTCTGGAGACAAATTTGTGAATACTAACATGGTAACAACGAATTCAGGTGGATGCCGTGTACACCGACTTTTGAAAGACATTTGACAAGATAAGTCACAATACTTTGTTGGGTTGTTTGGCTGAAGTCGGTGTGGGTAGAAGTCTTCTCAGATGGGTTGAATCGTATATGAAGAATCGAACGCAGTTTGTTTCTCTTCAGGGTTTTCTGTCACAACCATTTTTAGCCACATCCGGTGTTCCCCAACGGTCACATTTAGGTCCTTTACTCTTTATTATTTATATAAACAAAATTACTTGCTGGTTCAAGTATTGCAATTTTCTACTTTGTGCAGATGACCTTAAAGTTTACTTTCTTATTACCTCTCCTGAAGATTGTGATAAGCTCCAGAGTGATCTGGATCGGTTAGGGAAATCTTGCGATAATAATAGTCTTTTTCTGAATATATAAAAATGTACAACAATTACGTTCTCACGAAATCACAACCAAATAGCCCTACCATTTAAAAAATACCCTATTAAACAAAGTCAATACTACCAAAGATCTAGGTGTCATATTTGACTCTAAACTAGTTTTCGACTTGCATGTCGAATCGGTCGCTAATTCTGCTGCAAAAATGTTAGGCTACGTCATACGAAAATGTAGACGCTTCAATAACGTTAAATCCGTCATGTGTTCGTTTAACTCCTTTGTGTTGACCAGGGGCGTGCAGTCCATGGAAGCAAGGGAAGCAGTGCTTCCCCAAAAAAAATTACAAAACATTTTCTAAAATGTAATTTTTGAAATAGCAAACCATTAATTTAGTTAATATTAAAAATGCTAAAATATTATCTTAATTATCAAGCCCATAATAAATGCGGCGTTGACTCCGACCGAGCCACAATAGAAATCGAATAGAATCTATGCGGGCCGTTAGCTTCTCTGCAGCCAAGTCCTGTATGCTTGATTACCTGTGAATCGAGCCAGAGGTTATTGAACTTTCCACCGGCTGTTTGCAATTTTTGCATTTCAGTCGCGTGCTTTAAGTGGGGGCGGAAGCTATCGTTGGAGTAGGTTCTTTGTTTGAACGGCTATCCGTGTGTTGAGTGATATGTACGTCGCGTCGTGCATGGTGCGATATGGAAGACAGTAATACGGACGTGGATATGCAAATACCGTCAACTTCGGCTGTCGGTAATAACGTTGAAAATGTTGGAGAAATTAGTAAGAAGAGTGTGTGTGAATGTGTGGTTTGTGTCTTAATAATAAAGGGATTTTCAACATTAAACTTCGCTGATAAGCTTCAAATAATTTCCAAAGGAAGGGCAAAACCGCCTATGAAAAATTTAACCACAACAATGAAAAACTGTATTAGACATTTTTATCCGGAAAAACAATACGAACAATTTCAATGGCTAACAGGGTGTGAAAATATAAGTAAATTATTTTGTTGGCCATGTTTACTTTTTGAAAATGAAAAAGGGCTCTGGAATAAAACTGGTTTTTCCGATTTAAACAATTTCCATAAAGCTGTAAAAAGACACATTATGTCCAAAGCGCATTTGCAGGCCGTCATAAAAGAAAAAGTCTTCGGCAAAACCAGAATTGAACACGCCCTTAACAAACAGTTGGAAATTAGTCACCGCCAACACAATGAACTAGTCGATAAAAATAGGTAAATATTAAGAAGACTTATCGATGTTGTTTGTTTTCTTGGACAGCACGAATTGGAATTTAGAGGTCATGACGAAACAAGGGTTTCTTCAAATAGAGGAAATTTTCAAGATTTACTTAGTTTAATGGCTAAATATGATGATTGCTTAAAAAATCATTTAGAGCAGTCTACCGTTTTTCGCGGTACGTCAAATCGAATCCAGAATGATTTAATTTCCGCTGTTGCAACCATTGTTCTAAAAAGGATTAAGCAGGAGATTGGCGAGGCGCGGTTCATTGCTATTGTTCTGGACGAAACAACTGATATCACTAATATTAGCCAATTATCTATAGTAATACGCTACGTTAAAACAGACGGAAGTATTCAAGAGCGATTTTTAGGTTTTAAGAATGTGTCCGAAAATCGTACAGCAGATATATACCGTAGTTTATAACGTTACTAAAGAAATTAATGGAGAGAAAAAATTAGTTGCTCAAAGCTATGATGGAGCTGCAGTGATGGCACGACAATTAGGGGGTCTGTAAGGTAAAGTTCGAGAAACTTTCCCAAGTGCTGTTATCCCAGTCTATCAATCACATTAAAGAGTGTAAAGTATTTTTCATTACTTTAAGTGGCATGGCTGCTTTTTTTTCCAAGTCAACAAAACGTACACAAGCTTTGGACTCCATTGTCCACAAACGATTGCTCAAAGTAGCTCCTATTAGTTGGAACTATAATGGAAGACTTGTGTTAACAGTATCTGAAAATCGTGAATCACTGATTGAACTATTTGAGAATATAATAGAAAATAATGAAACGTGGGACTCAGAAGCAATAAATAGTTCGAGGGGGTTTTTGGACTGTTTGAAACGAGATTTTAATTTTAATTATTTTCAGAAATATTTCCATTCTCGGACAATGTTTTTAATATATTACAAACTAAAACAAATGATATTGCTTTTTGCCTAAAAAAAGTGGATGATTTGTCCATGTTAAGCCAAAAAAGAGATGACTTTGTTCTATTTTGGGAGAAAACGATGACGTTAAATGTAGAGCCACAAGCCAAGCGTCTTCGAACAGACAAGGTCGAAGATGTTCAAATATCATACAAACGCCTCTTTTACGAAATAATCGATCAAATTCAACAACAAATAAACTATAGACTTGACGGTTTAAATGATTTTAAATTCCTCGAGCTCTGCAATTTTGATGCATTTAAAGGAAAAACTTTTCCAGAAGATGCGTTTAAATCTCTTCTTCTTCATTATGGCCAGTTCGTCGACCAAGTGTTACTGCGATCTGAACTAAAAGTGATTTACGAAACTGATAACATTAGCGCAAAAAATAACGCTAAGGAGCTAATGCAATTTTTAAAAGAAAAGGTGTTGGAAGATGCCTACACCGAAGTGTCGAAATTGTGTGAATTAGTATTGACAATACCTGCCACAAGTTCATCGTAGGGTGCAATTTTTCAACACTTAAACGTATAAAAAATTTCGTGAGAAATTCAACGGGGCAGGAGAGACTTTCGCATACATCGCTGTTGTCCATTGAAAATAAACTTCTCCAAAATATGTCGGAGCATCGACGTTTTTATGACGACCTCATTGACGAATCTGCAAAAAATGATCACAGAATCGAATTACATTACAAATAGGTAAGTTTCTAAAAATTGCTTCTCTTTCTTAAAATTGGACCGCACGCCCCTGGTGTTGACCAAATTGTGCTTTGCTAGCATTATTTGGAGTCCACAGCAAATTACTTTCAGTAAGAGGTTCGAGAATATTCAAAATAGATTTATAAAATATTTGTCTTATAAACAAAAATGACTTTCACTTGATGTCACTAGAGAGTAGGCGGAAGAATTTTGATGTACTTTTTTTATTTAAAATTTGAAACAATTTTATAGATTCTTCCAATATCCCTAACGGACCTGCCAGTCGTGAATTGAGCTCTTTGTCGCACCCCATTCACTTTTTTAAGGGAAAAGGGAAATTTGAAACCATAAATCCACATTATTTAAAAAATTACTCTTCAAATTGCATACCATTCATGATATGCTAGCAAGAGGTGAATCTTGCCCATATCATCTTGAATATCTGCAATCTTGAGTTAGCAAGTTTCTCCCCGCATACATCGTGGTATGTTTGAAAATTTTCTCTAATGATGCATACGTCACACATGTTAAATGTTGTAAGTATCTATTTGAGAGTGGAGTGGTTTAGCAAGATACACGAAGCTTTTTTATACAAATCTGAAATTATCCGTACGCATGACTTGGAGTGGGGTGAGTCGAGTAGAAGGGGGTGTCGAGAATGGAAGGGGCTGCGTGTAGGGTATAAAACGATTTGAACTCGATGTGGTAAAGCAGTTCTTCGCTAGCATCGAAATATTTTCTAAAAAAATAATTTCAACTAAAATAATTTCAACTAAAATTTTAATTATAAAAAAAACACTACCAGCAATAAGCTCCACGCAAGAGATTGTTGATGTATTGACAAGTGGGGCGAACTTCAACATTTCGACAGTATCGGTGGATGACCTCGATATAGAAGAAACGTTCGACCAGTTACTTCAGGAAATGGACCTTCCCTCTGAAGCAAGTGCAACAACAACAGCTGAAGAAGAACGACAAGTCGTGGTATTAATCAATATCACGATTCCAGCTAAAAGTGGGAAGCGCAGTTTCCAAGCTGGAAAAAACGTTGAAGGCTGGTGAAAATAAGAGAACGAATGTGGCACCATCGTTTTTACCACCTGACGCCTCGTCATGCTCATCGTGATCACTACCACCTGCTCCTTCATCCTCGTCAATTGTAGAAATTGATCAAACTGAAGCGACCCAGCGCGAAGCAGTCGCAGAGTCAGGACCTCCGTCACCAATGCCGCTGTGGTTGAAGGACTTTGCTGATGAAGGACTTAAGCTATTGAGCCAAACATTTAAGATAAATAAAAAGCTTAAGCATTGAGCTCGAGCGTCATAGGACGCAAATATCGTTGTTGGAAACGGAGCTGCTGGTTAAGCGAAAGCGTGCCGAAGCCTGTCGGAGAAAACTGAGTTACTTCAGCAATTTAGTGTATATATATATGTTAATAGTTTTAGGTAATTTTAAGTGTAAATATGTATAGTTTTAAGTAATTTTAAATGATTATTGTTTAACAAATAAAAAAAGTATATTATAAAATTTTTGTTTTTATTTAGTATAACAAAAATATTTTGAAAAGTATTAGTGTACTAAAAACTATATTATGCAGTAATAACGACATGGTCTTCTCCTGTCAGGCAAATGAACCTCTTTATCGTTGTTATATGTCTTAGTTTTCTGAAATTAAAAAATATTTTATTAAAATTCTATTATAAAAAAAGATATTTATTTCATTTAAATTTTAAATAAAAGCTTTGAAAAAGTGGTCTCCCCGAAAATATTGCATTCTGTTTGTTTTTTTTTCGCAAACCAAACTTACTTTATGAGCATAAGAGTAAGATAAACTAATCCAAGCTAACATAACATGATTTACTTTACTGTTATTTCTAACTATTTATTAAACATAATGTTAACAAAAGATTTTGTACACTTTGAAACGTTTGTAACTTGCAGAAATGTATTTGGGCGCTGAACACAGCCCCTCCTCGCTGTGTCCTGTGTGTTCCAACCACTGGTAAATGAACACTCCAGTTATGTTTATACTTAGACACATTTCCTCACCACTCTAAGGTTAAAACCCATAGAGTAGAGCTACCGGCGCGTTTTCTTTAAGTGGTAACCCCAGTAGGCCTAGTCCACTACTCTCAAAGTATTTTGTCGTCCTGAAAAGGACGGACTTTTGCACTAGAGCAGGGGAGGTGGGTCTAAGAACCGGACTAGTTCGTTGAAACCGTCCTGTTGCCCGGGAAGGACACGCTCGGCGATGTTCTGTAAGAGGTCGTCGAGAGCATCCCGTTGCTCTGCTCCAGGACTGACCTAGGAGCTGGTCTGGGCCTAGCGTATGACCTAAGCCTGGGGGCTTGACTTGCAACTATGGAACTGGACGTGCCCCTAGCACGTCGTCATCATGATCATCGACTTTTACGGTATAAGCCATCCAGATTACTAAAGGTGTGCGTTCTACACACCTTCCACATAAAACTTCCCCCCTAATACTATAAGGAGTAATAATAGCCACTTGTTTGGTTGACTGCATTGTGGTGAATGATGGCCAGACCTATGGCAGACCTAAGTTTATATCAAAACTAAAAAAGTGGGGGTCACTGACAACACCGAATCTGGAAACATTGGTAGTAAACACCTTTTGCTATAATGTATTTATTACTAAAGTAGAATGCCAAAATAACTAATACAGTTTGCTTTATTATTTAATTTGTTTCAAAAATATTTAAGACTCGAGTATCTCTCATTTCAAAAATTGTCAACAACGCAATAATATACCAGAGTCCTCTCTTTAAAAAAAATTAAATCCCGTGCTAAAAGATTTTTGGACCGCGAATTAGTACTTTTTTTCTCACAAAAACACATTTAGAGGCCTTAGAAATGGCTCTCAGACCCCTAAAAACATTACAAATTTTCAAATTGCAATAAAATATCATGAAGAGGACGCAGTCTTGGGTTCAATGTTTCAAACATGGCATAAAGCTGTTGGGCTATCCTACCTTGCCAATTCTCAAAATTAATTTTTTTATGCATCGTTTGCATAAACCATCGAAGTTTATAGTTTACCAGTTACGCCTGATAACTGCTGTTGGTTTCATTGGAAGTCATCTTCGAAGAGTATAGAAAATAGCGACGCTCCCAATAAGGCGGTGTTTTATTTATATAATATTTTGACAATGGAGTATTGAAGAAAAGTAACATTTAAAGACCATAGAAATGGCTCTCAGATCTCTACTTAGGCTTAAAAGATTCGAGTTTTTTGATAATTTTTGAACGTATTTCTTGGCGATTAAGAAAAAAATGTATAAGAAGATAGTTGTTTGGTATTTTCTATACTATCACGTGTAATATTTTCCATATGATTCATTGAATTTGAAAAAAGGAGTTATAAATAGAAAGTTGGGAGTTTTGATAATTATTTTAACGCATTTCTTGGCGATTAAGAAGAAAATTTAAAAGAAGATAGTTGTTTGGTATTTTCTATACTATCATGTCTAATTTTTTCCATTAGATTCATTGAAGTTGAGAAAAGGAGTTATAAATAGAAAGTTGGAGGTTTTGATAATTTTTTTAACGTATTTCTTGGCGATTAGGAAAAATATTATAAGAAGATAGTTGTTTGATATTTTCTATACTATCATGTGTAATTTTTTTAATGAGATTCATTGAATTTGAAAAAAGGAGTTATAAATAGGAAGTTGGGAGTTTTGATAATTTTTTAAACTCATTTCTTGGCGATTAAGAAAAAATGTATAAGAAGATAGTTGTTTGGTATTTTCTATACTATCATGTGTAATTTTTTCCATGAGATTCATTGAACTTGAAAAAAAAAGTTATAAATAGAGAGTTGGGAGTTTTGATAATTTTTTTAACAAATTTCTTGGCTATTAGGAAAAAAAATTATAAGAAGATACTAGTTTGGTATTTTCTATACTATCATGTGTAATTTTTTCCATGATATTCATTGAAGTTTAAATTTTTTTAAGGTCGATTAGGCTTACGACAACTCTTACGTTTTTTTTTAAACTAAATTTTAACTTACATATTTTTTAAAAATTTTAAACCCGCAAAAAGTGAGATGCGTAGATTAATTGGAACCGGGCAGCTCACTCGCCATGTTATTACCTAGAGGGATCTTAATTCACCTTTTACAACTCATACCTAAAATAAAATGCAAAATAACTGGTACAACATGTTTTATTATTCAATTTGTTGTAACCTTAAAGACTAAACTATCTCTTAAACTTAAATTTATATATCAAAACGCTAAACTTAACCTAAACTATTAACAATAACAATGTATATATTAAAATGTAATTTAGCATATATGCTGAATATAAAGTATAATTATAAATAGCTTTACACAACTAAACAAGCTTGTTTGATACAGAACCATTTAACATATTATAACTAAAAAAGGAATCGTGAATTATTAATGCGAACACTTTAGTATTTTTAGGAAACTGATTGATTTGTGTTTCAAATTCGATCTTGACGTCTACCGTTGAAGATTTTAGAACTTCGGCCTGTTGTGAACAATTAATACCGAACAACGGATTTTTTAAGTATTCAGCTAAATCGTAAAAACTACTTTGAAAATTTTGGTAATTAAAATAGGCTGCCACGTAGAGTTTCTTAGAAAAATCCAAACTCCATTTTTCATATGGGAATACTATAGACTTAAGATAAACTTAGATGTCTCTTATATTTGCAGTTGTAAATAAAGTAGCATCTTCTTTATAACTATCGGATTTTCCATTATTCTGAAATCCGATTATCAAATAACGAGGTTTTTCTAGACTTGTGCTTGTTATTATTGCCCAAACGTCGGGCGAAGTTTCTCGAAGAGTGAGAAACTCGTAAAGATCCCACATGCTATAAGCCATTCGGATATTTGCATTACTACCACCCTTATTAATACACGACAATATTTTCAGCTTCTGCTTATCCTTGGGAATAATGTGAGGAATTTTTCACTCCAGTTTGTCAATATTAATATCGCCTTCAACTTCTCCATTATAACAGTTGTTAAAAGAGCGAGCAATTATTATAATCAATTCCAGTAGTTATAATAGGGGAGCGCCTCCTCCTCCTCCTCTTCCTCTCTCTCATGTCCCTCATTCTTAACTTCCTCCCCTTTTATTCTCATTCGCATCATATTTTTTAATTTTTTCTCTTTGTTCTCCCACATTTGATTTTGCATTCTTAAGTCTTATAAATAGGTGCATCATGATCATTTTAGTATGTTAAGGTACGAGTGACTGTTAAAAGAAAAAAATCTGTTGAATAAATCTATTAATAATAATATTAAAATAAAATGAGTGAATCAGTTGGAGAAAGAAATCGATCCATTCCGCTTCAGACAATTAGCCTCGGAGAAATTATACCAGGAGTTCAAGAAGAAAATATACCATTAGTTCGAGTAGAAAATAATGGGATTGTTTTAAAAAATTTGAATAAAACTGAGAGTGAAGAGAAAAAAGTGTTTTGTGCTATTTGTTTTGAAATAATCGAATATTATGATTCATGTAGACCAAATACATGTTCCCACATTTTTTGTTTAAAATGTATTTTAAGATGGAATGATGAAAATGGTTGTTCTATAATGGTAAACAATTGTCCTGTATGTCGCACTAGATATTACTATTTGGTACAAATCTTCAAAGATGTAATTAGACATCATTTTGTTGTAATTTTAAAAAGAGGATAATATTTTTTATAATTTGTGTTTGTGAAAACTCTGGTAACAAATAATTTTGTAAAAAAAAGTAAATGTAAATATATATAATAATTGACACACATTTTTTCCTTTTCCTATATTGAAACGACAACAATGATCTAACAAGTTTTTTAATACATACTAATTTTCACATTACATAACAAAACAATTGTTATGGGTTTACACAAAAAGTGCCACGCCCTAAAATGGCACCACTTTTGCAAATGGAAGCTTAAATTTTCTTATGGGAATTTACATGTAAAAATGACGGTTTTGATTGTCGGACCGGCATAGCCTAATCTACTACTTTTTAATTATACTAATAATATTAATATAATTTGCATCAAGTAAGAGAAAACTCAATTGAATACAGATACAAGCGTTAACAAAATGTTATGCTAATATATGAGTGCTTCTAGTGGCAGTTGACATAATCGACACTTTTTTTTACATATGATTAGCTATTTCATTTACAAATACAGTGTCAGATGTTAGAATAAAAAGAAGTATTTTGCATATAGCAATGAAAATATATAACCGCTTATAGTAACAGTTGACATTTTTTAAAATTAATATTGTTGACGTATTCTACTTATTATCTTTACAATTTATGTTTAAAATTAATATTTTTGATATAATCTACCCATTACGTTTATAACCTATATTTAAAATTAATATTGTTGAAATAATCTACCCATCACCTTTACAAACTATGTTTATTATTAATATTTAACAATATAATTTTCTATCTCTTTTTTTTCATTTTTGTTGCAGTAAAAGCAAGCATGTTCAGGAATTAGTAGAAAAAGATGTATCCTACAAATAGCACAATGTAAATCAGAAGCACTAACAACATAGGCTCTTTTGTAGTGGCAGCTCACATGATCGGACTCCCCTCTCCGTAAATATCTCATGTGAATTGCACTACAAGGAAGGCAAATAGCAAATGTTCCTAGTCTTCGACTTTCAATTTTAGAGTAGCTTTGTATAACACATACATCTTTTTCTTCAAAATTATTAAATAATTCACTAGCCCTAAACTTGCTTACTTTTACGTCAGCCTCGGTTCCTAAATTTAGCAATTGTCCATCCATGTCCACTCCTTCGTCAATTTCCTGATCATCTTCCTCCATCTCTTCTTCTGCCTCCTCAATATAATTAATGTCTATGTTACATAAGAATGATCTTCTAACAAGCCTAGATGATTTGTCCAAAAATGAATGTTTATAAGTGATGGAATCGCCTTCCAAGTTAATAAAAATTTCTTTTCTTTCTTCAATTTGAGCGGCGTTCTCCACATTATTTTCTTCAATTTGGTCAGCGTTTCCAATCATATTTTCTGCCATCGTTAGGAGCTTTAGATTTAGATAGATATATTTGATAAAAAACAATTTTGGTTATAGCTTATAAAATAATATCGACAACTGATATTACAGCGAATGATACTGTATGATCGTCGAGTGGATGTTCTTAAGTATATATCCCATCAACCACCACTTTTACTACCTGCAATACTTAAGTTTTTTTTTTTTTTTTTTTGCTGTCCCTTTCCCTGTCAGTTTCCTCGGGGGGGGGGGGGGGGGGGGGGGGCTTCGCCCCCCTCCCCGCTCCGCCAACCCCCCTTAAACCCCCCTCACCCTCACCTTATCTTCTTTCTCTCCCTTCCTTCTTTCTCTTTTCTCCGTTTATGTTTCTCCGTTTTCCTTCCTTCTCCTTTTTCCTTCCTTCTTCTTTTTCTTTCCTTCTCCTTTTTTCTTTTCTTCTTTTTTAATCTAACCTAACCTATCCTAACCTAACCTAACCTAACATAACCTAACCTAACTTAACTTAACCTGAAGAGGGTAGCCCGAAATTGGGGAATTTAGTCTCGGAAATTCAGGGGTCCGAGGGGGGAAGGGGGGGAGGGGGGTAAGGTTGTTGATCGGCTTGGGAAAGTGGTTTTTAGAGATTGTCGTTCAACTTTAAGTAGGACACATGTGATTAACTTTTGCATATAAAATCGCCTCAGCGAAGAGACGAATGCAATTGATTTCTGCATTCACACTGTGCAGAGCTCGCGAGTTTTCTGGTGTTTACATTGTGTCTATTTGGTAAATTTTTATTTTTATTTCTAACATTTTTATTTGGCAAGATTTAATTCTTATATATATTGGTGACATTTTTATGTACATTTGTGGCATTTTTATTTGTTATTACGATTTTTTTCATAATGGACAATTTTTTGGCATCGAGTAGCAAAATAATTGACAATGACTTTGACTTATACACATGTACTCAAATGCAGAATTTTGCAAACCAACAAAACAATGAAACAGACGTATTTACAACTAGTCAACAACAAACTATTCAGGACTTGAATGAAATTATTTATAATAGCCAAGTTCAGAATAATGCCAACAAACACAACAACGAAAAATATTTATTTACAGCTACTCAACAACAAACTCTTGACGATCTTAATGACATTATTGACAACAAAACGGACTTAATTACAACAAAAACTAAACAAACTCTTGAAGAACTGAATGACATTGACGAAACTGAAAATTCTAGCTATGAGGATATTATTTGTTTTCAAAAATCTAATCCAAATTATTTAACATTAAAATCGCCAATTAATTCTCCGAGACCAATTTGCTCTCCCTTTTTGTTTAGTGAAAATTCTGATTCGGAAGAAGAACAAATTGATCAAAATTTAAGTTTGGCTATTTGTCCTACTAATTCACCATATGATATTGTAAATTCTGATTCGCAAGAAAAACAAATTGATCAAAATTTAAGTTCGGCTATATCTTCTATTAATTCACCATATGCTATTGTAAATTCTGATCCGCAAGAAAAACAAATTGATGCAAATTTGACTTCGGATATTTCTCCTAATAATTCACCAGTTGAACAAAATTCAATTTCGAAACCATCATTTATCATTAAAAAAAAATTTAAAATTAATAAAAAAAATAAAAAACAAATAGCAAACCTTAAGTGTCTGGGTTTCGCTATTCAAAATTTAACTAATTTGATCACAATTAAAAAGGGAGACGAAAGTACGGTGAATTATGTTAAACAGGCCTTTGACAAATTAGTTGACTCATTTGAAGAAATGGATTCATAAAGTCAATTAATTTCTATTGCTTTTTTCAAAATTTGACTATAACTAAATAAAAATGCACAATATTAATTTTATTATTATACAAAGAACTTCAAAAATGCAATTGCTTTTTTCAAAATTTGACTATAACTAAATAGAATTGCACAATATTAATTTTATTATTATTATTATTATGCAGAAAACTTCAGAAATGCATAAGTGTGTAACATGTAATAAAGTCTTTACTAGAAAGGATAATTTACTGCGACATATTAAAAAACATGTTAACGGAAATTCCACAAAACTCAACAGTTGGTTGAAAAAACCAAAGCTTGTTAAAGGTAAGAACATTTTATTTTTCATGTCATATTTTGTAAAATATTTTTTTCTTAATTTATATAGATTCTACAAATATTGTAAAATATTGTAAAGAATGCAAGAAAAATATAAACCAAAGTCTATGGGGTGGACATCTTCGATCTAGTGTGCACAAGAACAATTCCAAAATAGGCTTGAAGGAAGGTGTTGAAATTATCAAGTCAGCATTCAGGGAACGAATAATATCTTATAGGATTTCCTCACACCAAAACTTCATAAATGTGAAAGAATATTTTCAACATTTGGAATACAAAATTGCACATCTAATAGATCAAGAACTGCAGAAACATAAATGTATCAAGCTAAATATGGAACTGTTCGGTTTCTATTTTAACCCCAGCAGCGACAGCTATGATGTCAAATCTTTTAATGCGCCGTTCCAAGTCATTTGCCAGGGATATCAGAAAAAAGAACTGTTAGAGCAAATCTGCACCATTATTGACCAGAAAGCTGACGAATTTGCAGAAAGAGATTCAGGTAAAGAATTTATTTTCGATTTTACAACAGCAACAAAAAAGTAATTTTTTAATTTTTACGTTGCAGGATGGGCTTTGATGAATTTACTTCATTTGGAAATTAATGTTAACAAGCACAATCCGCTGAGAGCCTCATCTTTTATCGAACTTCCTCAAGAGATCAAGAGACGTCAAGCTGTGATCAACATTAGGAATGATGACAACTTTTGCTTCACCTGGGCAGTTGTGTCTGCTCTTCACCAACCACGAGGATTAGATTTTGAAACTTCATCCTACCCACACTACTCTTCTGTTTTGGATATGTCAGGTATAGAATTTCCAATGTTGCTAAAGAACATTAAGATTTTTGAAGAAAAAAATAACATTTCTATTAATGTATATGGATTAGAAATTATAAATCCTAAAAAGGGGTATGAAGTAATTGGTCCACTTTATTATTCATCGAATAAAAAAAATCAACATGTCAATTTATTGTTAATAAGTGATGATGATGAAAAAACTTTTCATTATTGCTATATTAAAGATTTATCAAAACTAGTTTCTGCACAAATTTCTAAACATCACGGAAAAAAATATATTTGCGATGGTTGTTTACAATATTTCCCTACAGAAGAAAATTTATTACAACACAATAGCTATGATTGTGATCATTTACGAATTAACCTACCTTCTAAAGAATTAATAAAAGATAAGTTTGGAAACTTTGAAATTTGTAAATTATCATAAACAAATGAAAGTTCCTTTCGTGGTGTATGCAGATTTTGAATGCATTTTAAAGCCTTTAAATAATGACAATGTTGATAAAAATCCTAATACTTCATACACCTTAAAACAATATGAACATATTCCACATTCATTTGCCTATTACATTAAATGTTCCTTCGACGATAATTATTCTAAATTTGAAAAATATAGAGGTCAAAATTGTGATACATTATTTATAAATTCTTTAGAAAGAGATGTGTATAACATATACAATAAATATTTAAAGGCTCCTAAAAAAATGATCCCTTTGAACGAACTGGACAAAATTTATCATAACTATGAAAAAGTTTGTCATATTTGTAATAAACCTCTTTTAAATGACAGGGTTGCAGATCATTGTCATATAACCGGTCTTTATAGAGGTCCAGCTCATTCACTCTGCAACATAAATTACAGAATACCTAACTTTATTCCAGTTATATTGCATAATTTGCGTAATTATGATTCTCATCTATTTCTTAAAAAATTATGCTTAAACAAAGAACAACTAACAGTTATCGCACAAAACAAGGAAAAATATATTTCATTTGAAAAGCTTATTCATGTGGATAACTATTTTGATAAAAAGACACAAAAGGCTAAGAAAAAAAATATATCATTAAGGTTTATTGATTCTTTTCAATTTCTATCCCATTCTTTATCAAAACTCTCTGAAAGCTTAAAAGATGAACAATGTAAGGAAATAAAAAAAATTTTCAATGATGAAGAAAGATTTAAACTTATTCGGCAAAAAGGTGTATTTCCTTACAGTTATATTGATGATTATTTAAAATTAGAAGAAACAACTTTACCTCAGAAAGACCAATTTTATAATACTTTAACGGATGAGCACATCAGTGATGCAGAATACCAAAGAGCTGTAAAGGTTTGGCAATTGTTTAAATGTGAATCTCTTGGTCAATACTCCGACGTTTACTTACTCTCTGATACTTTACTTTTGACAGATATTTTTGAAAATTTTAGAAGCACTTGTTTATCCACATATAAGCTCGATCCAGCTCATTTTTACACTTTTCCAGGTTTATCCTGGGAGGCGTGTTTGCGTTATACTGGAATAGAGTTAGAATTGTTAACTGATCCAGATATGATACACTTTTTCAAAAAAAGCGTTCGCGGTGGTGTGAGCTCTTGCATTTGTAGAAAATCTGAAGCTAATAACCCATTTCTTTTAAATTTTGATCCTTTAAAGCCAACTAAATACATAATTTATTATGATGCAACAAATTTGTATGGTTATGCAATGTCACAGCACATTCCAACGGGAGATTTTGTTTGGTTAACAGATAAAGAAATCAATGATTTAAATATTATGAATATTTCTAAAAAATCTAATAAGGGATATGTTTTAGAAGTTGATTTAGAATATCCTACAAGTCTACATTCCTATCATAACGATTTTCCGTTTTGTCCAGAAAACTTTAAACCGCCAAATTCTAAATGCATAAAATTAATACCCAATTTAAATGATAAATCAAAATATGTTATTCACTATCAATTATTAAAACAATGTTTGGAACATGGACTCAAGTTAACTAAAGTTCATAGAGTTTTACAGTTTTCTCAATCTGATTGGTTGAAAAAATATATAGACTTGAATTCAAGATTAAGAAATGATTCAAAGAATGAATTTGATCGTAATACTTACAAGTTGGCAAATAATAGTATTTATGGCAAGACTATGGAAAATGTTGATAGGAGAATTGACGTAAGACTTGTTACAGAGTGGGAAAAAAATAGAAGAAAAGATGGTGCTGAGAATTTAATTGCAAAACCATATTTCAAGGACTTAACAATATTTTCTGAAAACTTGGTAGCTATTCAAATGCAAAAGATTCAAGTTACTTACAATAAACCAATATATGTAGGCTTCTCAATATTAGATATATCTAAAACTGTCATGTATGATTTCTTTTATAATTTTTTAAAACCTCTTTATCAGGAAAATATTTCACTTTTATACACCGATACCGATTCGTTCATTTTAGAAGTCACAACTCCAAATATTTATTCTGACATGATAAAAAATATTCACAAATTTGACACATCTAATTATGAATTTAATAATATTCATGAAATGCCTATTACAAAGTCAGTTATAGGAAAATTCAAAGATGAATATGCTGGTGAACCCATTACTGCTTTCTTTGGTACTGGAGCAAAAGCATATTGTATTAAAACGGAAAACAGTTTAACAAAAAAAGCAAAAGGTGTTAAAAAAAGTGCAATTAAAAAGCAGTTGGATTTTATTCATTATAAAGATGTTGTTGAAAATCATTCTAAAACCTTTTGTTCAATGTATGTTTTTCGATCTAGACAACATACAATTTTTACAGAGTTAATTAATAAATTGGCTTTGAGTTCCGAAGATGATAAGCGGTATAAAATTCCCTATAGTTTTAATACATTAGCTTGGGGACACCAAGATATTGCTTTGTATCAATGGAATGCAGAACATGAAGATTTAGATATATTTATGTAGATATTATAAGGTATTTAAATTTGTTGTTTTTGAAACCAAAGTTAGTCTTCATAAGTCTTTCACAAAATGTGCATAGAAACTTTTGACAAAGAAATTGATAACAGTTATTTTAAAACATATGAAAAACGACTTTCCACTTTTAAAAAATGGAAAGGAAAATTGAGACCAGAAGTGTTAGCTGGAGCTGGCTTTTACTATACTTCAATCAATGATATTTGTAAATGTTTTTATTGTGGTATTGAAATTTTTGATTGGTTAAGTTATGATGATCCTATTGTGGAGCATAAGAAATTTGCTAGGAATTGTGATTTAAATAACTGTTTATGGAAAAATAGGAATCGAATAATTGTAACCATTCAAAATAAGTCTTCAAGCTACACATTTTATATAGTATTATTAATATCCTTATTTATGAACTTTTACATATATTTAAATTAAGTATTTTATTGTTATTTTTTTACAACTGCTTTTGCTTTCGTGGTGAAAGTATCTGCTTAATGTTAATAAATTTGGAATATAATTATTAATTTGTTTTAATGACTATCAGTAGATCTCAATTTATTCTTCTTTATTTTATTTTCCAAAATGTTTTTTATGTTCATCATCCCCCTGGCGTAACACAGTGTGAAATATGTTTTTCTAATAAAACAGACGTCACTCTAAGTAAATATTGTAAATTTATGAAAATTGGATTAATTAACAATAGTACAATTAGTTGGATGGAACGAATAAATGGAAATGAAAATGCAAGTAAATTTTTTAAAATTTTGTATCATTATCCAAATCGATCTATTTTTGATACAAATTGGATAGAAAGGTTAGAGTTTAAAAATAATCAGTTACAAATTTTAACCCCCAACTGTACCAATTATTATGACGGATTCAAAAATTATTACTTTTCCATCATTAGTGTTACATTAAACTTTGCATTATTTTTATACATTACCATTTTAATTATTTATCTTTATTACAAATTTCAAACTGGAAATCTATTTTTTCATTAATCCATTTTAATCAAAACTTTAAAGAAAGTGGGGATGAGAATATTTAAGTACAAGAATAACACAATATGTTTCAGTCTCGTTTAGTCATTATGAACAACGCCGTGGTTCATAAACCTTTGGAAACGCTTCTTAATTCAAAAATTTATTTTTTAAATAATTCTTTGTCAAAATTTGTTCTTGTTGGCATTAGTTTAAATGATTTTTCTCCAAAAATTGTAATTGGTGGAAAAACTGGATTTTCAATCGCACTAACCGAAGAAAATTGGAAAGACATTTGTGTTCATCAAGGAATTATTGTAAACAATTTCTACTTTCCTCAAGTTGATCAAACCAGTGTGAATATAAACAACATTCATCTGCAGGTTCAGAAAATAAATGATACCCCTGTTCTACAAATTACAAAAGGCCCACACTTCATATACTTAGGACAAGAGTCTTTGGACAATTTGTGGCGATTAAAGGAAATTATTGATTATAGATTATCTATACTTAAAAGGCAAGAATTCAATACATATTTCAAAATATTTCAAAATAATATTTCATCTGATTGTGGCGACTTGTGTACGCATGTTTATAATATAATAAGTCCAACAGAAAATCCTAACAGTGAAAATGTTTCAACTATGATGGAATTACTTGCTTTATATCCTGAACAAATGGAAAACAAATTGAAGCAAAATGGAACAAAACGAAAATATTACGAAGAAAACAATGAAAATGGATCAAAAAGAAAATATTACGAAGAAAACAATATCTTTTCTGGAAGAGAACAATAAGGTGCATGTGTTAGTGAAGTGGAGCTTTGCTTACAGACAAGCCCGTAGGAGTAACTTTCAGATGTGGTACTTAGATAGACTCCGTTTTGAAAAAAGAATAAATGATTGTAAACTTATTCTAGATTCGATATTATCTGAGGAACATAGAAATAAAATATATTTGACACGTTTTAATAAAAATTGTATTTGATGTTTTACTTAATAAAATTTTAGTTTAGTAAATGTGAATTTTATTTGAAATTCATTAGCACATTAAGACTTTGTAATTTGTATCAGCTAAAGCATAAAGTGAGGAACAGAAATAAAACAAATTTAACTAAAATTTAATTTCAATTTAATTAAACAATATTTTTTTTATCAATCCATGTATTATATTTTTTATCAAGTCCTAACCATTTCACATAAACTTTGTTTCCTTTCCTTCTCAAAATCTTCTCAATAAGATACACATCGGTATGCTTTACTTTTAGTAATTCTTGCTCATAAAAACCACCCAGAATGTCCTGATTATCTTCGTCTTGAATTAAATATGTCCAAGGGTTTGTCATCTTAACTTCTTTAATGTGGAATATCTCATTTGACCAATTTGGTGTGTAACCTTTTGAAAATGTCTCTCGATGCTTGCTTATTCGTACGTGATCACCCACTTTAAACTTTGGAGATTTTATATCTAACGTTTTAGCATGATAAATGCAGATTTCAAGATTCTATTTTCATTTGTTTTATTTACTTGTTTTGGCTTCATTCCTATTGAAGAATGTTTTGTATTGTTATAATCTTTTACAATATCCGCTAATATATTAAACCATTTGTAATTTCCTTGAATGCTAAATATTTTCCACATATTATTCTTTAAAGTCCTGTTCACTCTTTCTACTATACTCGCTTTCAAATTGGAAAACGTGCTATAATGGTTAATTCGAAATTGTTGCATCAAATTTTGAAAATTTACATTGAAAAACTCTCTTCCTCTATCCGTTTGCAAGTTTTTTGGTGGAGTTTTTGCACCGATTAATATTTTTTTCATTGCCGCTGTTACGTCTTTTCCAGATTTAGATTTTAACGGTTCGGCCCAAATATACTTAGAAAATACATTTATGGTAATCAAGATATATTTAAATCCCTTATTAAATTTGGCATAGGGTAACATTTCAACCAAATCAGCTTGAAAAAGATCATTTAACCCTTTCACTACCACCCTTCTGCGTTTGTAGTTTTTTCTAGCAGGTTTATGTAATTCATTAACGACTTGCTGTTTAACGGTTGTCATGACAACAAACTTGTTTATTCAATTTTAAGGAAGTTCACTTTCTATGTTTTGTAATAATTCGAAATATAACTTTTATATGTTTTTTCCCATCCATTCAATTTATCAATTTGTATTGTATAACTTTTTTCATTTAAAATTTTACTAATTTTAGTAATCTCCTTTTCTAACGCATTAAAGGATTTTTTTATCTCTCCAGTTAAGAAAGTAGTTGATCTACTATCACTATTTTTTAATTCCTCCTCTGTTTTATTTAATTCTTGTTCTAATTTCTTAATTACACTGGACATTATATTTTCCAAGGAAATATATTGTTGATTTTCTTCCAAAGTGAGTTGGTCAATTGTTCTACTGTTAAGAATGCTATTTTGATTTCTTTTTTTTTCATCATCTAACCTTTTTATAAAAGTTCTTAATTGTTTAATTTTTTCCTTGTGTTTTTCAATTATTACTTCTCTTATATTTGTTTCCATTATTTTATTAATTTTGTTGATATCATCACTTAATTTTTTGTCTTCCTTTTTAACATGTTCATTTAAAAATTGCAAATCTTTACTTATTTGATTTAGCGTTAGCAACTGTTTATTAACGTTTTCAATTGAGGTATAGCATCCTTTAATCTGGTTCTCATACTTTAAAAAATTTTCATCAAAAACCT
Source organism: Kuschelorhynchus macadamiae (assembly GCA_030620095.1). NCBI lineage: Eukaryota > Metazoa > Arthropoda > Insecta > Coleoptera > Curculionidae > Kuschelorhynchus > Kuschelorhynchus macadamiae. Next base: position 63,929 of record JAUTXW010002137.1, on the reverse strand, counting down.
TAAGCTTTTTAGCAAAGATTTCATTATTTGTTTCATTTTCACCTAATCTCCTTTTTAAATTATTAATGTCACTTATTCTCTCTTGATTTTGTTTTGAAATATGGTGTCCAAATTTATCAACTGTCATGTTGAGCTTTCATTAAACAATAAATATGATTATATTTGATAGCTGTTATTTATAGTATTACTTTATCTTCTCTTAATTCTTCAATAATAGAGATAATCTCGTTACTATGAGCATTATTTCCCGCATCACTTGATGAAATTAATAAACGTAGCCTATCAACAATTTCGTTAACATTATTCCAGTATACATAGTCTGTATTTGATTTGTTTGTTTTCAAAATTAGTCCCTTTCCTGTAGATTTGGCTCTAGTTGTTCTAAACGGAGGTTTTGGTTTGTTAAATGCTGTAACTAATCTTGGCAAGGTTTTTGTCTTTGTAATCCCCTTTCTTTGTAAATATGGTCCTATTATTGTAACATATTTGTGTGATGTATTTCCTTGAACTTGTTCATTTGAATCAAAATTCCTACGATATACATTTGTTTTAGCTAGAATGTTCATGTAATTATCTAAATCTTCCTTCTTATAACCTTTCGGTTCTTTTTTGAAAAGCAATTCGTATAAACCTGGCGTGCCTGTGTACGTTATTCCTCCCACTTTAATGTCTTTTCCAATAATTTCTACCGGTATCTGTGTTAAACCAAAAGAAAACTTATCCGTTTCGAGGTCATGAACTATTCCATAATAATGGTCAAATTTATGTTGTGTATCTTTCACACCCTCATCAATATATGATCTGGGTAATTCATGAAAATCTGCTAAGTAATCTTTATATGATGGTGTACCAACATAGGTTTGAATTGTTTTTCTAGTTTGTTCCAATATGTCTGACACGTTTAAATTTGTTGTTGTGTCACTAGAAGGATCTGAAGTTTGTGCTATAACAGTTGATGACAATGGTTGTACTACAGGAGAGGAAGAAGTGATACTACTGTCATTTAAAAATGTTGGTAGTTCTGTAGGGAGTGACGGAGTTTTTCCTGTTTTCTGAATATTTTTCGTCGGAGTTGATGTTTTATAAAGCTTTGTAGGTGTTTTGATATCTTCATACTTTGAAACTCTTTCTTCTTTTAAATCGAATGGTTCGGATTTACCAATACTTGAAATTAGCTGTTTAAGTGGTTGTGTTATTGGTCTATAAGTTTGTTCTAATTCGGACTGAGCAGTAGAAGTAGCTAATTTCAAGCTTTGATATTTCTGCTTCACGGCTTGTCTGGATCTTATTAATTCTCGAGCTAAACGTTTATCCATGCTGTACAAGTTTTAAATGAAATAAAACTGCAAATTTTTTACTTTTATAAATATATAAAGGAATCGAATTTACTCCTATATCTGCCGTGATTTACTTCACAATCTTTGTCAATTACAAGAAAGCCATATGGATCCATCCAACAGTTAGCACAAATATTTTTAAACTGATCAAATGTCATATCTAATATACAGTGGTCATTATATATATGTTTTAAACTCAAACAGTCCTGTTTAAATAAAATTAATAAGTTTGCATTTTCTCGAATTAGACGTTTAAGGATTGAGGAATATCCTTGAAAAATAAAAAAACAATCGGTGTTTCTATGCCTTCCATGCGTGAAATAGTCCCTAATAATAGATTGATTATGACAAGGAATATCATCAAAAATGATAACGGAATTTGGCTTTATCTCATGAGGTGAAATAATGTTCTCATCGCTATCATATTCAAAGTATCCAATTTCTTTCATAGGTTTTAACAACTTTCTTAAATATTCATATTTTGGTTGATCTAATGACTTTGAATAAACATAGACATTTTCAAACCTAATTCCATTTGGATGCTCGAGCAGTGTAAGCATAACGTTGGTTTTACCGCTACCACTGCAACCAACTATAAGCCCTCTTTTTGAACCACCGCAAAATAAGTCACCATGCTTTCTCAACTGTTTACTTAAAATTTTTTCATCATGATTATTTACTGGTAATGAGAATTTTTGTTTTTCAATCCTCATTCTTAATCACACTAGTAAATATTTTTAGCTGTAAAAGTATTTATACCAGAAAAATGTCAATGTGCTTTTAGTATAAAAAGAACTTCAATGACTGTGGGTCGCCATAAGTTGAAAAAAACTATTAAAACACGTAATAGAAAAGGCTCTGGTTTAGTAAATAAATTAATTAGCAAACTACCTTTCGAAGTTCATATACCAGGATATAATTATTGTGGTCCCGGCACCAACTTGGAAAAAAGATTAACTAGAGGTGACGTTGGTATAAATCCATTGGATTCCGCTTGCAAAGAACATGATATATCTTACTCTCAGACTGAAGATTTATCAAAAAGACACATATCTGACCAAATATTAGAAAAAAAAGCCTGGGATAGGGTAAAAGCTAAAGATTCTTCTATTGGTGAAAAAATTGCAGCTTTAAGTGTTGCAGGAATAATGAAGGGTAAAAGAAAGTTCGGTTTGGGATTAAAAAATACAAAAGGGGGTAAACTTAAATTGAGAAAAAAACGTATCATTCGAACGCCCAAAAAATTGGAGGATTTCTACCTCTTTTGTTTCCCATTCTTGGCGCCCTGGGTGCACTAGGTGGAGGCGCGGCAGGAATTGCTAAGGCAGTAAATGATGCTAAAGCAGCTAAACAGCAACTAGAAGAAATACATAGACATAATATTGCAATGGAAAATGCTTCTAAAGAAGGGAAAGGATTATATATTAGACCATATAAAGGAAAGGGACTATTTATTAGACCTTATAAAGGAGGATCCGTCAAAATGAAAGCAATCAGACAAAAAAAACTCAAAATAAGTTTTCCAAAAAGAGCACTTACGAACAATGATATTATTAAATATGTAAAGCTGTTAAAAATAACTGGCTTTAGAGGTGTTTTTATGCTCGATGAACTTCCAAAAAAAATTAATCTGAAAGAATGTGGTATTGTAAATTTGGATAAAAAACAAAATAAAGGATCTCATTGGACTGCTTATATTAAAAATAACAAAAATGTAATATATTTTGATAGTTATGGAAATTTAAAACCACCTTTTGAACTTCTCAAATATTTTAATTCGAATGGCAAAGTGGATGTATTTTATACTTATGAAAATAAACAAAAATTTAATTCATATAACTGTGGTCAACTATCCCTAAAATTTTTGCAAAAAAATATATAAACTCATTATTTATTGTAATATCTCATTCATAAATAAACTGCAATGTCTACCACAATTGCCATATCAGGAAACAGTTCTGTTTTGTCTGCTGATTTTAATCCGCCCATATATTTAGAGGATGAAAAACAATATTACCTGGGTTTAGCTGATTTTGAAACGTTTATGACTATCCCCAATATAAAAGAAGGATATAATAAATTTTATATAGATAAAAAAGTAATTGTTATTCCCGACGGAACTTATGACATTACAGATATAGAAACATACATAAGAGAAAGTATAGAAGATTTATTTCCGAATGAAAAAATTTTTTTTCTTTTAAAAGCAAATGTTAATACTCTAAAAACTTTTTTAATGTGTAGTAGAATAATTGATTTTACCAAGGAAGATTCGATTGGAAAAATGTTGGGTTTTAATAGCAGGATACTAGAAGCTATGAAAGAGGAAGAATCAGATAATGTTGCAAAAATAACTAAGGTGAATGCTATTTGTATTGACTGTAATATTTGTGTCGGTTCTTACAATAATGGTAAACCTGTTCATATTATTCACCAGTTTTATCCAACTGTAGCTCCAGGGTATAAAATAGTTGAATCTCCTTTGCCCATTTTGTATTTTCCAGTTAGCGTCAAAACAATTAACAATATAACAGTTAAAATAGTTGATCAAGACGGAGAACTTATCAGTTTTAGAGGAGAAACTATAACAGTAAGGTTACATTTACAAACAAGTGAAATATAAAATGGTTGTTAGATATAATAGAGCCCTTGGGATGAGACTTGCCCCTACCACTATCAACAAAGTAAAAACTTATAAAAAGAAAAAGCCTAAACAACAGTTCAGTATCAAATCCAACACCAACAAGTTAAGACGAGATAATCGTAAATTTCTCACATCCTTGGGTTTCACTGTTTTAAAATAATGAACATATTAAACGTAAACGAAAAGCTTTATGTAGACAATTCCATCGTCAGTTCTGAGCTTCACACATATCAACCATATATTTCTTCAAAATTCGATTACAATGATGAAATAAGGATCCCAATTCAAGAACTCGATGCTTACACTCTACCATCAGATAGTTTACTTTATATCGAAGGAAAATTAACTAATACAGAAGGTAAATATAAGAAAGAATTGCTATTTATTAACAATGGTATAGCCTTTTTGTTCAGAGAAATCCGCTATGAACTAAACGGAATTACTATAGATTCAATAAGAAATGTTGGATTAGCATCAACCTTAAAAAGCTACCTTTCTCACAATACCAACGAAAGTTTAAAACTGGAAAATGCAGGTTGGTTTCCACATCGGAAAGAAGGTGATACAATTTTAGTTGATAATGATGGAAAATTCTCCGTATCCATACCACTAAAAATGCTTTTAGGATTTTTTGAAGATTACAGAAAAATTATTATGAATATGAAACAGGAATTGGTTCTTATTAGATCAACTGATGATTTAGATGGTGTTATTTTCAAAGAAGATCCGGCACACCTTGTTACTGCTCCTGACACTCCATTGGTTACTTTCGATAAAATTTATTGGAAAGTTCCTCACATTCTAGTTGATATGCCACAACAACTTGCTCTATCAAAAATATTAGAATCAAATAAAGATATATTGATAGGATTCAGGAGTTGGGAACTTGTTGAATATTCTTCTCTAACCGAAACAACCCGTCACACATGGCCGGTAAAAACAACTAGTAAATTAGAAGCTCCTCGTCATGTTGTGATTGGCTTTCAAGAAAACAGAAAAGGGAAAATTGTTAAAGATATGAGTAAATTTGACAATATTACCTTGTCAAATATTAGAGTATATTTAAATTCTGAAAGATATCCTTATCACGATTTGTACTTAAATTTCGAAGAAAACAAATTTTCTGCTTTATACGAAATGTTTGCCAACTTTAGACAGTCTTACTATGGTGTTCCAAATGAACCCATTTTTAATCCTGAACAATTCAAAAACATTAGTCCTATTACACATATTGATTGCTCCCATCAAAAAGAAACAATTCAAACGGGATCCGTAGTAATGAGAATTGAATTTGAGACACACAATGCAATTAAAAAAGATACTTCTGCTTATTGTCTTATTTTACATGACAAATTATTTAGCTACAACCCTCTTACTAAAATTGTGAAACAATTATAAACTTTATCCCCACTATTTTCATATTTCGATTTAATTTAAAGAAATTTTCAAAAGCTTTTAGTTTTAATCATGACATCAAAACTACAACTACAAATTGAAAAATTTATTTTTAAAATTAATCAACTGAAAGAAGAAATTGCAAATTATTCAAGTAAAAAAAGTCTCATTAAAAAATTTGCTGCTTTGAAAATATGAGATTGGTTATAGATATTCAAGGATTCAAAGATGAAAAAAATAAATTTATACCGAAAGAGCTTGCAGCTTTTGATGGTTATGAAATGACTCATTACATTTTTAAAAAGCCTTTTCCAATGGAGTTTCTTTCACCTGATTGTCACAAGCAGGCGGTATGGTTAACGAAAAATTATCATTGTATACATTGGAATAATGGATTTACTCCATTACATCATTTCCCAAAAATAATTGAAACACTTACGAAGAAAGCAGATTTTGTTTTTGTAAAAGGAAGCGAAAAAAAGGATTTTATACAGAAATATTCTAAAAAGCATGTGATTGAAATAGATGAACAACCAGCGCTAAAGCTAATGGAACCAAAATGCTTCTATCATTCAAAATCACCTTGTATGTGTGCTTTGACAAATGTGTTATTTTTATATGACAATTGTTTTATGAATGAATAAAAATATAAAAAAAAACTTAATTACCTTTTTATTTTGCATTAACCAACCATGATTGAATACAATTAATATGATACCTTAAATCTAATTTTCTAAATTCATTTAAAAGTTCATACTCATTTTTATATTTTAAATAATCATTACAAAATTTAGCGGCTAATTTACATTGTTTCATTCGATCTATATTATTAACATATGCTGACAAATCTTGTGCTTCTGCGTCTTCTTCGCCTACAATTGATAAATATTGGAGGTATGCAGTAGATATAATAAACTCTTCATACATTTCAGTAACCATTTGCTCCATTGTATTAAATTTATTCTTCCTTTTCAATTTCTTGAAGAATAGTATCCTCGTCAATAAATTGCTTCAAGTCTTTTAAATAGTAACCAAAGCCAATATCTTTTAGATCTTGAATAAGTTGAAAAAAATTTAATGTTTCAATGTATTTGTTGCAACAGAGGGCAGCCTTTACGAATTCCTCAGATTGATTACAATAAAAGTCTATCCACTCCGGACCACTTGCCATACAATATGAGAAATAGGTTTTTGAAACATTACTAAATTTCTCCTCTAATAATTTAACTGCAATCAGCAACTCAGCCATTTCATTTATTTAACATAATATTTTAAATATGTAGGGGGACGTCTCTTGCGAATAGGATTAACTTTCTTTGATAATACCTGTTTTTTATCTTCGTATAATTGAAACCTCTTTTGGGTTGCAATAATAGCAGGTATAAATTGGCAATCTTCTCCTATAAATTCTATTAGGTGGCTTAATTCTCCTACAAAGTATGATTTCCCAAATGTATTGAAAAACGTAGTAAGGCTTATAATTCCTTCTAAATAATCATCACAACAGTCAATTGCTTCCAAATAATCTCGTTTCAGTGGATAAAACAGCTTGGTGTATTCATCTTTCGAAATCACTTCAAAGAAATTGAGATATTTAACTTTTAACTGTCTGATAGTTGTAGTTAATTTTTCGCGATTACACATAATTCACTTATTACTTGACACATTTTTTCTTTTTGTTTTATACAAAATTGGTGGAAAAATTCAAAAATAACTTTTTACGCAACTCGAGCACAGCTTAGTAAATGTGTCTCGGCATACTAAAATGATCATGATGCACCTATTTATAAGACTTAAGAATGCAAAATCAAATGTGGGAGAACAAAGAGAAAAAATTAAAAAATATGATGCGAATGAGAATAAAAGGGGAGGAAGTTAAGAATGAGGGACATGAGAGAGAGGAAGAGGAGGAGGAGGAGGCGCTCCCCTATTATAACTACTAATTCCTGTTTAATATCAAAAATCCCCTTCTTATAATCCTCAGCAAAACCCATTAGATATTTTAGGGGTAATTTACCAGAAAATACATTACTAGTGGAATCCAAATCAGATTGTTTTATTCGAAAACACAGTAAAATATGCAAAAATTAAATAGCATGGTAATTCTAATTGCCCCTAGAATTAACAGTCCTCCTCAAGTCAAAAATCAGTGAAAATGTGATTCGCCCAACCAAGGGTAGTTCACAAAAATAAAAGTCAAAATAGAGTAAAATGTCAATAACAAGTTGCAAAAATTTTACAGTCAAAATCGGTAAATGTTAAATCACAAATAATCAAAATTCACAATTGTTAATAATAGTTATTAGGGGTAAAATCAAGTTTTAAAAATATCAAATAGTGAGCAAATGAAAGTCAAAAATGTGAGCAAATATTTAAAAATCAAATGTTGAGCAAAAGTTACGTTTTAAAAATTGCAAATTCAAATATTGTACCTCAAGCACAAATTTTTAAACAATTACACTTGAACACTAACTGAAATTCTGTGAGTTACTTTGAGGGAAATCTGTATCTGGAGATGAACTAGGCTTGATGAACGCTTAAGAGAAGGAGACTAGAGACTTAGCTTACCCTATCTTCTTCGCGCAATTTATACAGTCAATTTTCTTTTTTCTTCCAATGGAACCTTTCAGTGCAAAGACCCGGCGAATTCCAACGATGGGACTTAAATGCAATGTTCCTCTCTTCTAGTTGTCTTCGGCTATGTTACTAAGAATGGCAATTAAGAAACGCACAATATATAACTTCAACCGGTGATTATGGAGGGCAATGAAATCATGTGTCACTAACGAGTTGAAATCGCAATTTGCTAAAGAGCTAAATTTCTGTCCATATTTAAGTGAAAATCCTGCCGACGTCACGGTTACACCTTTTTTGCAGCTCTAGACCAATGAGTCATTTGGGGCGGAATTTAGTGAACGAAACTGTCGACAATTTTTCTCAGTCTGCAACGAAAATTTTTAGTGTTAACATTTCCTGGGATACTTTGAAGTCCCACAGAAGCCATGGTTTTGAGTATTTTTCAATTTCTGTATTTTTCCCATAATGGGCATCACTTTATCTGCGTTTTGGCCGTTTCATAATTTTCGGACAACTTTTTTATTTTCTCCAGAAAAAATTCGCATGGCTTTAAAATGTCTTAAACGTTGTTTTTGCAAAATTTTGACCAAGAATTGAAATATTAACTTTTTTAGTTTTTTACCTACAAAGCTGAAATCTGCTATCAGGTAGATTTTGCGATTTGGGGTGTTTAACCAAGAATAATTTTTGTCGAAAAACCTATTAGGTTCCGAGATATAGACGTGGCGTCCTTTCTTTTATTGATTATTCCCTAGGAAAATTGAGATATTTACCTCTAATTTCCAGATAATGTGTGTTTAGATAGTCCCTTTCGAAATTGCATTACGGCCCTTGGCCAATCTCAAAGGGAAAAAAGTTTATTCGCAAGTATTAGATTTTGGAAGCGTCTTAACGTATTTTTTAATTGAGATCACGAAATTTTAAAGTGGAATAATTTTGTTGTTTCTTGAGGGATTTTAATGAATCTTTTTTCTACGTGTTTCCCTCGGTAAGGGCTTTCAGAAAAAGTGGTTTTTGAGAAAAAACATTAAATTTTAGATTTTTGAAAAAGTAGGTCAAATTTATTACTATGAGAAATACTTGAGATGTCGAAATACATTTTCACAGGCGTGAAGCGCGTATAAATTTACATATTTCTACCAAGTTTCATTGTTATAGGTAATTTCTAAGTATTTTTAAGTAGGGTTGAAAGTTGGAAATTTTAGTGACGCCAACTAAGCAGGTCTAGCTTGGCGTGGTGCTTCCTGATTGGTCGGTCTTAGAGCGTCCTGTGCTCTGATTGGATTATGCGTTTTTATAAAACTATTTTGTTGTACATTCAGATGTTGTATTGACTTGGAGTATTGATGGCCTAGAAGATGGTTATTTGTCCGGATATCCATTATCTGTTATGTGTATTTAATAGCAGTATAGTAGTATAGCAATCATTATTTTTTGATTTGGCCTTGTTTTTATCCCATTTCCGTGTTATTTGGCTTGAAAAATTCGATATTGCGACAACATTTCATGTATTCTGGTAATTTATTCAAAAGAAGTTTGATTTTATTTGGGGAATAAGCAATCATTACCTCCTTGTGCATATTTTCTAACTTTTTAGAAGTCATTATTAATAAACTACCGTAACGATGATATGCTTTCAACGGTGAAACCATCTTTCTATAACCATTTCGATCCATCTGGGGAGTTAACGATATATTGATTTTTTTACGATAGAGACAGAAACTTTAAGCATAGATCTCCAGACAAGACTGTTCCAAATTTTTGCTGTCGACCGTATGTATAGTAAATTTCTTTTACTGCTTCCCGACCCATTCGCAGATATCGAATCAATTCAATTAGTGGTATAAAATCACCGAAACTGTCGTAATATGTAACTTCTGAATTATTTTTTCGATATGCTACCCAATGCGTTCCAACTCCTCTTATACTATCCAAATTAATAATAGCAGATTCATAACGTCTGGAACCACGTCGAAGAAGTGAATCTCTCATATATACATCTTTAAAATATGGCACTTGCAACTCTAATGCATACCTTTCTAAATCAATATTCGATAGTGGCCTTCGAGGAAGGCGATTTATTAGTTTTTTGAGTGGTTCATAAAAAGTCCTAAACCTGTCCTATATGGTTTTACATACATTCCACCTCCTTTCGAATTTAGACGTGATTCGCCACCAGTTTTTTGGGTGGTTGCATTTTTCGCTGTTTTTACTGCTCGCTCTACTCTACTCCAGCCACACCACCTGCTAAGGACCCTAACGCCGAGAGTCCGGCAAATATTGGTACTAAAGGTAATAATTCACCAATCTTTGGAATGGGTATGATTCTAGGTGTCCGTATCTTCCGTTTGCCACCGCGGGCTTTTAGTAATTTCCGTGCCTCAGCCACACCTATTCTAGATGCATTAAATATGTCTTTTTCGGCAAATTTCTTGCCACCAGCTTTAGCTAATTCAGCTCGAATTGATTGTCGCAACGCCGATCCAAAAGCAAATTTAGATATTCTTTTTTGTTTGGGTATACCTTTCCCTTTCACAGATCTACTGCTGCGACGTCGATTTCCTTTGGAACATTTCATTTTAGTTGAGAGATTCGATACACCCATATTAAAAAGTTGCTTAGTGCTTAGCCTTCATATTTGTTACCAACCAAGCCGATGTTTTTTCACTTGCACTGGCGTCCTTTGATTTTACTCTTTCCCAAGCACGTTGTTCAAGATCGTGATCGGCTTGATGAAGTAAACTTAAATTATTTTTGTTTTCTGAATACGCTATATCGTATTTTTACACGCTGCATCTAATGCATTAATTCCTAAATCACCTCTCGCTAATCGCTTGGCAAGTTTAGTGCCGGGCCTACAATATTGGTACCCAGGAAGATGTAACTCAAACAGGAGTTTATCAATTAATGAATTTACTATGCCACACCAAGTCTTAACTAAATGTTGAGAGCGTCCACTTCGTTTGATGGACAGCATTTGAATGTGTTATATTGGAGAAGTTGAAGCAGATATTAATATTGACAAACTGGAGTGGAAAATTCGTCACATTATTCCCGACGATAAGCAGAAGCTGAAAATATTGTCACGTATTAATAAGGGTGGTAGTAATGCAAATATCCGAAAGACTTATCGCATGTGGGATCCTCACGAGCTTCCCACTCTTCAAGAAACTTCGTCCGACGTTTGGGCCATAAGAACAAGCACAAGTCCAGAAAAACCTCGTTATTTGATAATCGGATTCCATCCGGCAGCCTATTATAATTACCAAAATTTTTAAAGTAGTTTTTACGATTGAGCATTTAATGACCCTATGATGGATTTAGCTAAATAATTAAAAAATCCGTTGTTCGTTATTGGTTGTTCACATCAGGCCGAAGCCGTAAAATCTTCAACGGTGGACGTCAAGATCGAATTTGAAACACGAATCAGTTTCCTAAAAATACTAAAGTGTTCGCATTAATAATCCACGATTCCTTTTTTAGTTATAATATGTTAAATGGTTCTGTGTCAAACAAGCTTGTTTAGTTGTGTAAAGCTATTTATAATTATACTTTATATTTAGCATATGCTAAATTACATTTTATTATATACATTGTTATATAGTTTAGGTTAAGTTTAGCGTTTTGATATATAAATTTAAGTGTAAGAGATAGTTTAGTTTTTAAGGTTACAACAAATTAAATAATAAAACATATTTTACCAGTTATTTTGTATTTTATTTAATGTATAAGTTGTAATAGGTAAATTAACATTCCTCTAGGTAACAACATGGCGAGTGAGCTGCCGGTTTCCAATTAATCTACGCATTTCACTTTTTGCGGGTACAAAATTTTAAAAAAATGCTTGTTCAAAAAATTTGTGAGTAAAATTTAATTTTCAGTTGTGAGTTATAAAAAAACAATGTGTTCAAAAAAAATTTTAAGAGTAAAATAACGTAAGACTTGTCGTAACGCCAATCGATTTAAAATTTAAACCACTTTAAAAAAATGCGTGTTCAAAAAAATTGTAAGGTAAAATTTTATTTTCATTTGCGAGTAAAAAATTAAAAAAAAAAAAACGTAAGACTTATCGTAACGCTAATCGACTTAGACATAAGAGATACTTGAGTCTTAAATATTTTTGAAACAAATTAAATAATAAAGCAAACTTTATCAGTTATTTTGGCATTCTATTTTAGTAATAAATAAATTATAGCAAAAGGTGTTTACTACCAATGTTTCTAGATTCGATGTTGTCAGATATTGTGTCTTATTCTATACTTATAAGGTGACAGATTATTTGCGATTGCCAGATTTCCTATTTTATCATGAAACATTGTAAATTGCGCCCCACCTCAAGTGCGCACCCCCACTTTTTTAGTTTTGATATAAACATAGGTCTGCCATAGGTCTTACCATCATTCACCACAATGCAGTCAACCAAACACGTGGCTATTATCACTCCCTATAGCATCAGAGGGGAAGTCTTATGTGGAAGGTGTGTACAACACATACCTGTTATTAACCTGGATGCTTATGCCAAGCGTGTAGTGAGGCGGGTGACGACTTGGGGCCACCGGCGCCTTTAATCGACCTAACAGTCGATGATGATGATGATGATGACGTGCCAGTTGCACGTCCAGATCTCATAGCTGCACGTCAAGCCCTAGGCTTAGGCCTACGACCCAGACCAGCTCCTAGGTCAGTTCTGGAAGCTCGACGGCGTCGAGCAGAGCAACGGGATGCTCTCGACGACCTCTTAGAGAACTGGTCCGGTTCTTAGACCAGTAAGGCGTATACACCCGCCACCCACCTCTCCTGCTCCAATGCAAAAATCCGTCCTTTTCAGGATGACAAAATATTTTGAGCGTAGTGGACTAGACCTGCTGGGAATACTACTTCTCCATGGGTTTTAATCCTAGAGTGGTGAAGAAACGAGCCTAAGTATAAACATAATTGGAGTATTCATTTACCAGTGGTTGGAACACACAAGACACAGCGAGCGCCCGAATACATTCCGGCAAGCAACAAACATTTCAAGGTGTACAAAATCTTTTGTTAACATTATGTTTAATAAATAGTTAAAAATAACAGTAAAGTAAATAATGTTGTGATAGCTTGGATTAGTTTATCTTACTCTTATGCTCATAAAGTAAGCTTAGTTTGCGAAAAAAAACAAACAGAATGCAATATTTTGGGGGAGATAACTTTTTCGACGCTTAAGCTTTTTTTTATCTTAAGTGTTTGGCTCAATAGCTTAATTGTTTGGCTCAAGATACTTCGCTCATTTTCATCAGCAAAGTCCTCCAACCACAGCGGCATTGGAGGCGGAGGTCCTGACTCTGCGACTGCTTCCCGCTGGGTCACTTCGGTTTGATCCATTTCTACAGTTGACGACGAGGATGGGGCAGGTGCTGGTGACCACGATGAGAATGACGAGGCAGCAGGTGGTAAAAACGATGGTGTCACATTCCTTATCTTATTATCACCAGCCTTCAACATTTTTTCCAACTTGGAACCTCTGCGCTTCTTGCTTTTAGCTGGAATCGTGATATTGCTTAATACCACGACTTTTGGCCCTTCTTCAGCTATTGTTGTCATTGCACTTGCTTCAGAGGGAAGATCCATTTCCTGAAGTAACTGGTCGAACGTTTTGTCTATATCGAAGTCATCTATACTGTCGAAATGTTGAAATTCGCTCCACTCGTCAAAACGTCAACAACCTCTTGAGTGGAGCTTATTGCTGGTAGTGATGCCATTTTTTATTTTTATAATTAAAATTTTACTTGAAATTATTTTTTTATATATTTCGATGCTAGCGAAGAACTGCTTTACCACATCGAGCTCAAATCTTTTTATACACCACACGCAGCCTCTTCCATTCTCGACACCCCTTGTACTCGACACACCCTACTCCAAGTCAAGCGCACGGATAATTTCAGATTTGTATATAAAAGCTTCGTGTGTCCTGCTAAACCATTCTATTCTCAAATAGATACTTACAACACACAGCATGTGTGACGTATGTATCATTAGAGAAAATTTTCAAACATACCACGATGTATGTAGGGAGAAACTTGCTAACTCAAGTGATGCCTCTGATCCATTAACCGAATAGCTTTGTCAACTAATTAATATTTGTCATCAGGGTATGATCTATTGTGATCACTACCTTGATGGGTTTTTGTCATTTCCAATTTTTGAATCTAATATTGCAGATATTCGAGATGATATGGGCAAGATTCACCTCTTGCTAGCATATCATTTGAATGGTATGCAATTAGAGGAGTAATTTTTTAAATAATGTGGGTGTATGGTTTCCAATTTCCCTTTTTCCTTAAAAAAAGCGAATGGGGTGCGACAAAGAGTTCAGTTCACGACTGGCAGCCCCGTTAAGGAAATATTTTATAGCTTAATTCATGAAAAAATAATCCCAACTGGAAGCTCTTTAAAAAATATCATTCTGGATTTTAAAAATATTTTATTAAAATTCTATTACAAAAAAAAGCAAAAGATTTATTTCATTTAAATTTTAAATATAACTTTTGAAAAAATTGTCTCCCCTAAAATATTAAATAAATCGTAAAGATTATTTGCGTTCGTAAAGTATCAAGTAAATCAAAGCGGTATGTTTTCATTGTAATAAACCTTAAGGCCTATTGCAATTCAAACTATGTTGGATACACTTTCTATTAAAGTGATAACTACTATGTTCTAACTACGATCAAAGTATTTTGTCGTTTAAAAAGGACGGATTTTTGCATGGGTCAGGGGAGGTGGCTGGGTGTATACATCTTATTGGCCCAAGACATATTTTTACACTCTCTATACAATTACGAAGTAGAGTCTGCATTCCCTTCCGGAATATTATCCGGGACATCTGGAACTACCCACCAACTACTATCTGCTGGCCCGTCAAACTCTCCACATGGTGATGGAGGACTTCACCAACTTGACGAGTCAGACAGATTTGCTTCCGCAGACTCTTCTTCCTAACTCTCTTCGTCCGACGAGGGTTCATTTTCTGGCCGTCTTTGTCCCATTTCAAAATATTCCTCATCGGAATAAGATGACACAGGCGTGGTCGGTTATTTACCCGAACTGTCTCCATACTAAATACCGAAGAGTTAGAAGAGATGTTCCTTTCGTTCACTGTTTGTATAACAAAAATCTTAAACGTCTATATCTATATATATATATATATATATATATATATATATATATATATATATATATATATATATATATATATATATATATATATATACAAGTGCAAAAAATTCGATCCATTTCTTTTTTCTCATTTATTTTAAGTATTTCGACTCTCAAGTTATTATATGGCATATGTATCTTCAGGTATGCCTTCGTATATCCCAAATAAACCAAAATGTTTATATTAGTTCTGCATTTCTCATCGCAAATAGGAATTTATGTTTTTATTTGTTAAAATTCCTCCGATAAGCGAAAATATAAATCCTTGTTGGTTGCATTTATTTTAACCCGGGTTACCATAGTGATCTTGTAGTGTCAAAAGGCGTTGCATTCTTAATTCTAATTGCAATAAAATGTTCTTAACTCCGACGGATGCAGCTAGAGCGGTGGCTTAGTTCAAGATGGTCGTAGCCAGTATTATGCAGCTAATGTGTTAGGTGTTAGTCGTTCGGCGGTTCAAAGAGCAGTTCAGCGATTCAATGAAACCGGCAATTTCACAAGGCGGCCAGGTTCCGGTCGTAGAAGGGCAACATCCGAACGAGATGACCGATTTTTGGTAACTTCATGTTTGAGAAATCGGCATGACACATCAGTTCAATTGGCCAATCGTCTGAATGAAGTGAGAAATGTGGATGTAAGCAGGTGGACAGTTCGGCGTCGACTTGCTGAAGCTCATTTAGCATCCAGAAGACCAGCCATATGTCCACTATTATCCGTAGAACATCGCAGAAATAGACTTGCCTTTGCAAGAGAACACGAAAACTGGAATGACGCAGATTGGCGAAGTGTATTGTTCTCAGATGAGTCCAGGTTTACCTTGAGGTCACCAGACGGCCGCGAAAGAGTTTGGCGGAGGCAAGGAGAGCGATTTGCTCAGTGCAATATTGCAGAAAGAATAAGCTATCGAGGAGGATCAGTCATGGTTTGGGGTGGTATAAGTTTCGAAGCTCGTACTGACCTAGCTATCGTGGATGGCGGTTCTATGACGGGTGAAAGATACATAACGACCATTCTTGATGAGCATGTGATACCTTTTGCCCCGTTCATCGGACCCAATTTTATTTTCATGGACGATAATGCGCGTCCGCACCGTGCTAGGATCGTCAATGACTATTTAGAAGAGGTGGGAATTGTCCGTATGAATTGGCCAGCTTGCAGTCCTGATCTCAATCCAATTGAGCATCTTTGGGACATAATGGGAAAGCAATATCGAGCACGACTACCTCGTCCAAACAACTTGGCTGAGCTTGGTGCGGCTGTTCAGGAAATATGGAGAGAATTGGACCAAACTGACATCCAGAGCTTGATTACCTCGATGCCACGCCATCTTCAAGCTGTTATAAGGGCCCGAGGAGGAAACACTAGGTATTAAGTATCACTGCATACACCACATTTTTTTGTATTACAATTTTTTATTCAAGAAGTTTTGATTATTTTTTTAATTTTCTGTATTATAGCGAATGGCTATATAAAATAAAGATTTATTTTCTGTAAACTATGCGTTTTATTGATATTCAATACGTATTTTTCAATCTATAACTTATTTTAAAGTTTAATATCCAAAGATCTTTATGTTTTATTAAAAAATTCGCACCTGAGTGTATATATATATATATATATATATATATATATATATATATATATATATATATATATATATATATATATATATATATATATATATATATATATATATATATATATATATATATATATATATATATATATATATATATATATATATATATATATATATATATATATATATATATATATATATGCTCTTTGCATCTTATTGTGTATTCCGTCATACGAATACTATTTTTCTCACAAATTAACGCGCATCCATTCTTGTCATCCACCCTAACCCAATTACTAACCATCCTACTGTATAAATACTCCTAATACATGGCCGATATCTTCATATTTCGCTGATGAGTATACCCTATACTTGCGGATGATGCTTTTGAGCTGGATGCTATTCGAGCCATTTTTCGGTTTTCGAGCAGTGAATCGAATGGCACCTACTGCAGGTACATTAACTATGTCGATATTGGGGCACTCGTTTGCGAAGAGTGTTACGCTCGAATGGGAGCGAATGCCCCAAAATGTACTTGATCCCATAGGCATGATCAAGGTGCGATTTGTAAATAGAGTACCGAAATATGCTGAATGCAAGCGTAAATTGTACATGTTTGTACATATTGACGTTTGCATCCAGTGCAATCACTCTAAAACACGACTCGAGAAAGAGGGTCAATAATTTCTTTCTATAATTCAATTTTTTTATTTGTTTCGTGGGTTTATGATTTGAAATTACCTTTTTTTCCCTTAAAAAAGTGAATGAGGTGCGACAAAGAGCTCAGTTCACCACTGGCAGCCCCGTTAAGGGCTTAATCCAACCGGAAGCTCTTTATTTTCTTTTTCTATTCTTTTATAATTTAGTTACCTTTTTTTAATCTGCTTTTATTTAATTATAAAAATTAGACATCAATTTTTAATTTCTAACAAGAGTTTATTTACAACTCTACATTAAAAATTACAACAATTTTCAATTCTACTTGCTTTTAACAAAACATACTATTGTTTTAAAGCTAAAATACACATAAAAAAATTACTGCATATCAGCATCATCATCAGATATAAATTCCTCATACATTTTAACCAAACATTCTAATCTAATATCTGGATCAGTCTGATAGAATGGCATATCAACATCATCAGCTTGCAATTCATCACACTCTAATTCTAATAAACATTCTAATCTAATATTCGGATGTCTTTGATAAAAATCGATATCTTTATGACCCAAAGGCAGAGTTTTGGTTGATAAGGGAATTATATAGTGTTTATCATCGTTCATATATAATGCCACTTTATTTACTATTTCAGAATAAACATCATGTAATTCACTACAAAAAGTCTTCATTTTTCTAAAAATTAAAGTTCCCCGTTCTACAACTTTCCGGTAATCTTCGATATTAAACTATTTTTCAATTACTGATTTCTTTATGCCTTTGGCCTTTTTTAATTCATTATTAAGCGAGCCGACATAATAGGCTTTAGCCCCGGTTCCGTAAAACCTTACTATCGGATCACCGTGCAACTCATCTTTCATTTTCCCCAAGACCGATTCACTTTTCCTAATATTAAAAATGTTTCCTTCAGAATAATTGGATGTGGCAAATGTTTTTGGGTTTTCTGTAATTACCTTGTAAAAGTTATCGGTAAATATTGTTAATATTAAAGAATCTGTATCGGTGTACAGTAAAGAAGCATCACTACCAATTTTTTTTATTAAAATTGTAAAAGAAATCATATATTACAGTTTTTGACATGTCCAATATAGAAAATCCAATATATATTGGTCTGTTATAAACTATTTTAACTTTACCTATATGAATAGCTACAAAGTTTTCAGTAACAACTTTTAAAATTGGGCCAAACAATTAATGCTCTAGCACCCACTTTCCCCCTTGAATTCTCCCACTGAGTAATTAATTTGATAACTTTTCAATTTTCTAAATTTTCCATGGTTTTACCAAAAACAACGTTATTATATAATTTAAAAAGGTCTTTTTCGAATTTATTTTTGGCTTTATTTTCTAACTGTGTTAAAATCAATATAAGTTTTTAACCACGCCGACTGATTAAATTTTAAAATTCTATGCGTTTGAATTACTATTAAGCCATTTTGAATAGCTTGTTTTAAAGTTCTATAATGCACAATGTACTTTATTTTATGGTTGAGATTTGGTATTCAATTTGGCATTTTTGCCGTTACCGTTGGTGGTTTAATATTTTCAACTAAAAAAGGAAGGTCTGCATGTGCATCATGTAACTCTTCAGGATAATACACATCTGCTTCTAAAACATAACCTTGTTCGTCTTCTGTCTCCATAATATTTAAATCTGTAATTTCACGTTGGGATAGCCACGTAAATCCATAATATGGTAATGGTTGTGACATACTATGACTGTACAAATTAGTTGCATCTAAATAAGTGATAAAAGAAGGTGGTTTAGTAGGATCATAGTTTGGCAAAAATGTAATATTGGCAATACGCTTCTTTTCCGAACACTGACTTATTCCACAGCGAATGCCCTTTTTGAAAAAGTTAACCATATCAATATCTGTCAACAATTCTAACTCTACCTTGGTTATGTGCAACATACAATTAAAAGACAAACTTGGAAGGCTATAGTACTGTGCCGCTCTAATTTATAAATATTTAAGCAAGTATCTCGAAATTGCTCGAAAACATCACATAATAAGAGAATATCAGACCAAATACAAATCTGAATATTCCCTCAAATTCCTACATTCAAACACTCGCCACACTTCCATCGCTCTCTCATAGTCTTCATCGCTAATATGCTTGATCTTTTGTTGGAAGCGTGGGGCAATTCATTTTCTCCATACAATCCATAAAACTGTATGGAAAAATTCCCTTCTTTCGCATTAAATTAAACTGTTCGACACGGGGGAAAGGTTTTCGTGTCTCTTTGAACTGATCAATCTCTAAACCAGCACCCACATTTTCCAATGATGCCGAAATCTAAAGCTATCAATAAACCTTAATTTTAAGTTTTTTCTTTTTGTTACACCATCGGTTTTATCAACATAATCATGCACATAAATGCTTTTTGAGAATGATATGTACTTTTCTTTGCTTTGTGCTACTACCTCAATATTATCCCCATGACGACACAATTCTTTGATGAACACGTGACAGTCGTAACCACTTAAATTATGAAATACAATGGGGATAAAATTGGGGATTTAATAATTTAAATTACAGATGGAATGTGCAGCACCAAATCTTTTTTGTTCTGTTAATGATCCTTTACTTTCACATCATTCTCATTGAAAGACCGTTCACATATACCACATACTTTAGCATCTTAGAAATATTTTAACTCATCAGCTGTTAATCGATTGGTACAATATCTTTCAAGTAAGTATTATAAAAATGCCTTAGATCGCTTTCGATACGAGAAACAAAAACTTGTGCAGCATCATCTTCTTTGTACAGCTCAAATTTAGAGATAGAATCATCAAAGGAGCATTTTATTAAGTAAGCGAAAGAATATGGCGCATGTTTAACGCTTTTTGTCGTGTACGAATTTTGGGGGTTTGGTTCTGTATTATCGATTGGTTTTAAAACAGATTCAAAATCTGCATATATAACAAAAGGAACTTTCATTTGCTTTTCGATATTCTCAAATTTTAGTATATTTTCCGCTACAGTATTTCCAAACTTATCTACTTTTTGAGCAATTGATAGTGTCAATGTGTATATGTGGTTACAATCATTTTTTGATGTAGTATCAAAGATGTTGGTCAACTGAAATAAATTAAACAACCATCGCAAAAAAATCATCTTTAAAAGCACAATCTTGTTGAATTAGTAACAAATTTAAATGTACCTCCTGTTTTCAGTCTGAATATCTCAATGGACCTACAACTTCGTATATATATTTATTATTTTTGAACGTTGATTCAGCACCATACCACATTGACCGAAATATTGTTCACTTGCTCAAACTTTCCTATATCTCTTAACTTAACTGGAAAATCTATACCCGTAATATTAAGCACTGTTGAAAAATGTAGGTATGATCTGAAATCTGAAACTCTTCTGTTTGTAGGATGCAACGCTGAAGTTATCGCCCAGGCAAAACGGTATTCATCTTGGTTTGTCACATTGACAACAGCTTTTTTACTTTCCAGACATTTCAGCAACTTTATGTATGAAGAAGCACCAACGGGACTAAACTTATTAACGTTTACTTCTAGGTATAGAATTTTCTGTACAGCCCAGCCTGTAAAATATAAAAAAAACATTAATATTGGAAAAATGGTAATTGAACAATATTAATACTAATTTAACTTTAACCATACCTGAATCTTTTTCTTGAAATTCCGAAAACTGTGTCTTCATTACATCAACAAAAGATTGATATACTACATCCGAGTCACTTGCAGAGTCAACGAGTTCATGCGATGTATTGAACGATTTGTCACTCCATGTGTTCTGTAACAGTAAAACATATTGACCAACTACAACCACATTGACCTTTATTGCAATAGGGACGCTCAACATCTCGCTCACCAAGCATAACACTTTCGCTTTAATTTCATTAAAAAATAGCGAATAATCAATATGATCATTTACGCTTCTTATCCTATAAGTAGCAATTCTGCGTCTGGTAGCACTTTGGATAACTTGAACACCAGCCGACAATGGTAGACATGAATTAGTGCGATGCTGTAATGTTCTTTGATGAGCGGTCATTAAGTTCGTTGGCACTTGTATATTGCATGAAACACAAGTTACCATAATAGATGTTGAAGGCTGCGGCTGCTTATGATTCACTCTTCTATTTTGGTCTCGATTACCAAATCGTATTCTACAAGATTCCCTTTTATGACGTTGCATACTACTATTTCGTGAAAATGATGTACCACAATCTTCACAGATATATCTCATGATTATATAAGAGAACAGAACTTTCTAACACAAGTTGTTACACTATACTGAATACATACCGCACCCAACTTTGTATAAAATGCACCCCCCACCAACCAGACACATCTCAAGGTCAAACAATTTGACATTCAAACAATTGTCAAGGTGATTTCGTATAAAAACCTTCACCAAAAAATCACAGGGTCATTTCAAAGTCAGACAATTTGACCTTCAAAACATTCTCAAGGTCATTTCAGTGTCAAACAATTTGATCCTCAAAATATCAAGGTCAAATGGGCGAGACATCAACTTGATCTTCAAATTTTCAAGGTCAAGTGGGCGGAGCACCCTTAAGGTCAAATGGCAATAATTTTCAAATCTGGCCGAAATGTAGCAACATTTACCAAAAATGTGGCAATAAAAATGCCTACTTGGTTTCCCTTTAGTACTCGCTAAAAAATGGCTAATTTAAGACCCAGGCGCCAGCGAAACAAAATTAAACGATGATTACCCATAGCGTTTTTCTATGATATATGTGATTTTGGCCATCCAATACTACAAAAAAAAGCTGGAGGTTTAATTACCCCTTAAAAGATATTTTTTGGCCAAGTAATTATGCTATAGCCTATCTACATTAAAAACTGCTACTTTTAGAGTCAAAAAAATCTAATTTGAAGCGAGCTTTCATGGCTAGAAAACAAACCAAGAATCATTTGCCAAAATTTGACAAATCTCTGGTTTTTAAGTGTCTTTTATGGCTAACTGTTCATCAAACGCTAATCAGCTAATTTGTGCTACCTGGGTTGGTGCAGACCAAGTGTGCTACTGCAAATAGTCCCTACACTCAAATGCATGTTTACTTCTTGGAGAGGCTCTGAATTATGATCAAATTCACAAATTCTTTTGTTTTACCTATTTTGCAGTAATCTTTGGTCTACGAGGTAAAACAAACAAATCTTCTTCCGAGGAATCTGGACTTTGACTCAACGATATTTTTTCTTGCTAATTCTAGCTGCTTCTAGGTAATTTATATTGAGTATCTATCTCCTCTGTTTAGGTCTACGATACGTTTTCCTGGAATTATACCTAGTTTCTTTTTGTTTCTTCTTCTTTCATTCTCTCTGAGAGGAAGGTCTTGAAACTGATGAAAAACATTCCTGATGTTCTAATATGTCATCATCGGCCACATTTTATTTATGGGCAGCCTTTTTAAACTTGATGACAATCAATGGGTACAATTCCAGATCGTCGAAAACTAGATCTAGAATATTTGCTTTATTCTTTTTCTGATCAGTTAAATAGCATCCAAAATATATTTTTGGGAATGCATCCTCTATTCTTTAGTTTCCATACCTATGGTGTTGACACCGATTTTACTTTCAAAGGTTTGAAATATGCCAGATCTAATGGTTGGGAACCGGATAACCCAGTGCTATTGGGTGGCAACAAAACAAATCTTATTTTATTTGATCACTAATTGTGAAGCGTGGCTCGCCAAATTATCTCCTATGGGGAAGATTTTTGTTAAATATATTAAAATACCTTATAGCAGCATTTTGAAACCAGTCTTCGAATATTTCCATTGTGAACTATCCACTTCTTCATCTGTTGTAAACAGCTCCTTTAGGTCTGGCCGTTATAGGATTCTCCTCCTTATAAAGTTATATATATGGAGGTAACTTGTGGCCATTACTAGCTCCTGCAAAAATAACAAAAATGCTGGACCTACAGCTATCAATATTCCTTTCAGGGTGACGAGAGGCGCGTCTGACAATGTTTGCGACCAAGAAAGTTTTTCCATTCAATTGCGACCAGGCAAATTGCTGGTAAAACATTTTTCTGTTATGCCACGAATATGAATGATCTTACAATTAGCCTTATGTCGAAAGTAGTTAGGGGAAATCCCCATTCATTTGATAAGGTAATGCACTCAGTAATAGCAGCTTCAGAATGTGGTGTAAATACAGATGGCCTTCCAATCTTTCCAGTTTTATTATTCGTGTGCCGACTGAGCGTTGACTTCGGAATGTCGTATTTAGCTGCGACTTTGTAAAGATATTTTCCAGGATGAATTTTACGTACAGCTCTCACAAGGGGTCCAGCTCTCACAAGGGGTCCATCGCTAAATCGCTAAAATCGATATATTTTCAAGCTCCCAATTTTTTTCGTGGGCAAGTGCGTACCATTGTCGACTTGCTTATGTGCAAAAAAATCTAGTACTTTTTTAACGAAGAATTTTTCTGTAGAATATGTGGACAATATGGTACATTGTCCCATGTTTTACGCCAACCTGTTATTTTTTCTTGTGTATCATCTGTCATAGACAAAATCTACGTGCAAAGTTTTTAAAACCTTTTTGCGTTCATAATTTATTTCAACGTAAAAACTACATATCTGCTTCATTTTATTTTTCCCCTAATTAATACATTCTAACTTTAGTTGCAACGTTTTTGCAATGTACATTTAATTTTCGTTGGCACGTTTTGTCAAATTTCAAAATAAATGCCAGGTTGTCAAATCGTCCTAAGTTACCCAACGGTTCCAAGATATCCCAACTGACTGTATACTTTTTGTTTAGACCTGGAAATCTTAGCTCCGGCATTTTGGCGTTTTGAGTTTTTAAATGTTGACTAAAAATTATAACTGTGCATTCTCAAATACGCCCAGATACCTATTTTCGGGCGAATTAGACTACAAGTAACAAAAGTGTCAAGTTGAACTGTCACGAGAACTATGTATGCATGCCAAAGAAGTTAATTGGTTTCGTAAAAGTGGGTGAAAAATCCATTAGAAGACTTTCAACAGAAACAGACACGTGAGTATAAAGTCGTGGTATAGAGTCCTTGACCACTAATTTCCTATGTTCATTCTTCCTTATATTATACGCTAAAACTGCATTTGATTATATTTGTAAATATCTATAATGTTCACGATGTAAATAATAAAAACTAAAAAAAAGTATCGCGCGTGTGGGGATTGAACTCTCTCTCCCTTAACTTATCGAAATATTCTAATAGCGAAACTAACTCGGCTACCAGGGCTTCCCCGAAATATTTTGAGTTGGTTGTATACGTATTACCTGACATTTTATTTTTTATCGATTATTGGAAAAATTCACAATTAATGGCATACATCCAAATTTTTATGAATTTTTTGTTACTACGAACTACACGACAGTTTATTAAGCAGATTAAATAACGAAAGAGGCAAATTGTTACATCATCTAGGCCTAGGATTTTTTATCAAACTGTAATACAATAAACGTAGTTAGCATAAAATTAAAATAAATTAGAAAACCAATTTTTGCAATTACCTAATTTAAATTTTTTTTTAGTTTATTTACCCAACATTTGGCTCATCATAATAGTATTTCTTACTAGCACAGTATATTATATTTCCAATATCGGCTAATATATTACAGAAATCAGTTTTCGGCGTTTGAATTCCTTAAAATTAGGTATTATACCCATACAAGCACTTTTAAATACAGGTATCTTACTCATTTACTCTCATATAGCTGACGCGTAGTGAAAAGCAATAGTGTGAGGTTATAATAATTGTCATAAATGGTACAGAGATTATGAAAAGACATTTTAATGAACCATTCTAAAATATTGAATTGTATTTTTAAGGAGACTTCATATAGAAATCGCTTAAAAAACTGTGCTAAAAGCTAATAAGATTCGTAAAACATTCTGAATTTTATGTCTCGACACTTTTTCGACTTGATCTTATCGAGTTTCGCAAATGATTAGCAAATTCAGAAAGTTTCCCCACAGTAACATCAAGGAAAATTCGCTTTATATACTTACAATCTTGTTACAGACAATTGTTGGCAAAGCATATGCGATTTTGATGAACATTTTATATCAGTCATTGTCCATTCTAAGTGGAAATACTTTGACAGCAAGGACTGATCCAGCGAGGACTGAACAGGGACCTATTTTCGACCTTCCTTGTATTTTGGAAAAATTCAAAATAGCCAATCGATGTATTTTTTCTTGTAGAATCCAAAAATGTCATCGAAAAAATATTTGAACCAGAAACAAAAGAGTTACGCTATGCATCAGGTGTTTTTTAAATGGAATGTATCGTTTTTTATACGATTTTTGGAAAGAGTGATTTTTTTTATGTCCGTTCTGATTAAAAGATTTGATTTTGCGATAGCTGTTTATATTACATTTTAATGTTTTACAAGCTAAAATTTTAGCTTCACCTGTTTAAAATATACGATAGGTTGGTATAGGTGATCAAGGTAAAATGACGTTTGAATGCTTTGTCAATAAAAATTGACATTCTTTTAATTATTGTCGAAGTCTTCACCTAAAAAATATATATTTGACTCTGATCGAAATGAAATACTCTTTGGACGAGAGACTACAGATTGTTATGCTATTTTACAAGTGCCAAGAAAATGCAAGAGAAGCAAGAAGAAGATTTATTGCAAATTTTCATAGAAATATAGCCATCAATACAATTCTAAGGATAAAAAATCTATTTGAGGAAAATAAAACGTTACATGATAGAAAAAGAAATTCAATAAAAAATAATTATTAAATAATAAAATAAAACTACTAATAACATAAGTTTTCAATGTGACCGCCGTTTTTCTCGAAACAACATCGATAACCCCTTTGTAGCCTTTCTAAACTTGCTGTTACAATATGATTTTCCTGGTTAAGGCGGTTTATTTCATCGACAATTTTTCCCATGATCTCTTGAATATTTTCGTTTCGTTGTCTGTATACGACGTTCTTCAAATGGCCCCAAAGAAATGTATCCAAAACTGAGAGGTCGGGGCTATTGGGCGGCCAAGCATATGTTCCATTTCGCCCTTTCCATTCGTTATGGCGCCGATTTAAAAATTGAACCACATCATGCACGGCATAAGGAGGCGCCCCATCATGTTGCCAAATTAAATTCTGATATTCTGCCAATGGTAAGTCTTCCAAAAAATTTTCAATTTCGTTTTCTAAAAACTCATAATATCTGTGCCCATTTAAAGTCCCGTTAAAAAATATTGGTCCCAAAATTTTATTGTTTTTTATCCCACACCAAACATGAATAGAATTCCTCCCTTGAAATTTAATAGTCTGGAACTTTTTTGGATTTTCAACGGCCCAGCAGTGGTGACTATTATGTCTGTTGAATACTCCCGATGTTGTGAAAGTAGCTTCGTCGGTCCACACAATATTTTTGAATAAATCAGGGTCTTCGTTTTCTTGCCGAATTACCATTTGAGAAACAAATTGGAAGCGAAGTTCTTTTTGTGCCGGTGTTAGGTGCTGAAGTGGAAGGATACGAAAAGGCCTAAATTTATACATTTTCAGAGTCCTGTGAACAGTCCCTCGGGTAACTCTTCTGCGCCTTACACCGCCACCGTACTGAACTTCCCGAACTGCATACGAAATAGATTTGGTTGGATTAACTTGAAAATAATTTATAATGGTCTGGTCTCGATTTCTTCTTCTTTGTATATTTCTTTTTCTATCATGTAAAGTTTTATTTTCCTCAAATAGGTTTTTATCCTTAGAATTGTATTGATGGATATATTTCTATGAAAATTTGCAATAAATCTTCTTGCTTCTCTTGCATTTTCTTGGCACTTGTAAAATAGCATAACAATCTTTAGTCTCTCGTCCAAAGAGTATTTCATTTCGATCAGAGTCAAATATATATTTTTTAGGTGAAGACTTCGACAATAATTAAAATAATGTCAATTTTTATTGACAAAGCATTCAAACGTCATTTTACCTTGATCACCTATACCAACCTATCGTATATTTTAAACAGGTGAAGCTAAAATTTTAGTTTGTAAAACATTAAAATGTAATATAAACAGCTATCGCAAAATCAAGTCTTTTAATCAGAACGGACAAAAAAAATCACTCTTTCCAAAAATCGTATAAAAAACGATACATTCCATTTAAAAAACACCTGATGCATAGCGTAACTCTTTTGTTTCTGGTTCAAATATTTTTTCGATGACATTTTTGGATTCTACAAGAAAAAATACATCGATTGGCTATTTTGAATTTTTCCAAAATACAAGGAAGGTCGAAAATAGGTCCCTGTTCAGTCCTCGCTGGAACACCCTGTACATTTATATTTTAAAATTTAGTTAGTATTTTAAAATTTCGTTAATTAGTCAGTCAAATAAAACTTTACATGAATTTGGATGTATGCCATTAATTGTGAATTTTTCCAAAAATCGATAAAAAATAAAATGTCAGGTAATACGTATACAACCAACCAGTCCTGTACTCGAAACCCTCACCGTCAAGCGCTTTACATCGTCATATACACCCGGGTGTTTACTAAAAACGTACCAAAATTCAGCCTCCTACCTGCAACTGTTTCGAAATGACGACTATGCAATTATAGTAGCCCGTTCCGATCTGCTATAAATGGGAATAAATATATATATACATATACATATATATATATATATATATATATATATATATATATATATATATATATATATATATATATATATATATATATATATATATATATATATATATATATATATATATATATATATATATATATATATATATATATATATATATATATATATATATATATATATATATATATATATATATATATATATATATATATATATATATATATATATATATATATATATATATATATATATATATATATATATATATATATATATATATATATATATATATATATATATATATATATATATATATATATATATATATATATATATATATATATATATATATATATATATATATATATATATATATATATATATATATATATATATATATATATATATATATATATATATATATATATATATATATATATATATATATATATATATATATATATATATATATATATATATATATATATATATATATATATATATATATATATATATATATATATATATATATATATATATATATATATATATATATATATATATATATATATATATATATATATATATATATATATATATATATATATATATATATATATATATATATATATATATATATATATATATATATATATATATATATATATATATATATATATATATATATATATATATATATATATATATATATATATATATATATATATATATATATATATATAAAAAACCACTATTTTGATTTAACAATGAACGTTAACTTTAAAGAAATTATAAGATATATAGAAGAGATTGATTTCAATTTTTTCAGACTTCATGAGTGAACTCAGAATTAAAAGACCTTCAAAATAAGGTATCACCGAATCCTCCTTTCCGTTTGGAACAATAACCCATATTGCTTCCCGCTCTATCTTAATTCAGAAAGAAGCTGGTTTTCCCGAGATTAAAATAGATTTAGATATTATTTATACATGTTCCCTTTTGTTTTAATATTTCAAATGTTTAAGGGGGTGGGAATTACTTACTGGGAGCACTGTATAAGCAACGAAACATAGAACGCAAGCTTTCATGGCTTTGGTCTATTCACAAATCATGGTTTCTGGGATTAAACCATGTCAAACTGGAATTACTATCCGACGTCTGGCCTTAGATTACTCCAGGCATCTTCGAGGATCTTTACTCCACAAGATCTGAACACTGAATTGATCTCAGAATTCAGTGTTTATATCTCACAGAGTAAAGATCCCTGAATATGCCTCGTACAATCGAAGGGAAAGCGTCGAATAGTCATTCCAATTTGACACGATCTATCCTCAAGAATCATGATTTCTTAATGGAAAAGATTCGGGCGGTAAATTCTGTGAAAATAGAAATTCGTGGGCAAAGCGGTAAAACAACATACATGTTTGGCTAAAAACTAGCTTAAAGATTTTTATTTATAAAAAAATATATAAATAAAACACATTTAAGTCTTATAAACTAACGGTTTGGAACATTTTCTCAAAACATCATCCGACTAGTCGTGCTTTGTATAGACCCTGAAGACGGCATGAGAATTTGACATTTTTCATTAGAAATTCTGGTAGCGGTTGTCAAGTATTTTTCAAAAAGCTCACATAGAATTTTATGTTCCTGCAACAAATAATTTATTATAATAAAAAAAGTGAGGCTCTACATCTTATATAATCGATACTCCAATAGTAGGACAATAAGAAACAAATTAAATAAATAACATAATTAAACATATTTTGTATCATAGAAACCTATAAAAATCATCGCGTAAAGCCGGACGGCCGGCTTTAATCGTATTTAAAGTTTACAGGGAAAAAGTAGTTTAAAGGTTGTGTGCCTTAAAGATTTACAAAGGGTCCACAGTATCTACAGCAAGAACCGAACCGAATTCATCCTAACATAGATGGCCCAGCAAGCTGCCATGTTGCTGGGCCATCTGTATATGTTATATTTTAAAGTTTTCAACTTAGTGACTATATCAGAAAAACAAATGCCAACTTCAGTGTTTTATTTTTGACTTTCATTGAGCAAGAATATTTATTACGTTTACTAAATATTGCCAATGCTTGCATGAGACAATAAGACTTTAAAGAATTTTACCAATGACACGTCATTGGATTTTACCATACAAGTATAAAGGGGAAGAGGCACCTAGTGCTAATCAACCTATAAGAATTGTTTTTAACCAACATAGAGAGGATACGTGAAACGATGTACCGGGTGTCCAATTAAGAATGGTCTTCGGCCACAACTCGGTAACCGTTGATCACATAAATACGCGAAAAAAAATTTATTTGGTAAATGGGCCAAGAAAAATCGCTAGAAATTATTTTCGTTCGAAAAACGGCCGCTAGGGAGTGTAACAGCAACTCAAAAACGGAAATACCGATTTTCTCTTGAACTTTCCCAACTAAAGTTTGTCGAATATATAAGCATTGTATTCTTCAGGCAATTGCTATTTATTTTTTTTTTATTTTCAATAATAAAGTGGTGGGGGAAGGTCAAACTTTTTTTCTTTAAAATATGTATACCTATGTTTTGGATGAACCGATTACATTGAACCTGGTGTCAGAAAAAAGCGCCTTTTTTGCTCTTCACGTAGAACTATTAACTGTACCGTAATGATTCTATTAGTAGTCACTAGATGACATTTTTTTCGTAATTCTTCAAATAATACGAATTTTCTCCAAAAAATCAAATGGAATGATATGACTTTTTTGTCATAATTTAACTGAAGTTTATAAAAGTTAACGAATAATGAAGTAAAAAATCCAGTTCCGTATTTAAAATAAAAAAGTTGATGATGGACGCCCGAATACGAAACGTCGAATTGAAAAACTAACTTCACCAATTTTTAGAGGAGAAAAAGTGACAATGCTGAAGTCAAAATTATTTTCATCTGTCATTTCAACTAAGCCTACAACATTTAACTGAAACTAAATTTTTTTTAATTTAACCTAATTTGTGTCCCTCACGGCTTCCAATGTACCCATGTACCTCATCTTATTCTGGTTATCCCGTACATATCTACATTTAAGAAGCAAATGCAATTAAAATAACATATGAATTTAAACGGTTAGGCATGCTTCATTACTGTATATCAATTTTAATAATTTTATAATTATTATAATTTAGAATACTTTACGAATTCTAGCAACAAACGCTAATAGAATTATCTTAAAACACACATTACTATAATTAGAAAACAAAATAAGAAAAACATTGTAAAATAGCTAATATCGCCTAGCAGACTTGAATCTTGGGCCTCTCTCTCTCTCCCTCTCTGGCTGTCTCTCCCCGTTTATAACTATGAATTTAACCATCCTTTAGATGAAAAACACAATAACACACATAAATGGAGATTGGAGTGTAGATCATTTGGGTTACAATACCAAAGCCTCCTTCTTCCTTGAGAATATTATACATCCAAAGCACTAAACCAGCCTATTTTTACAAAATATGTCAACTAGGGGAACTTAGGTTATGCTCACGACGATACGCCAGTGTCTTTTCGATTGATTTTTGAACGATAGGAGCAGCACAATCATAGAGTAAATGTGACACTGTATCAACGTCTTCTTTTCGCAGAGAAAAGTCAGTTTTTGAAGCTCTTTTTTCAAATGGCAGTGTACAGTCATAATTCTTGTTACAACTCGGAATGCTCTCCTCAGCAGCGCAAGATAGATAGTTGCCGTTTTTTTTAGGATTTGCCAAGCAGCTTTTAGCTCTAATCCCCCTATCAAAATGAACATTTTAAATCTATTTGTAAAATTTTAGTACATGCCTGAACTTTTCAAATATTTTCACTTTTTTAATTTTGAGTTCAAATTATCTAAACTAATTTATATTTTAAAATTAAGTCATTTTAATATTTCCAAATGGTTAGACAAACTGGTAAAAAATTAATACAAACGTTGGGTAGCATGGTAATGCCGATAGCAAAATTAGTGTTTAGATTTTTGTTGTACAAATTTATTTGGCACAGATAGAAGGATATTATTAATAAATACGTGTAGAATAGTACAGTATAACTTCGTTAGTCCGACCCTACATTACATCGGACAGTACAGTAATTCGGACTCTTCTATGATCCGGATACTTTCAAAATTTTACTTTTATAGTCCGGACGCAGAAATATCCGTATTGAAATTAATACAGGTGTATAAAATTCTCGCGGAAAACTTGTTGAAACAGGAATTCTCCTGTGCCTAGCAATGTGACGGCAGTTTAAGCCAAATGAATAATGGCGCCAACTAAACGCGGACGTAAAACACTAACTGAAAGCAAATAAGCACAAAATAAGAAATTTTGTATCGAAGTCATTCCAGGGGTTAGGTATAGTCATTTGCTTGTGTTAATATAATACATACTATACAGGGTGTTCATTTTAAAACTTATCACAACCTTATTTGCGAAAATCGCCGAAACACGTCAACAAATTTATTAAGGGGATTGTTTTTTATGAAAATCTGGACCTTGCCCTTCAACCTCCTAAGCTCCAATGATACCACCCCAAAATTCTTAAATAACGTGAGGTGATTATTTTAGAGAGCTTTTTATTCTTTTCATTTTATAGTTTCAATTTTAAAAATCGAATAAGTGGTTATAACGCTATGGGCTCTTTAATGTAAGTTATTAAAAGAAAATGATTTATACTTTCCTATCTTAACTTTTTACTAACATAAATTTGGCAAGTTGTCATCTGTCACTTTTTTGACAAAAATTTAGCTTTACGGATAGTGGTAGTGGTAGGATAAAGGTCCCATAACTTTGTAACTATTTTTTCGTTTTTTAAAACACAAATTTTAAAATGTACAAATTAAAAAGCGCTTTAAATTAATGTATCACTCGGTATCCCGTTTTATTGAAGAATTTTAGGGGGATAACCCTGATTACCACCCCAAACATAGCCTAGCGTTGGGGCTCCAAGTCCTTCAAATCCAATTTTTGGTAAAAAAAATCAGCCCCTGGGTGCTCAGTTTGCCTAATAATATATATATATATATATATATATATATATATATATATATATATATATATATATATATATATATATATATATATATATATATATATATATATATATATATATATATATATATATATATATATATATATATATATATATATATATATATATATATATATATATATATATATATATATATATATATATATATATATATATATATATATATATATATATATATATATATATATATATATATATATATATATATATATATATATATATATATATATATATATATATATATATATATATATATATATATATATATATATATATATATATATATATATATATATATATATATATATATATATATATATATATATATATATATATATATATATATATATATATATATATATATATATATATATATATATATATATATATATATATATATATATATATATATATATATATATATATATATATATATATATATATATATATATATATATATATATATATATATATATATATATATATATATATATATATATATATATATATATATATATATATATATATATATATATATATATATATATATATATATATATATATATATATATATATATATATATATATATATATATATATATATATATATATATATATATATATATATATATATATATATATAACAATTACTAAGCATTTACTTTTCCGATTACCGACTGTTAGTAACATTGTTTGATTTGACAAAAACTTTGAATGAATATAAAAAGACATCCAAAAATATATCTCCTATATCCCTTCCGAAAATAACACTTCTATTACACTAAATATAAGCTAAACTATTATACATAGAGAGAGAACCCATGGAAGTCTGAATGTTTAACTATCAAAAATAGACAGTTCATTGACTATTTAAAAAACTAAAGATTAATACAACTTAGACGCCAACATATATCAATACTCAACCAGTTTAATCATAAATACGAAATAAATAATTCAAAAATCCTGATAAGTAAATTTAATCAGAGAGGATGCTTAAAATATGTTTATACACTACATAGGCAACATAAGCAGTCCTGACGCTGCATAAACACAATAAATAAGGTATTCAGGTAAAACAAATAATGGGTGAAAAGTCTAAACAAAAAATACGAAGGTTAATAGACGCACGAGTATATACCAAAAATTTACAACTTCCGTATTAGTCGTCTAGAAGTTCAACTGATATATTAAGATATTAATAATGGCATTTCAAGAATATTTTAGTGAAAGTGGGAGTGGCTATTGTAGAGACTTCTCAGACTCTGAATATTCAACTAATTTTGAAGTGAAGACTCGTTACCTAGAAATACATTCATTTGTAATCAAGCAACAGTTGCGCACATTCAATATAGGCAAAAAAGCATTGCCTACCCTATGAAAATAGTTGGGTAATCTATTTTTCTTTTGTCAGAATTCTCTTAATTTTTTTAAATTATTATGGCCTTTTTTTCATTAAATTTAAAACCACCATCTATCATCAAA
The DNA here is from genome assembly GCA_030620095.1 of Kuschelorhynchus macadamiae. NCBI lineage: Eukaryota > Metazoa > Arthropoda > Insecta > Coleoptera > Curculionidae > Kuschelorhynchus > Kuschelorhynchus macadamiae. The sequence goes on along the minus strand of JAUTXW010002137.1, from coordinate 29,353 downwards.
AATTAAAAAAAGTGTCGGACTACCTAAAATTATGCCGCTACTAAAGCATCCTCTAAGAGCAAATAGGCAAGTAAAATTCGATTACCTTTAAAAACCTTTTGAGAACCAAAAGCAGAGGTTTTGTACGAGGTGAACAAAGACATTAAAAGAATTGTAAGCATAAAATAGAAAGAAACGGAAGAAGGCCGAAATATGTCGTAACATTCATTATAATCGGCATGCTGCCGAGTCATAATGTGGATTATTATAGCAATAATTGATCAGTTTAGTCTTTCTTTCTCACCATGTTATGTAGTTAAATAAAATGTCTTCAACAAATTTTAGTTGACAGACTGAAAAATTAATTTAATTGTTTAAAATTTTTCGTCATAATATTCTAAACTCAGTCCATACGAAATGCTTAAATTTTGTGACGATAAGAAAACGTGTCGTGTATTTCCTTAATTATTAAAGTTAACAAATATAATAACAATAAAATTACAGTCAGCAGTGACTCTGCAGAACGATCGTTTTTTTGTTTAACAATAAGTCTCACTTCTTTGCGAAGCACATGTTTAAAGAATTTAACTATTCGTTTTACACGACAAAAAAAAATAGTCGCATTATTAAACCGATTTTTTACAAAGAACTAATGTATTTTTTTGGGACCAAACAATGTTAGTCGTTTGAACGTGATTTTATGTCACTATAAATTTATTTTTAAAGGCTAAGTAATTTTAAGAACATAATAATTTATTATTGCCTACCCCGTTTCAAAAGACACTGCACGCCACTGTCAAATAATATATATTAGTGAACAATTTCAAGTTAAAATAGTGAATCTTATTGAAACCAATCATATAGCAGTCAAGGCAGTTCAACCAGGATGGGTAAATGAGTTTGTTTTCTTTAATAAAATCTATCGCACATTTTACATTCAAAAATATATTGAGACTTAGGCTATATAGCAATATAAGATAAAAAAAAACCTATAAATAACTTACTATTCTTTGTTTGCTAAATTATAAATATATATATAAAAAATCCATATGGTATGGTTTCTAGCTAGTATCTTAACAGTAATTCTATAATTATGGTCTATAATGCATTATATAAAGTTCAATTATCACTGCAGAACATAACACTTCTCTCATGCAGATTTGGTGCATGTATTTTATCATGGAGAGTCGTAGCACGTTCTTTATGTTACAATAACAGCAAAACATTCTTGTAGATGCTGGTCTATTTATATCATCCGCTTCTTGACGAGTATATTGATCAGTGCAATACAAATATAGCTTTACTTCGCGATCTTTTCGTAAAAATTCTGGTGACTTGTGATAGAAGTATACAATCTGGTTAGGGACACAGCAAATCATTACTTCTTTTGGTAAATTGGATAACTCTTCTTTTGACATGTCTTTCAAACATTTTTTTTTCCAGAAAACAAAGAATTGGGTGCATGGTATAAGGATCTAACGGAGTATAACTAGCGTATTGAACAGTTGCTACTTTTGATTTGTTTTCTTAGCAGTCCTTTATAAATACCCATATCTCGACTTCCCCTCTCCACTGCAAGCCATAGAAGATCTAAGAACATAATGATCACGAGTCTTAACTTGCCTGAGATACTGAACAGTTCAACAAATCGTAAAGATCTTTAAAAGGTATTAAATCTTCTTCAAACAAGAACAGATTAACGTGAGGGCCAGCTATAGTTAAAAATTCGGTGTTAGTAAAGAGAACAAACACATTTCCCCATCCTGGTTAAACGACCTTGACTGCTATATCATTAGTCTCAATAAGATTCCCTACCTTAACTTCGAATTGTTCACTAATATATATTGCTTGATTACAGATGAATGTATTTTTAGATGTCACCACTTTAGTCACGGCCAACTATAACAGAAAATTAATTATAATTGTTTTAATGCAATTTTAAAAGAAAAACCCAACTTGTAATACATTGTCATAAAGGAAATATCACGTAATTAGTTTATCAATATCGAAAAAAGGTTGCAATTAAATATGTATCTAAGCTGAAAATCTCGAATTTGTGTCTTTTCATTTGGCTGAGATATTCCACTGGAACAGGGATACTAAGACACCCATTATTAGTAATATTTTTTAAGTAAACTAGTCCGAATAACTACATAATTATAATATTATTTATTACAATGTTAGTGTGACCCAAACCATTTTAGCACAAATATATGTATATTTGACTATTATTAACTTTCTCTTCACAATAATAATTCTGGTAAATTCCCAAATCACATCTAATATATTTTTTTGCATAACCACCTACCTTCTCGAAAGGCCTATTAAAGTCGTTTTCATTCTGCATCTCAAACTCTTTTACTAAAGAATTGATTTCATAAACCGACAAACAAAATGATGGAGAATTTGGTGATAACGACATTTTAAATCCATACAATTCTTTTCCGTAACCCAAAGCTGCAAGAAGATATTCATGGCATACTTCAAAAGCTTCTTCCAAACGGCCTGAACAATGCAGCAGTTTCAGAAGCTCGTTGGGGTTTCGAACCTGGGAAAACAATAGTAATTACCTTTTAGTTTACTACTTTATTGCTTAAGACATAATTTTCAAAGGAAATATTAGCGTAAAACGACACAGGCTAATACCTTAAAGCCAGTCGCTCTTCGGATGCGTTTTCATGAGAATTATTTTCATCAGAATTCCGACGGAAAATGCGAATGATTCTGTTTCAGTAAAACATAATCGTACATTATGAAATGATTCTTCAGAATTCGGACGAGAACACGCGATTTGCGATTTATCCGATAAACATGCGATTGTTCCGATATTAGTAACGAATAATTTCATCAGATTTAGCAAAGTCAGTATCGTTCACTGAATAATAATAAGAGATTACTTGGTACAAATAAGTCAGTCATACGTTGTGATTTATCAAATCACCATATAAGTGCTAAACCATGGATGGTTACCTTTTAGAAAATAGGTATATGGTTAGACGGCGATTAAAGGTAAAAAAAGTTGTTAATGATATATTAGCAAAGCGGAAAGACTTACGAAAATAGATTGCTCCTTAGATCAGGGGATGTATCTGTATGCATCATAATTTTTTTTTAGTTAATCACTATATACACACCGAATTTCAAGACAATCCAATATATTACACCATTTGAAAGCAATTGCAGAAAATCTAACTTTAAGATTTAAAGCTACGACGTTCTGACGTTTTTATTTATTTTTGCTATTTGCTAGACAACCATCCCGACATTGTCCTAAATATTTCCTGAAGAAGCTATTTTAAAATTTTCAAACCCTCTCTAAGTTATCGGTCCACTTACATTAGAAAAGTACATAATGTCGAATTGAAAACCTGCTCATTGTTCAAGTTGATTAGAAAATACATTGAGGTATTTTTATATTAGGTCCGTGGTGTCTCAATCACCTTAAAATATTATCTTTTGCGATTTTAAATGCGTAGGCATACATCCCAATTTTATTAATAGTAATTGTCTTTTTTATCAAATTCCAAAAAAAAACCCGGTAAATTGCTTTTACCCAGAACTTCCCTCGTTATGAATTTTTCCTTTTATTAGGAATAGTGAATTGTGGCCCAATTTAGTTGCGCACATAGTCATTTACTAAAACATATACATATACGGTTGAAAATCTGACAAGAAAAGACTAGAAAGCTCGCCTGTTACTCAGTTAAAACTTGTAGAAACTTGCAACATGCGAACAACGGTCTGTCCCGGACGTACCTTTATGAATAGTCGAGGGAGGAAAGAGGACATCTTCATTTTGTCAAATTAAAAATTGGATGTCGCGCAAAATGTAAAAATGTAATAAAAAAAAAGACTAACCGATAGACTGGGAAATATGTACAAATCAGTTAAATGAGATATGTGATGAAGAAACAACTCCCCAGGGTTTCCAGCGAGTAAAAAAACAAAAATGCGATATCTATAACGCCGGCGGATTTTTAGGATGCCAAGCTAGTGAAAGCTGCAGTAGTTTAACCTCCTTATGTGCCTATCGTAAATTATACCATGCCAGAGCAAATAAATGAATTCTAGATAAAAGCGAAGATAGCAAAAGTTCTTTCATTTTCTGAATGTTACGAATTTAGTTTTAAACTAACTCCCTTTACCCAAAACTCAAAAATGCTTATGAGAAAGACACCAAATCAGCCGACACGACAGCCGAGGACAATACTATATCACAACTAGATACCAAAATATGGTATACAAAGCTTACCGTAACACCGGACTCTCTTGTTGGCTGGTCAATGACCTGAACAAAACCGTAGGCATCGAAGCATTCTGAGAAAGGGTTATCTGCATTTAAGAAATTTAAAATCAATATTACCCATACAAATAATATAGCCAACAGGGGGAAGCACAAGAGACAAAACATTATCCAGGTTATCCAGAGATATTTAGTTGCAGGTGGTCTATAGAAAATCGCAAACCCCACTGTTAAGCGATCAACACTAACCGTTATCCACAATTGCTCAATAGAATGAATTAATGAATTTCTCACATACAGAGCCACCTCTCCTCCTCGTGTTAAGCCAGTGTCGGCTATTCGTAGGAAGTACCTCTTCCCCAAAAAAAACCTGGCAAATTATTTTTTAACACACTTTAAAAATCAATACAATATACTAATTTTCAATATTAAATCTAATTCATTTCATTAAAAATTATCAATAATTGCAATGTTTTCCTAGTATTGCCGCTGGCCGCTCGTCAGAAACCTAGAGGTAAACACAAAACGAAATGATATACTTGCGCGTATTAAGCAAACCCGTATGTCCGCCCACCGCATCGGCAGGAAACTCGTTTGTGTCGATCCACCAACGGAAGAGCCACGTGCGAGCTCCGTAAAAATCTTCCAGCGAGAAACGAAAACAATGCCTAAAAATAATGCGTTGCTATGGCATGAGTATCGCATGTACGAAGACCGCGCCTCTAGGGAAGAGCTGCAGTTTAACGCTGTTTAACGTATTGTACGTAAAGTAGATCGCGGCGATCGCGCTTTATTCAGTATGTTGTATCGGCGGTCTTTTATTTTAATGTTTGGAGGAGTAGCGCGTGCGTATGGTTGAAAAGGAATTCGTTTGGGCCCTTTAGTGACATTTTTTGTAGTTTGTTAGAAACTCCATTTTCCCGTTGGAAAGAAGATGACAAAAAGGACCTTTTAATTACGGGTCGACACACAAGTGTGCTGACAATTAGTGCTCCTATAATATTCATTTAAAGAATTCTTGGTTTTCTGCATTTAAGTGACTGTGTAGCAGTGGATATTTGTAAAAAATGTTTTACATGCGGTGCCCATTTTAGACCTTGTCTGTCCTAATTTTCTCTAACACTTCTCCTATTTTTTTACCCACGAGCCGCCACTGCGTTAAGCGGTCCTTTCGATACATCTTAAACCCATTGATTGTAAGCATATTTCCCGGAATGTCACTCGAAAGCCAAGTCTTTCAAATACCCACAATGTTCAGTTTATAAGCTGAATTAAATCTACCAATTCATTAAAACCAATCAAAATAGATCTTACATTTAAACGACCGAATTTAAGGTAACGGATCCTCATACTTGCTTCCTGTATATACAGGTTGTTCGCCTATTATGTTGATTATTGTATGCGAGATTGTATACAATGTTTGATTCGATTTTTTTTAAGAGTACCGAATTAAAAAATATTGAACACCTATCTTAAAATCCGATTCAGGTTGAGAAAAACAATTTTTTAATACAGGACAGTAAAAATACACGAAAACATAATATTTGAACAACAGTTACTAACCTTATTTGAGACTTCGGGAAAAAACGTCAAATAACAAAGCTATTTCAGATTTAACAAAACAATTAAAATCAACAATTTCACTTGATTATAATAATTTACTAGGTGGCTTAAAAAAATTAAAGAATGTATTTACAAAATTATAAAAAATTACATAACAAAAGTCTATTCAAAAACCCCTACTCCATATTCCACACATTTATCCAGTTGCTTGCGAAGGTAGTCAAAACTGCTTTGGACTTCTAATATTGACATCCAATTCCATAGCTTGTTCTATCCTTAATTTTAAAACGTCAACCAACCAATTTTACCAAATTTTATGTTTTCGTATTTTTGACTACCCTTTATATACAATTTATTGTTTCTCAACGTGAATCGTATTTTTTTAGTAAGCAACAATATTTGTGAAGAACTCCTCGAAATATGATACCATTTGTGCTCTCGTAACATTCATCCGTGGACAACCTGCATATAAAAAAATCAATTACTATTATTAATTCGAAAAGAAAATAAATACGAACATATATAAAGACAAAATAAAATAAACGTTTGCCAACTTATCCTAAAAAAAAAACAGTGCAAAATCAGAGTAATGAAAATAGGCGCAATTAAACATAACCGATAGTTTTCCAATAACAAATTACTTTATAACAGCAAAGCTGATTATTAATTGATCACTACTTTTTCTGCTGACCTTTGTACTAGGCGCACTAATTGATAAACGTGTGGATTCTTTGCTGAACACGTCGTCGTCAACGACGTTGCCGTTTTCGGTAGAGTGGATTACCAGTAATTTATTATTAAGGAGTTGTTGATAAGTGTAAACTTCTTCACCGATACGGAGCTTGTTCTATTTGATATATGGGTCTAAGTTTCTGTTCCTAGCCTCTTTCAAATTTGCGACCAACCCTTTATGAATCACGCGGTCTTTTGAAGAAAGGTCAAACACTACTTAAATATGTTTGCCTTCTAACTTTGATATGTTCATAAAATTTTCGGACTTTATTAAAAATGTTGTACACTGAATGATTATAGGCCTCTTGGGGTAATCAGGTTTTCCGATATAGTGGTATATGTCGTTAATTTCGCCTAGAGTAATGTTTATTCCTAAAAGTGTTTTAAACTTAGAAATTATCTAGTTCGCTAAATCGATATTGCGGTAATTAGTTTGAGTTAAGCCAAACGTCACGATGTTAACCGTTCGGCCACTTTGTCTTGTTGACTTTTAAGTCTATTTTCCAGTTCAGAGTTTTTATCTTAAAGTTCTGTAATGGTCAGTTTTAGGTTATAAATAGTGGTACTAAGTTTTCGTAGGCTTTTCTACAGCTCAAACCTGCTCTCATCTACTACATTCTTGATCTTTTCGAGTTGTACGTTGTTGCTCATATCTTGAGACTGAACCATTGTTCAGGTAGATTCTGCTCAGACTGGCAACGTCACATGAAAATCCAAAAGGAATGTATTTATATTTTCTGCTTTACTTAAAAGTGTTTTTTAACATTTCACTTTAGATCTTCACGCACACAAACACGTTATATTCCACTGACACTACTGGGTAATTCAAAAATTATTTTTTGAACTTGGGAATAATTGTAATCCGATTACGTTTAATTTTCATCTTTCCCGTTGGTTAATTAAACACACCCAACAAGCTAAAACAATTGATGATTATTTTTGCAAACATCAGAATAGATATTTTTAAATTGCCTTCTCAGACTTTTCATACAACTATATTCCTAACATACGTTTCCCCAAAATTTGAGGGTTTTAAAAAACTTTATCCAGAAAGTCTACAACTGACACATGGTTTATTATGGCATTCTGATACCGCTCCTAGATTTTTACATTGTGATTCCAGTCGGTACTTTAGGGGTTGAGGGGTGCAATTACAACAAGTGGATTGTATGTGAACTCACCCTTGCGCGTTAATTATTTAGAACTTGTAGAAAATGGGACCCGCTATGACTCATTTTGCGCAAACGATTTCTTTTTAAGAATTGTTGAGGTGTCAGGAATCTATATTTCACTTATTAGACACATAGGCCAGTCGGTACCTGAGATAAATTTAATTAAAATACCGGTCAAGTGTCTTCGTTCGAATAGTTCGCGAGCGCGGTCTCTTTAAGGCATAAGTGTGATACATAGGTAAGCAAAACAGCTGGTAGCTACAAATGCCCAAGCCAGCATTTGATAGGTAACTTTGTAAGATACATTTGTTTAACGAATTTTATAAAGCACTAAAAAATTGCTCCGCGCAGTAAAAATAATTGAATGAAAGAAAAAGTCAGATCAACCGTTTATGGAAAATGGCTTTCGGTTAATTTTTTTGAAAATTTGATACGTTATAGAACTCAATGTTTTGATCAAATATCTTCATAGCCGCAACGCAGTCTAATGGATAGTTTCGGAAATACAGGGTGTTAAAGTTACAAATTTGTCAATTTTTATTTTTTTACATCTTTTCAATGTTCTTACGTTTTTTCTACTTTTATGATTTTTCTAGTAAAAGGTTTTAGCAATTTTAACAGGTCTATAGTCATCTTTCAAAGCTAACCGGAAATTCTTTGTATAGAGTGATCATAAAAACCGTGGCTGCACGAAATACTTCATTTAAATATTATTTCGTATTGATTTTATATATTTTTTAAACAAACGGTTGGATTTTAATATAATTTTAATATGTTATGACATTTGATAAAGACAAATAAAAACAAGGTAATTTTGCTCAATAAAAAGTTAAAGGAATGCTTTTAGCTATACTATGAGTGGCTCTGATTGTATACATACCCAGGTATATACTGTTTTATAGAAATTCTTTTAAACTATATAAAAACCTTTTGACATTAGTAGTTCTGATAGCTCTATAGCTATTATTTAAAGCTAATTGGAAATCATTTGTATAAAGTATTTATAGAAACGGTCACTGCACGACAATTTTTAAGAATTATACACGGTGTCCCGTATAAAAATGCACCACTCAACAGGGATTTCGTAAACCAATACATTTGGGTTGGATTAGAAAAAGTTGCGTAATGTATGTAATATGCCGTTAACAAAAACGAATTTTCCCAAATTCGTTTATTTGAAGATTTTAAAAAAACTATAACATTTTTACTGCAACTTCTTCTGCTCTAGCCGATATTATATTCAGATTTAAAATCTGACGTTTTGTCTTTCGAGACCCATCGATAACTTCACTTTTTTAAATACGAACCTGGATTTTTTATTTCATTATTTAAAAAGCATTCGACCTCCCTAAATTAATGATGTATCAAACTTAAATCGGGCAGCAAATTTAGAATTTTTCCATAAGAGACAATGAGTTATGAGAGAGACAGTATACAATAATCTTACGGAAATCATTATAGAAAAACAAATTACTTCAAAGCCACAAGTGTGATACCTCATTAGTTTAGAGAGATTGAAAGCTTACAAAAAATTAAATAAAAAAATCTAGGTCCGTATTTAAAAAAATGAACGTGATGATGGGCCCCGGAAGGCTTAAGGTCGGATTCAAATTTGATTAGGTCGTCTTATAGCGAAGAAAATATTGCATTAAAAATATGAATTCAGTTTTTCAAAATCTTTTCAAATATTCTTTTTTTTTATGAATATTTTCGAAATAACTTGGAATTTTCTAAATTTCTCAAGGGCGTATTACTTGACATAAGATTACGCAACTTTTTTCTAACTTAACCCATATAGTATTTATTCTAGTTTACGAAATCCCTGTAGTTGTGTTCCGGGTAAAGGCCAATTTACCGATTTAAACTTATTTTTCTTAATATCCATTTTATATATATTTCTACCGTTTTTGCGATATTTTTATATTATATTTGTCAAGCCGGACGTTTAATTTATATTTATTTTAATATTTTTATCATGTTTTATTTTTGGTAAGTTTATATAAAAAATCTGTAAAAAATGAATGACAATTATTATCTTCCTTCATAAAAAGGAAGGTCAAGGAAATGGAGTTTTAACGAATTTTTAAATATTTAATTAGAGCGCCATTTTGTTTTGCCATATAGGATAGACAAAATTTTACCATTTCATCTTTGTTTCACACTCGATTTTTGTGTAAAATTTTAACTTAATTGGTACACTAGTTTTTTAATATAAACATTAAATTAAGGCAGCATTTTGTTTTACCATAATGGCTTCTCACCAAAATTAGTATTTTAATCCAATGTCACACTTGATTCTTGTGTAAAATTAAAGGTAAATTGGATTGGTAGTTTTTTTGTAATAATTTTTTACCATTTTATTACGTCGCCATTTTGCGCCTTTTTGGATTTTTACTAAAATGTTATCATGTCATCCCTACATGAACCTTAATTTTTGACCAAATTTTGAAGTCAATAATCGGATAAGTAGCCTTTTAGCTATGAACAGTATACAGACAGACCGATGGAATTGCAAAAATATGTTTTTCGGAATCTAAGGCCCTTGAAACGTGAACAATACTTTCCACTTACGAGGAAAGTAAAAACAAAAAAATGGCACAACCATCGTCGGCTAAAATCGAGCATTGTACATGAACGGTTGCCAGACGCTTTTCGTCTGATGCTCTCTTGATTATTTAGAAGCTCATGCGACATACCCCTATATAACCAAATACGGCAATACGGTATTTTATATAAATATTTTAGGTAATTTTTAGTAAGTATATATCTTTTAAAAACATAGTTTTTGTGGCTGTAATTTGAAAATAAAAGGTATTCTCAACCATACATTTTTGCCTGTTGAAGTAATTAAAAATAATTAATCGTTTAAATACGTCTAAAGGTTTCAAATTTGTCTAATTTAGTGGGACTAACAGTTAACAATTCTGCCATTTAACAACTATTGTGGTATAAACGTAAAAGATTATTATACGTTCAAAGAGAAAAATTGACAAATATATAGGTAGACAGAGGGAAGAATCAAAATAACAGTAAAATTCTTAATATTCTAAAATTAATTTTAAATTTTGCACGCACATCCAAATACCTTTCGACTTTCATGACTGCGTAAATTCTTATTATTATTTGCCTCTAGTGACAAAGGACAAAACTTAACATACCTTGGGGGTTTACCAGGAAAACAAAAAAAAAAGAAATTCCCTTTCTTGTTCTTGACGAACAACATAACCATTGACATATAAATCCAGGCATTTTAATTTGTTCACGAAATTATCTAAACTACTACTGCCGCTTCTTTTCTTACATCACACCACGGGCTAACTAATTTTCAATATTCACGGAAGGCCACCGAGTGCAACATATGCCGACATGCTAAACTCATAGGCGGTTGCCTATTATACAAACGAGAAAATCCCGCGTTATATCCGGAAGATTCGCATCTGTACATGTTAATCTGTGACTGTGTGGAATACAATAGCAGAAGTAAATTAAAAAAATAACTTGAGCTTATTCTGTAGGATAGTCCATAGTGATAAGCACGGAAAATTTCTCATCTTTGAAAACTTTCCTTTTGAATACCGACAAGGAAAATTTCCGTGAATATTCCCGAAAATTCCCTGTAAACTGTGTAAACTTATTAAATTTGACCCAGGTTTAGTGACATATGATAGTTTTTTTCAGGTTCTGACTTTTGACATTTAGCCTAAGTTTTCTTTTGTTATATTGTTCTTTGAATTTATGTGACTTCTTTTAGTCTAAATTGTGACAGTAGGAATAAAAATGAATATAAATACTCCAATATCCGATATGTTTTACTTTTGTAGTAAGTTTTATTATGTAAGTGGCAAATGACTGAAGTCATGTCCTTTTTAAATGTGTTCAGATTATTTGTTGCATTTAGATTGACAAACAAAAATCTTTTTTGGCTTTTTCGCAACTGAATAAAAATATTTAACTTTAAATTAATTGAAACAAATATTTAATAAAATTACATACCTCAACGTGTAGACTAGTCTGTCTACGGAATGTTTCGATACATAATATAAACAATATTATTTAAACATTCCGTAGACAGACTAGTCTACATGTTGGGGTATGTAATTTTATTAAATATTTGCTTCAATTAATTTAAAGTTAAATATTTTTATTCAGTTGCGAAAAAGCCAAAAAAGATTTTTGTTTGTCATGTCCTTCTGCAAGGTTTTACCATTTTCGTTTTTTTTCTCGAGGTTTTGTTTTTATTTAAATATTGATTATTTCTGAAAAACTATTTTGATAAATTAAAATTTGATTTTCAAAAAATCTAAAATATATTATTTTTACCAACCAACTACAACAGTTTATTACAGGGAATACAGAACAATTCAATAATAAAAATAACTATTACATAATAATAAAAAGAAAAATTTAAGTGTCTATAGGTACAGTTTTATACATAAAAAATAAAACAATGTTTAATTAAAACTTATTTTTGAATCTAAAGTTTCAGGAAATTTCCGAAAAATTTCCCAAATATTTCAAAAGAAAGAGAATTTCTCCCATGGTTACTAATCTATAAGGTTAATATTTAGGAGAGTTACGGATCCGCCGGTACATATAGGACGATTCGTCGTTATATCTAATATCTTTACTTACTGTAAGCACGAAACCATCCAAAATAAAAATCTTACCTTATAAGAGGCTAACAACCAAAAAGGTAAGAACATCTTCATATTGATAATTTTTTCACAAACAGCTTTGTGAAGAACGGACGAGCCAGATTCTTCATATGATTTTAAAAGATCTTGCAACAACTCCCACACTACCAAGGATACGTTTTCTCTGTTTGCTGGTAGATCTAAAACATATCAACAATTAATAATTGTTGTACAATAATGTAATCTACTAACAAATTCTAATACTTATTTAGCAAGATAATACTGACCAAAGAAGTTAGGCAGTATTAAAACACAGTATTAAAACAACCACCGACTCAATTCGCGAGTATATACAGGGTGTCCCAAATGAGACTAAATGGATGAGGAACTCGAAAACCGTAGGAGATACGAAGTCAGTTAAATTAGGACAAAGTTGCATACATTTGTAAAAATTCTCCGAAACTTTCAAACAAACCTTCGGAAAAAGGTATTTTTTTTAATACCCACTTCAAATTTGTAAAATTCAGTGGGAATAATAGTTAATAAGAGCCCAAATAATATATTTTTTTAAAATCAAATTTAAAGTAAATGGCACAATTTAACCGTATTTTGGATTGAGTAAAATTTTCTTCTAGTATGTTGTTACCAACGTTATATTCACTTTTAAGCTTTTTACATAGACATATTTCGGGCCTAGAAAGCTGTTTTTAAATCGATTTTAATATAAAATTGTTCATTGTAAGACCCAAATTATTATTCTCAGATCATTAATTATTAGTGTCGAATATTGTTTACTTTAATAAAAATATTTGTAGGCACTTTCACACTATTTATAAAAATACAGGTAAAAGACATTACACTTTAAACATCCGTATCAACCAAATATTACCCTGTATATAATATTAATAATAATAATAATAATAATAATAATAAAATTGTTTTTTTCTTACGTCCCTCGTAAAAGGGAAGTATTGTAATCGTGAAAAAATTACCCTCCCAGGTTTTTACAGATCTTCACGTTTTAGGGTCCCTAGATGCCAAAAAACCAGTTTTCTCAATTCCGTCGGTCTGTCTGTTCACGGCATAGCTAAAGCTGCTAACTCGATCGACTTTAAATATTTTAGTCAAAAATTAAGGGTCATATGGGAATGACCTGACTTTGGTAAAAATCCAATATGGCGGAACAAAATGGCAACCTAGTGAAACGTTAAAACATTATTACTAAAAACCTAATTGTCCAATTATTTCAAAATTTTGCACAAAAAATCAAGTATTACGTAAGAATAAACTGGTAAGTTTTGGTATGAATCCAAGATGACGAAACAAAATGTCGACTTAATAAAATATTTAACGAATCAGCATGAAAAAACTTTTTATTAGATTGATTTCAAATTTTGTGATAAAATTAAGTCTAATATAGAGATGAACTGGCAAAATTGTTGCACGAATTCAAGATGGCGGCATAAAATGATGGCCAAATAAAAAGTTTGTAATCATGCACAACTTCCAGTGTTTACAGATCTTTAAGTTTTAGGGTCCCTAGATGGTAAAAAAATATGTTTTCTCAATTTCGTCGGTCTCTGTCAATTCGCGACAGCTATTTAAAATTTTGCTCAAAAGTTAAAGGTCTTACGGGGATGACTTAGTAACATCCTAAATTATCCTAAAGCCTGATGAAATATTTGAAAAAGTATTAGCAAAAAAATATCCAATTACCTCAAATTTTCCACAAAAATCATGTGTTAAATTGAAATGAACTGGTAACATTTATCGAATCCAAGGAAGCAAAACAAAATGGCGGACTAATAAAATATTTTAAAAATCAGCCTGAAAAAACTGAAAAAAAATCAACGCAAAAAACCTTCTCATTCAATTGACTTCAAATTTCGCACGGAAATTAGATACGATATAGGGATAGATAGACTGGTAAAATCTTGGTACGAATTCAACAAAAAATCAGTGTAAAAAACTGCTTTTCAATTTATTTCAAATTATGTCCAAAAAACAAGTGTGGCGTAGATAGAAATTGG